>CM042156.1:36225808-36235559 GCA_023376005.1 Doryteuthis pealeii
CAACTGAAGATCTTCGATATTCAGAGAAGGAATTCGCGAAAATTTAGTTTAATTCTAATAAATATAAAATTGATATAATCCATGAAATTAAAAATCATATATTCATTTCTAAAAAAAAAAAAAATCTTTGATATATATATAAAACTTGTGAAACTTTGTTAAAAACTGTATGAGGAATTTGAAAGAAGTAGGCACTTTTAGGTTCAACTTAAGTTAAACAGTCAGTCTTGCTGTAGCAACTTTAGGTTCACAGAGTCAAAAGCTTCTGGAACAGAAAGGATCTAAAGAAATCTTGAAGGCTTTCCTTCCACAAAGATTTTTTTTTTAAATGTTTTCAGCCAATCAAAGAGCCAGGCTTATACTTTTCAGAGACGGTTCAATCGGAGGATATTAATCCCATAGATAATTAAGTTTGGCAAAAACCCTGTTGGTAGTAAGCAAACAAACACGGTCGGACTTGCAGAAGCTTTATTCTACATAGAATACAGTGGTGGATTTTTGACCAGTTTATATAGTAATTAGAAGGGGAGGGAGGAACTCAGTTACCTATTACACCCTGTAACAAATCCGGTGTCAGAGTCCCTAAAATGGAGTACCGCTGAACTTCAGCGCTACATAGCGACTGCCGTTACCAAACTGCATTGGTTTTCTTACCTTTCCTTTATACCACAGTGGCAGTGCGAAGAGGGGGGGTCTGCTGCTTGGGCAACAGTTTATCCTCCATATCCATCTGCCCAGCGGCGTAGTTTTAAAAAATCCATTTGTCACTAAACCATCGCCTTTCGCAGACAGAAGGATGCCAACAACAACAACAATACTAATGAAATTGAATACAGGCTTACGCCATATTAGAACATACTGACCGGCCACAGTCAGTCGCCGTCAAACAAGTACTGTGAGACAGAAGTAGAATCCAAAACATAACGTCTGTAAGTCCACCTAGTAGCAGCAAAAAGTGCCAGATGACAGAGACGAAAAGAAGACGCCCAGAATTTCACATACCAACCCCAAAAAGTCTAAGAGCTTTGAATTAAGAATAAAAGACAGACTTCTTCTTTTCCAGGATGCCGCAAAAAAAATCAAATCACTCAAATTGTCGCGACATCTTTACCAATTCTCCAACATCTACTCTGAACAACAATGAGGGATTTTAACCCTAAAAGACATAGACATTTTCCTCAAACCCATTCTACAAAGAACTATTCTGATATATATATATATATATATATATATATATATATATATATATATATATATATATATAAGTATATATATATAAGTATAATGAACAAATAAAATAATTCTTATGTAATACAATTTATTCGTTAATAAAATAAATTTGAAGCAACTTATTTAGACTAAAAGAATTTCTTTTCTTTTATACAAAATTATTTACTTTCATTGCAGAAACTGCAATTTTATAGTTTTTATTCTTTTAAAATTATATGGAAGTCAGTAATTCAATTCAGGTCTTTCTTCTAAATTGCAAATATAATTAAATCACGTGTTTCCAGGTGTCCCCAGGCAACACCTGACCCCTCATCTAAAATGAGCAGGAGCTGGTTTATTGCCCAGTGTTTGAGATGCCCTAAAAGGGGAATGCAGAGGGATTCACGCACTTTTTGCACTGGCCACCACATAGCTTCTGTTTGTGCGTGGCTACCCACGTTAAAAAAGACCTTGTGTTGATCATGTCACGTAGGAGGTCAGAAAATACATATTGATCTCAACGTCTTGTCAGGCGACTGCCACTCCTTCATTCATTGTCCGTTTGTGGACTCGTTCATGCTTTTCAATCCTGCCAAAGTCTTGCATATCTTATAACATATCTGGCGCACATAACGATCGGTGTTGACTGAGTCGACAGGTGTTGTATACTCATCACTGTCCTCATGTTGGGATCATGCAGGAATCAGAGTGTGGCATGCAGAGAGACAACAATTGCAGTCGGTAGCTCTCACGTGATTTCATGTGATTGACCAAGCCTGCCTTCATATGAAATCACATGAGAGATACATGGCAATAGCATAATCTTTACAGATCATTGCCGTCCCTCACAATCCCACAACTCCACCACCAGAA
The DNA here is from genome assembly GCA_023376005.1 of Doryteuthis pealeii. Taxonomy (NCBI): domain Eukaryota; kingdom Metazoa; phylum Mollusca; class Cephalopoda; order Myopsida; family Loliginidae; genus Doryteuthis; species Doryteuthis pealeii. Next base: position 36,227,891 of record CM042156.1, read on the forward strand.
CCCTTCCTTGCATGAGCCCTCAAATGACTCATCAAACCTGCTGCAGATCTACAAAGTTTGATGCAAATATGACATTGAAAAGACTTCTTCCCCGTCGAATGAGATGATTCAGATGAATCAGATGAGTCAGATGATAAAATTGATGCTTATGCACCACCATATGTCTCGTAAGATCAGAAGCCGACTTACAGACCTTGCACAAGACACATTATTTACTCCTGGAATCTGCATGGATTGACCCAGGTGAGATTTCCTATGATTGACATAGCCAGCCCTCGAAAGCAAAACTCGACCACATGTCAGACACTTCCGACCCTCCATGTCTCTCCAATATGACAGGTGTAACCCTTCCGAAGTTGACGCTTTAGGTTTTCATGCACGATTCTTTGAGAATACATACATACATACATACATACAAACGAATATATACATACACCTCGATTAAACGGACAGATGCATATGCACAAATACATATAAGTACACCAAATGGTCTACCGAGTTGTAATGCAAAACTATCAGTTATTAAAATTTGATTCTCTAATTCGATTTTAATATGTTCAACGAGAAACATCACGCATAGGAAAAACGGTTAAATCCTACTTAACGGACATAAATTCCACCATCGTATGTCACCCCGCCGAAATAAAATAAAAAATACTAAAAATCAAGGAATTAACCGAATTTAATGAAATTTCAGTGTTGACATATAATGCACCAGTTATTTTATTTTAAAACTTTTCCATTTTTTTCAGGTCAGTTAACTTTGAAACACGTATCTTTGAGGCGTAACACAGATTCACAAACATACGTGGTTCAAAGTTAATTGACCTGAAAAAATGTAAAAGTTTTAAAATAAATAACTGGTGCATTAACTTTGTTAAGATTTTATGGCCATCCTTTAGGCTTCAAGCAAGAGTGCTTGTCCAGTGGAAATCCTTGTAAAGAATCCTTTGATTGTTCCTGGTGGCTACTCAGTATTGTAAGTTCCTTGGTCAATGATTGCAAATGGATTTCTTCAGTGTTAGTGATTAATAGTCAAACAGCCACACATTATGGCTGTGATGCCGGGAATAAACCACGTTACCTCGCCTAGTCTATAGATTTATGTGTGTATTGTAGCACACCTTATATACCAGAATATTCCAACACAAAGGCTTGTATTTAATGGCACGAAATACAACATTAAGATCAAATCCGTAAAATTCTTTGTCAGAATTTATGACAAAAATGAAGTGCATAAAGATCCCCAACAAGTAGAAGAAACCCTAAAATCTCCCACTGTTAGGATATCTTCCCTTTGCCTGGAAAGTTATCTTCCCGCTGGGTTTCCGTGCTCCACCAGGGAGGTTTGTATTTAAGCGCGAGGTTCAAACTCTTCTGCCTCTTTTCTACCTCTTCATCATGGGTTAGACACATTGTCTTCATCATGGTTAGACACATTGTCACACCCTTCTCGGTGGGGTTTCCCCCCCCCCCCTCCATCACTAGTAAGTGATTTTGAATGTATGGACTCTCCAGTCCTTTTAATTTACTATTTACATCCTTATTGTACCTGTATGTCTTATTCATGTGCCTTAACATGTATTTCATTGTTACTGTATTTATGTCTTATTTCTGTGCTATTAAATATATGAAATGTCATGTCCACACAGCGTGTCGGAGTTGTATGTTTCAATAATAACCTTGAATCTTACACTACCAAAGATGTAAAACAACAGCATGTTACAGGAATGGTACATACATGGTTCCCTTAGTATCTCATACTGCCTTTATGACCTCCTAAAAAAGGACAACGAATACACTTGGACAAAGAGCACAAGAAAGCCCTCTAACAAATCAAGGATTTTATCAGCAAGAAAATAACTCTGCATATTTTGATCCAACTAAACAACAACCATCCTAGTTATTATTATAATGTGTACAGAAATAACCTACACGAGTTCACCATAAGGATCTTCAGGTTAATTCCAGTGAATTAATCAGCCTTTCTTCTCTCTTTCTCTCTTTCTCTTTCAGTCTTTCTTTCTTCTTTAGTCTTTTCTTTCTTTTCTCTTTCTCAGTCTTTCTTTCTTTCCTTTCTAAGTCTTTCTTTCTTTCTTCTCTCTCTCTCTCTCTCTCTCCTCTCTCTCTCTCTCTCTCTCTCTCTCTCTCTCTCTCTCTTTCTTTCTTTCTTCTTTCTTTTATTTTTCTGAGTAGCATATTCTTTTTCTTACCTTTCTTTTATGATAAAATGGAATGTTTCATTATTTAGCTGAGGTGACACCCACTCATAAGAAATAAGAAGTCTGCGGATAAGCAACAACGTTAATCAGATTTACATTTAATTAATTAATGGATTTAAACCTGAAAGATCAGTGGATTTACATTTAATTTTAATCTAGCAGAGGATTCTGTTTGTTTGTTTGTTTGTTTTTTTGTTTGTTTGTTTGTTGGTTGGTTGGTTTACGGCATATCAACATCAATTGGTCATTTAATACGAATTTTTGGATTCTACGATAGTTTTAGAAAACAAATGTATATATAGATTTTAACTTGTTCAATTACTCATATTTTTAAGTACAATTTCCACTTCTTTATGAAATTCAAACTCGGTAGTGATGACCGGTAGTGAGTCAGCTGTAGGATCTTCCAGTATCCACCCTCTTGATCCAGGGTTGTACTACCTTCTCCAGGAACTTGATGTAACATCTGTTTGAATTTGAGGCCACTGGAAATATAAATGGAGGCATAACATAAATTATAGTAACCATTTCTTTTCTTTTATACAAATATTTACTTTCATTTGCAGAAACTGTAATTTTTAATAGTCTTTATTCTTTTAAAATTATATGGAATCAGTAATTCAATTTCAGGTCTTCGCCGGGTCTTTTTTTTTTTTTTTTTTTTTCATTCTCTACTTCACCTTTTTCACTTCTGCTTTCTAATGAAAACAGGATTATTCAACATAATATCAGTCTAGATGTATACACTGAATCTGTTCTCCTGTTTATAAACAGAGTCATGTTATCAGTTGTAGGATCTTCCGATATCCACCCTCTTGATCCAGGGTACTACCTTCTCCAGGAACTTGATGTAGACATCTGTGTTGAATCTGGGCACGTGGCGAGATAAATGAGGTATAAGATAAATTGATAGTAACCATTCCAAACACAATGAGATGGACTGGTGTTTGCTTTTCATCGTTATCGGTATATGTGTGGGGACAGAGCAACAACGTTTTCTGTGAGTTCACCATTATATACTGGCAGAAATGTTTCCTCGTCTGAGAAAAAAAAAACAAAGAATGTTCAATTGAGGATGCTTGAGTTTTGAAAATGCAGCAGGACCTTTCCGCTTGTCCTTCATGCCTGTGATAAAAATGCCCCTTTTTCATCTCGTATGAAAATAGCAATGTCTTCATATATATATATATATATATATATATATATATATATATATATATACGTTTTTTAAGCGAATGTTATAAAATATTCCAACTGCAGTTTCTTGCCGTAGCAATCTTCTGAAATTATTGCTTAATCCAGCCAACTACTTTTATTAAATCCGGTTGTACCCATTCTTAAGTACGTAGTGCACCACCCTACGTAATTAAGAATGGGTACAACCCGGATATTAATAAAAGTAGATGGCTGGAATAAGCAATAATTCCCTGAAGAATTGCTACGCCAAGAAACTGCAGTTGAAATATTTTATAACATTCGCTTTAAAAAAACGTATATTTAGCTTTTTTTATTGAGCACTTTTAAATAGATTTTTATTAACCCAGAAGTAAATTATTTGCTTCTGGATAGCTAAGATCCGTAATATATATAATAATATAATATATATATATATATAATATATATATATATATATATATATATATATATATATCATCATCCACAGACACGTGTTTCGACTTTTACGTCTCATTAGTGCGGCTCGACTTTTTTAACAGCCACCTCTACCTGTAGCGAAACCCGACAGAAAACATTTCTGCCAGTATCTAATGGGAACTCACAGAACAACCGTTGACTTGCTCTGTCCCCACAACATATACCGATAACGATGAAAAGCAAACACCCAGTCCATCTCATTGTGTTTGGAATGGTTACTATCAATTTATCTTTATACCTCCATTTATCTTCCCACGTGGCCCCCAGATTCAACACAATGTCTACATCAAGTTCCTGAGAACGGTAGTACAACCCTGATCAAGAAGTGGATATCGGAAGATCCTACCAACTGACAACAGACTTCTGTTATAAACAGGAGAACCTATTGATGATATCAGAAAATTTCGTGACCCTCATTGATAAAGCTGACTCATTACCTCATCAATATACACAAAATACTTGAACATGCGCACACACACACACATACACCGACAGGCACCAAATTTCAGAAATAAAATTCAGTATCCGTTATCAGAGAGTGTTCACTTGCTTTATTCTCGCTTAAAGAATCGCAGTGCCCTTTTTATAAAGCTGGTTCTAAAAAGGCCTACCATAAAACCATATTACCCGCTTACCATCTGGCTACCTAACTCCCTAGATTTCAATCACGTCTTTGATTATTATGGGTATGCGGTTGTGCAATACCAAAGATGAACCCGAAGACAAGGATAACGGCGCAGCAGTTACCAATTTAAACAAGAGACCGTCGGAAAGTCTTGCAGAAATTCCGAAAGTCGTCTGGAGGTGTAATGATGCCAATGGCGATTTCTTTGAATAAATTTAAATCTATAGCATTTCAAGATATTTTCGTGTAATTTTTATCAGTATATCCGAGAAGTTAGATGTCAGAATACTTGAATTTTTGCGTAATTTAGACGACAATTTACCCATCGCACCCTATAATATTCGTATCTGACGTTTCGTTTCTTTTTCATAAGCAGAATTGATTTCTATCGAAAGCTTACAAAAGAAGAAAGCTGTAGTTATCAACACAACAACAACAACAACAACAACAACAACAAACAACCAAGAAAAAGCTTGCTTCTTAAACAGAAACCAGCTGACATTCTAATGTCTGCGTTTTATTTACATGCATCTATGACATGAAATCAGGATGATGAGAGCTTCTGTTTTCCAATGCTCCTCCTCCTTCGCCGCTTTTTTTTTCTCCTCTTCGTTTGCGTTCGTTGAGCTGTTCGGCATTTTACGGAGAAAAGGTTCCCTGCCTCTTTTTTTTCTGCAGCACTGAGCTGTGTTCTAGTGTCGATCATTGCGAACACTCAGGTTCACTGCCACTATTCAGCCACGATTCCGGGCAACTTGAGCTGAAAAGCGACTAAACAGATCCACTGTTTTCTGTTGTTTCTCAACGTCGTCGTCGCCTTCGTCGCGCGTCGTTGTGCGTCATCCATTGTTCGCCAATAATTACACACAGCGAGAAATGCGACTCGCGTACCGAATCAGGGAAGGAACAGAGCAAATTTGGTATCGAATTACACCGGCTTATGCAGTAAGGAGAAGAAAACAGTATCAATACCAGGGGTCATAAATTTAAAATAGTTATCATATCAGGGGGTCATAGATTAAAACTCTTCAAAAAATTTTGCAAAACAAATGCAAGACAAAATATTTTAATAACAGAGTGGTGAATACATGGAATAAACTACCATCATTCAATAGTGAATGCCCCATCGCCTCTAAGGGCAATGTTGGATAATCTGTGGAATGATTATAAATATTCTGTGAATGGAATGTTTATGAGGAACAGCTGACAGGTCTCAGACCAATATACCTAGCTGATTATTATTATATATATATTTATTATTAATTATTATTATTATTATATTATGAATTGTGATCAGTACGATATATATATGTTTCAAATTTACATTTCTTTGATAATGAGAGCATCATAGGGAAAAGCGAAAAAAAGAATGAAAATAACAGTAATGTCCTCTTGCAAAAAAACGAACCTGAAAAACCCAAAAAAAAAAGAAAAAGAAGACAAAAAACAAAAAAAACAAAAAAAAAACAAGGTAAATGAAATTAAAACGCTACAGTCACAAGAACGGTTTAATTGCCAGAACTCTATTTCCAGGGATTCGTTATTTAATCATCATTATGCAACTTATCCTCGTTCTTTTCTTTCTTCTTCTTTTTTTCTTTCTGCTATTTTGTATTGTTTGATTTGATTTCATATCTTGTATTCTCACATCTGTTGCGACCATATTTCTAACATGAATCAAGTGACAGCAAGTATCCTCAAAGTATCCTGAAAATCGTTTTCATGAAACTCCAAGTCGTGATGGTCTCTATTTTATCCTATCACTGAATATTGTGCTATTGGTCTGCATTTTTTTAGCATAGAGAACTATGTTATTTCCTAGTTGAGTAACATGATATTACAGGGTGACCCAGAAAAAACAGAACCCAAATTATTTATTTATTTTCCCGTTAAACTAACCCTAAGCCCCAACCCCCAAACCCTAACCCTAACCGTAACCCTAATCTCTAACCCGCACCCTAGTTGAATAACATAATATTACAGGCTGGACCCAGAAAAAAACAGAACCCACAAATTTTTGCAATAAAACTGTTAATTTTAATCTTAATTTTTTTAAGTTTAAGTCCAACAATGGTTATGGTTAGCGGTTTAAGGTCTTAGAGTTAGGGTTGGCGATTAGGGTTAGTTTAATGGGAAATAAATAAAATAATTGGTTTGCTGTCTTTTTTTTTTTTCTGGGTCACTCTGTAATATCATGTTACTCAACTATTAATAACGAGAACTATATTCATTTTACTGGTTTCAATCGTAGCTGTACTATATACTATATATAATATATAATATATATATATAATATATATAGTATATATATATTCACGAGTAATTAGTCAAGACTTGGTTCGCAGACATTTTGCTGTTCTATAAATGCTTTTGCATTCTATAAATGTTTTCTGGATAGTTTTATTCTTCAGATTTCCTATTCTTCCAACTGTGTTTTCTTTCTCCTTATTGGTTGCCTTACCCAAGCTAATAAACTAGTTTGCTACTATACCCATGGCTGGTAGAGGGAAAACAGCCATTTAATCGCAAAGGAACTGCAAACAGCCTCGTCCAGATTTGAACTCGAGTTGCTGATTCTATTCCAACGATAGCGTAGAACAATTGTCAAACTCAGAAACTTTATTATCTTAGTCTGGCACAAGGCCAAAACTGGACGTAACGAGAATGTGTTGTTAATCTTTCAAGTGTTCTGTGGTGGGTGTCTGTCTAACTTGAAAAATTAACAATCTTTTTCACATTATTTCTAACTGATGTTTTTTTTTCACTAGAGTCAGAGGACAGCAAATTTTTACCGGTCTCCAGGACCCTTCTAAGTATCTAGCTGATTTTCAGTAGTGCAGTGATCTAGATGGTTTCAATTCTTTCCCCTAATCTTCTATTCATCAAGTTCTCATTTTCAGTTCTTTGGGCTGTTCCAAGAGCTCCAAGTACATTGGTATCACCGTCACTTTCATGTTGCAAAGCTTATTTTTTAGCTCTCTGGCAAGGTCCTGTATTTGTCAGCTTTGCGCCTTCTTTCATTTCACTCCGTGCCTGCTAACGCAGAAAAATTTTATTAGCTAGTAAAAATATATGTATACATACATGTGTTTCGCGTTGATTATACATAATATATATACTATATATATAATAATAATATATAAAATGCATACATATATGATCTCTCGGC
>CM042156.1:36235659-36265659 GCA_023376005.1 Doryteuthis pealeii
TTTGTTTATTTTTTAAAGATAACAAATGTAATTTTTCCAATCGGATATTTGATCTTGAATTAACTATTTTTTCTTTGTAAACAACCCTGTACGATTCTTTTTGTACGAGATTTGTGATAAACAAAGTCGGAAATATCTATTTCCGTTTTTTATTAAGATGGCTAAAACGGTCTAGTTAATGTGTACCTTATGGATTTTCAGTGAAACTTTTCGTAGACAAACAATATTCTATTTTCAACACATTAAAACTTGAATAGAAGTTAATCAATTTATCTTCACATTTTTTGGAATCATTCAAAAAAAGAAACATTTTTAAAAACTCCTCATATTTTTTTTTAATTCAGCTTACGGAAATAATGAAAATTATGAACGAAAACGAATGTTACATTTTTCGTACGTTAAATCCACTTGAAATTTAAATTAACCAAAACAAGTTATGATTATCTTGCTTTTTAACAATTCTATAAAAATGAAAATCATGATTTGAAATAGTTTTGTTTTTCTTAAAATATTGTTAGGGGAAAATTTTACGAGGTTCTCCTTTATGAGAAATCTGAAACAAAAAATAAACAAGATAAAAAACGATTTTGGCGGCCTGAACATCTGGGACCCACCCCTCCATCTAAATTTAAAATAAATTTTGGCCTTCAATGGATTATTATTGATTACACACCAATCTATTTCAATTTGTAAAAAAAAAAAGGGAAATTCTTAAAAGTTCTTTATCTTTTGAGTGTTTCAGGGGTGCTCATCTCCCGGTATAAAGTTTATTGTAAAATCGATCCCCCATATCGGAACGCTCTACCTTATCATGTTGGGCTGACCTTCACAAAGGCTGGGCAAAATTGAGGTGGACCCAGAAAAAAAACAGCACCCAGTTTGATGGTTTATGGTTGGGGTTTAAGGTTAGTTAATGGGAAATTAAAATTAAATAATTTGGGTTAGGGTTAATCAGAGACAAGAAAGAATTTAAATATGTATTAAAATTTGGTAAACCTGTATGTCCTTTCCAGCAGTTAAGGGACTTCCGTTCGAGCGGTTCCGATATGGGGGATCATTACTATAAACTTATAGGAGGAATGAGCACCCGTGAAAAACTCAAAAAATAAAGAACTTTTAAAGAATTTTTTTTTTACAATCTGATAGATGGTGTTAATCAATAATAATCCATTGAAGGAAAAAAAATTTTTTCTTTTAATTAGTTGGGGGGGGGGGTCCAGATGTTCAGGTCCACCACGGATTGTTTTCTATAAAGATAATAGTCTGACATACTTTTTTTTTTAAATTTGATATTTTTTAGTAAAAAAAAAAAACATGAATTCTGAAATCTACTTTAAAATGTCAATATTATATATAAAATTATTTCAAAAACACTCTCAAAAATTCAGGATTGCATTTAAAAAAATATTTTCAATGTTGTAAAAAAATCCCTAAAATAAACAAATGTAATACATAAAATTTTCGGTTGATGTTTTTTTAGATTTAATTTTTATGAAAACCCCTGGCTGTATTAAAAATGTTTTGTCCGGTCAATGACCGGGTACTTTTGCTAGTAATTATATATAATGGAATGTCGTGGTATGTACGTGTCGACTTATAACTTTCAAAAGGGATGTCATTCAGTTTTTTGAAATCTCACAGAACCTTAATATGTTTCTAATTTAAGAAACACATTTTTCTTTTTACTAATTATGTGATATATTGAATAATAAACAAAAAGCAAAAAACAATTTCTAGAACTCTCACAGTAAGGAAAAATAAAGTAAGTAAAAATTGGTCAAAAGAAAAATAATTATACTGATTCATTTCAAGCTAGGTACTCTCTTCTCTCTCTCTCTCTCTCTCTTCTCGCTCTCTCTCTCTCTCTCTCTCTCTCTGTTTATCTTTCTGTCTCTCAATCTGACTTGGTTCTATTCAGGTACCAACAATTTTACGTCGTAGACGTAATTTTAAAACAATCAAACTAAAATATAACATACAATGAGGTCAAACATTTCCTATCTTAGAAAGCTAACAAAATGATTTTTTCATTTTTGTTTGTATATCACTTTATAATTTTGCTTTGCTAACTTTTTCCCCTAATCTCAGAGCTGAATGGGTTTGGGTTCTCGTTTTGTCTAGTATTTTTAATAAAGTTAGGCACAATTCAAACCCAGTTTTTTTCCTGGTTTTTGTAGGGACAAAAATTAGACTGAATGCGCTTCGTTATATTTCCAGATGTGTCTCTGAGCTTGGAGCACAGCCTTATAATTTACAGTTTTAGCATAAGTAATGATCTTGCCTGATGATCAATGTTCTTGCAATCCGAGTGAATCTTTTTTTTTAATATATGATTACCCCTATATCAGGGTCCGGCCTTTCACTTCAACACAACAATTATTTTGTTGTTCAAGAGATCGGCAGGTGCTTTCCTGGAGAAGAAGCAGAATGTCGGATTCGGGTTCTAATATTTATGTCCTTTCTTACGGTCACTGTGAAGTTCACGGCCGTTTCAGTGCAAAGAAGCGATACCAGGGGTCAGAAGCTGGATTTTCGTTTAAAACCCACCGTTTGGGTCGCCAAGTAAACTGGTTAAGTGTTTTTATTTGTTTCGATTCTTCTTCTTCTTTCATCGACATCTATTCTTTCTTTTCTTTTATTTCATTTATTCTTCTTTTTTCTTTTTTCATTGTTCCGTTTTTTATTCTTTAATTGACCCCCTCTTCATATAACAGATCTGACAACAATTTAGTGTGAAAGATTCTAGAGGTTTTAATTCAAAATGTCGGTTTAACATGTTCAATATTGTCTATATTCACCAGTATTTATTTGTTTCTTTTCACCCTTTTGAAAGTCTCAGTAGGAATCAGTAGACGCGCGTCTACTTTTTATTTGATTTGGTGATCATTCTTCACAGCTTCGAAATTACATTTTAAAATTCATATTCAAATTCTTTGTGTTGTGCTGTTGTTCTTTTTTCTTTTTCTTTTTTTATTCAAATGCGAGGTTTTTCAACCAATTTTAACTTCTACCACGATTTTCCCCAGTGTTTGTAATGGTTTGAGACAGCCATTCGAGATTTTTTTTTCTTTTAGTCTGACCCAACGATGTTCACGCAAGCGTCTGAATCTACAGGTATTTTTAGTGACATGACTCCCACTTTGAGTGTCCTTATTTTTTTTTCTTCTGGTTTCGGTCTGAGAGTATTTCAGCAATTTCTCTTTTTTGTTTGGACTTCGTCAACGTTGTTTGTCTATCTTTCCTCTCTTTGTGTTCTGATTTGTTCATAACTGCTGGCCATTTTTTGAGACCTTATCGAGTATCAAATTCGAGGTAAGCTGAGGGTGTTCCAATAATCCTTCGTCCTGAAGTCCGATAATGAATCTGTCCTGTATTTCTTCGTTCTTGTTGGCGAAGTTCCAACTATCTGCAAGTTCGCAAATACTGTATGGGGTTGGAAGAAGGTTTGCGTGTTTTGAGGTTAAAATGTAGCTGGGCATTCCGGTTGCGTGTTCTTATAATTTTTGCCTTTAACCTTATCTCATTTGGTAGTCGCACTGGAAAGGAGGAATTTAAGGAACGAAAAAGAAAGAGACAGAGACAGAAGGTGTTTCATGACTTAGGCTTTGTTGACCGGGTCATAGTCGACCGTGGCAAAGGGGATATCCCCCTGGCCGAGGAAGCGACTACCTCAGTTAAGGCCTGAGCTCGAATGGCCGAGATATTCTTTTGGGAGTTGGAAGGCGGTCCTTTTTGTCGCATATGCGCGGAGGGTTCTTCCGGTGAAGGCCCATGGGAGTTTATTGTTATTCTTTTATTCTAATTTTATTTTATTTTTATCTTAATACCCACAGCTGTATCACATTTTACGGAGAATTGCGTTCTCCAGTGAAACATAATTTTTTCCCGCATCTTGTTCTTCTTGATATAAAATGAACTTTTTTTCATTTCTCATTAGTTTCGAAGTTATTTTTGTCCTCCTTCTTAGAAATAATTTTACAGACATGTTATGCCTTTTTATACAGTAGGGCCGGGTTAGCTCAGTCGGTAGAGCGTTCGGCTAGGAATCGCAAAGTTCCTGATTCGATACCGACCCTCGCCAACTCAGCGTATGAGTTGCACATGGATCTGTGCAGTAAAGTGAGGAGCTGATGGTAGGTGTGGCGCTCCACCTCAGACGCTAAAACCAATCTCCTTGGTCTAGCGCTAGTAAAAAGGGGATATACTCCTAGCTGTCCGGCTGATACCGACTCTAGACCGCCCCAATGACTTTACTTATTTATACAGTATATAAGGGTACTTATTTGAATTAGCCCACTGTCCAAATACAACATTGATGCAATTCAAAATATTTCGAATCTTTGTCGCCAATTCGGCAACGTGGACGGACATAAAAAAAATCAACTGTTTCTAGAGGTTTTTAATTAATTTTCCTCTTTTCTTCTTTCCTTTTTGAAGAACCTCAATCAATTCGTTCTAAACCACTTCTATTATATTGTAAATTCGTTCTAAACCACTTCTATTATATTGTATTCAATCAATACCATACAACATAATCCCCAATAATGCTAACACATTGTTAAAACCAATTACTAAAAAGTATAAATATAAATACACGATATGTATAACTTCCTAACCGTTAGGCATGCCATAACCCAGATGGGGTGATATGCCGTTAAAATCAATAAACAAACAAACATAAACCACTTCTGAAATCATATTTAATCTTAATTTATGGTGTCGTTGTTGAGTTCGTTCATTCAGGACTTTTTCAATCACAATACAGAAACATGTCTATTAGGTTTGAGCATGTATTACAAAGTGCCTCAACATAAAACAATGGTATTTAACAAACATAAGTAATGTCCATTAACAATTTCCATCAATATGGTCAGTTTTCAATCCTTCGATGGTTATTAGGTGTCACAGGTATTTTATTTGTGTCTTCTCAAAGGTGCAATTATTTTTGTTTAGTTTTAGACCATGTTTTCGAAGTCAGTTGAAAACGAGTCTTATAGGCCACAGTCCCAAAGCGATTTTCGTTCAGTTCTGTCGGATGTAAAAGATGACTCAATAATTTTTACGTAATGATTAAGATAAAATCCCAAAAAGAATATAATTACTTTTCGCACAAAGGTTTCTTGGTTTCATAATTAATTAATTAAGTTTTAAATGAGTAAAATACGTAAATAAACTATTTACCTCCGAAATAAAAATTAGCCAATGAGATTAGTGATCTTGAACTGGGCAACCTGAGATGGATTGGCTTGAAGCAAATACAAAACAAACAAAATTTACCGAAGGATCTTCTCAAAAGAAAGGTTGAATTATTTTGTTTTTTAAAGAAACAAAAATAGAGAAATGGATTTTATTGCAAGAGACAATTTCCTTAAAGTGATTGAAACCACCGGAACAGGAAGAAAGGAAAGGCCGCTTTTTGCCGTCTGAAATTCTCATTGGGAATCAGGCTACAGTCCCAGAGGCGAAAAGTGCTTTACTTTTTAAAATACGTCAGATGTAAAAGATGACTCAATAATTACCGCACAGATCCCTGTGCTACTCATACGCTGAGTTGGCGAGGACCGATATCGAACTAGGAACCTTGTGGTTTCTAGCCGAAACGCGTAATTAGTCAAGACTTGGTTCGCAGACATTTTGTGCTACTCATACGCTGAGTTGGCGAGGACCGGTATCGAATCAGGAACCTTGTGGTTTCTAGCCGAACGCTCTACCGACTGAGCTAACCCGGCCCATAAATGTTAAGTAATCTAGGTTATTTTCGCCTATAGTCAGGATTGAACCTGTAACTAACAGAGGATTGTCACTTAAAACTGTATTAAGTCAACCCTTTTATCCGTTGCGCCATGTGTCCAACTGAATATGACTTGTCACCAATCCTTCAAGAATCCTTCGGATGCTCTGAATGAATTTAAACAATGGTTCCATTAAAACTAAAAGAGGCAGATTTTGTTAAAACGAACATCAAAAAGTGTTATGAAAGAAATTATTGAAATTATATTTTGTTAATTGTTTTCTTTGTGACTTCTCCCTTATTTGTTTTTTCCGATTTTCATTTTTTTTAAATCCTATTTATTTTCGGGGATTTGATAAAAAAAAAAACAACTTCCTAACACTGACAGTTTTATATCTAAGTACAATCGACAAAAACAATCAAGAGTTTTATTTGTCTAACTTGTTATCTAAATCTCTGTATACGGAACTACACAACAAAGCTCATTATAATTCCGCTTAACAATATAAACCTTCCTGGTTCAATCAAAAATATCTTAAGAGCGTCCTTATCCTTATAAAACGACTCGGTGAATTTATCCGAGACGACAGACAACGTTAGTTTGGCGGTGAGAAGTTAACGAATTGTCAACTCGAGAGTCAATTCCTTCTAACGAAAACCGACTGTTGCAATGATGAAATTTATTTTAGAATCATCACTGTGCTTCCTGTTTCTCATTTCGTTGGGACAAACAGCAGCAATTGATTTCCAGGACAATGACGGGGAGAAATCGTTGAGGGGTAAGTGGTAACAACTGGATTTTTAAAAAGAAACTTCAATTTTTACACCTAATTACCATTGACTTTTAATGAAAAAAACAAAAACAGAAACGTTCACTCCCCATGTGTATGCTTATCTATCAATCAATCTATCTATTACGATCCATCGTGATATTAGAACATCTATCTCGATTAGTCAAATTACCCCATCTGTCTGTCTGTCTGTCTGTCTGTCTGTCTGTCTGTGTCTCTGTCTCTGTCTCTCTCTCTCTCTCTCTCTCTCTCTCTCTCTCTACTGGGGTCTATATATCCCCGCGCGGAAGAACATGGGCGAAATAAAATCTTGATCAAGAAATAAAAGTCTTGTGAGTTAATTAATTGCATGACTAAAAGTTAGTCCTTAGAAGAAGTCCTTAGAAGAAGCAGTTAGAAGACTAGACGATAAGATGACAGCCAGACAAGAAGTTAGCAGAAACAGTAAAGCAGACATGAAGCAAATCCCTACTCAACTCTGTAATGTCTCTCTCTCTCTCTCTCTCTCTCTCTCTCTCTCTCTCTCTCTCTCTCTCTCTCTCTCTCTTCTTTTCACTTTCTTTTACTCTTCTTTCTCTCAATCTCACTTCTGCTATTTTGTATAAATGTGTGCCATCTCTCTCTCTCTCTCTCTCTCTCTCTCTCTCTCTCTCTCTCTCTCTCTCTCTCTCTCTCTCTCTCTCTTTTGACTTATCCTTTTTTTATTCTCTTTCTTGCACACGCGCACGCACACACACACACACACACACAAACATTTGACTGATAGATAATTATAAGCGTCTTTGTGTTATGCGATAAAAAAGCTGAATTTTCCACCAAAAATGATGGCCGATTTTCATATTAAAAACGAATTAGAATTAGTTAAATCGATTATTTAAAGTCAAATTTAAATGAAATATCGTTTTTTTGTTGTTCCAAACACACACAAAAATTAAAGGTTTTTAAAAAATTCCATGCGGGTTTTGTTTACAAAAGAATTGAGCGAGAAATTACGATGACCCACATTGATAAAGAAAAAAAAATACCTAAAATCAGGGAATTATCTAATTTTAACAAAATTTTCTGTGATGACTTATAATTCAATGAATTCTTTCTTTTAAGTTACTGAATAGTTTCAATCAAACTGATTTAATGGAAATAAATAGAAATTCTTTTAGATAAATATTAGCGTTCGAGCCATCCATATGCGCCTTGAGAGCAACAATCTATATACCTAATTAATGGATAAAATTAATTTAGAATATAAATCGGTTGATTTTAAATTTTAAATTTCATATTTTTAGATTCTAAAAACAAATATTGATTTAATAACAAGCCTACTTTATTATGGTTATCTAATAATTTAGAAGAGAATTCAATTAAAAAGTTAGACCCCCACCCTTTTAAATAGAAGAAATATCGATGTATAATTTTTTCATAGATAATCTACAAGAAAATTATATTTCATATACAACAAAGTAAAAAACAAAATTCCCAAAATTAAAAAAAAATTTTGGCACTTAATTTTCAGATTTTCGGTATTTATTTTCTACCGAAATCGCTCCTTTAATTTTTTTTTTTTTTTTTTTTTTTTTCAATTCACATCTTCGGTCTTTTGTCTTTTATTTATACTGTAATTAGTTTCACTTTTATATAACCTCGACGATATTTTTCGCCCCAAAAATAAGGGGGGGGGGTTCAAAGTTAAGATACCTGAAAAAAATCAGTAGGTTTTTAAATTAAATAACTGATACATTATAAGATTCATTCATTGATGAATCAACACTGACAATTTCATTGAAATCGGATAATTCCCTGAATTTTGGTATTTTTTTTCAATCCGGGGGGTTAAATTGATTTTGTAAAATACGTCTATGACGTCACAATTGGTGGTACCTAATTCACTAAGATATACATAATGATGTATTGGAACTAGTGTTATATATATCTATATATATATATATATATATATATATATATATGTGTGTGTGTGTGTGTGTGTGTGTGTGTGTGTGTGTGTGTGTGTGTGTAACTTTAACCGAGCAAAACCAGAATATCATGTTTATTTTTTTGTTTTTTTATTAAAACAATCCATTTTTTTTTAATTTATGAGATGAGGCTTTATAATTTGTATTACTTTGATTTTTCGGACTATTGTCCTCATTTTATTGTTATATACACAACGTTTCAACCGATGTGCCCTACGGCCTTTTTGCAGACAATCCACTTAAAACCTTAAAGTATTTCAAATTCAATTTGCAATTGAATGTTAAATTTGTTGGATCATTGTTCTCGCAGAACGACATTTTTTTTAGACATACAAATTCTCAACCGAACTGATAATAATAATATAATAATAATGAAATTTATTGTGTACAGTGCTCAGGTGCACCACAACTCATCAAAGTCTCATGTCAAGTACACAGAATAATGTTGTGTCAGGAACATGAACAGTTCACAGTAGTATGTGTGTGCATGTGTATGTGGAGAGTGGCATCAGGTATAGTGTTGGCGGACTACAGGAAGCATGGAGGCTTTGAAAGATTCAGTGCTCCGGCAGCCTACAACAGATGCAGGCAGTTTATTCCATAAATTCTGAGCGTGAAAAAAATGTTTCCGAAAGTCACGTGAACAGTGCTGTTTCTCTGACTTTGTAGGCATGCCCGCGTGTATTGGAGAGATGGAGATCAAAAAGGTGCTCTAGGTTGCTGTTGTTAAGATGATTAATGACCTTATGAGCATATGACCGTATGATATAACTACGAGATACTAATTAGAATCATCCTTTATTCCTACCGAAATAGAAGAATCGATATCATCAGGATGCTAAACAAGGTTAATTCTTAAGCGGAGTATAGATGGTTTGAATTCAAAGTTTCCTTCTCCTAGACTGGCTACATTAACAAAGCTAAATAACCCAGTCTACCATACTATTTACCCACAACTGGGGGGGGGGGATAGATTGATTCATTTCTTTTTGAAGGGCATTGGCGCGAAGTGAAATGCAAACAGCCACACCCAATCTTTGAACTCGGGTCGCCGAATCATCTTTTATCAAAACATGTGTATAGACGACTTTGCTTGTTGTCACTTGATCCCTTCTAGAACCACTAAGTTGTTGATCACCCATGGTAATGTCATTAGTCCTTACACATGTTTGATAAAAGATGATTTCGGCGACCCGATTTCAAAAGGATGGGTGTGCTGTTTGCATTTCACTTCGCGCCAGATGCCCTTCAAAAAGAAATGAATCAATCTATCCCCCCCCCATGGTTGTGGGGTAAATAGGTATGGTAGACTGGGTTATTTAGCTTTGTTAATGTAGCCAGTCTAGGAGAAGGAAACTTTTGAATTCAAACCATCTATACTCCGCTTAAGAATTAACCTTGTTTAAGCATCCTGATGATATCGATTTTCTATTTCCGGGAGGAATAAAGGCAGATTCTAATTAGTATCTCTAGTTATATCATACGGTCATATGCTCAGTAAGGTCATTAATCATCTTAACAACAGCAACCTAGAGCACCTTTTGATTTCCTCATCTCCTCCAATACACGCGGGGCATGCCTACAAAAGTCAGAGAAAACAGCACTGTTCACGTGACTTTCGTGGAAACATTTTTTTCACGCTCAGAATTTATGGAATAAACTGCCTGCACTGTGTGTAGGCTGCCGGAGCACTGAATCTTTCAAAGCCTCCATGCTTCCTGTTAGTCCGCCAACACTATACCTTGATGCCACTCTCCACTACACATGCACACACATACTACTGTGAACTGTTCATGTTCCTTGACACAACATTTATTCTGTATACTTTGACATGAGACTTTGATGAGTTGTGCTGCACCTGAGCACTGTACACAATAAATTTCATTGATTATTATATTATTATTATCAGTTCGGTTGAGAATTTGTATGTCTAAAAAAAAAATGTCGTTCTGCGGAGAACAATGATCCCACAAATTTAACATTCAATTGCAAATTGAATTTTGAAATACTTTAAGGTTTTAAAGTGGATTGTCTGCAAAAAGGCCGTAGGCACATCGGTTGAAACGTTTGTATATAACAATAAAATGAGGACAATAGTCGAAAAATCAAAATAATACAAATTATAAAGCCTCATCTCATAAATTTTTAAAAAAATGGATTGTTTTAAATAAAAAAACAAAATAAACATGATATTCTGGTTTTGCTCGGTTAAAGTTTACACACACACACACACACAACCACACACACACACACACACCACACACATATATAATATATATATATATTTATATATATTAGATATAAATAACACTAGTTCCAATACATCATTATGTATATCTTAGGGAATTAGGTACCACAATTGTGACGTCATAGATGTATTTTACAAAATCAATTTAACCCCCCGGATTGAAAAAAAATACCAAAATTCAGGGAATTATCCGATTTCAATGAAATTGTCAGTGTGATTCATCAATGAATGAATTCTTATAATGTATCAGTTATTTAATTTAAAAACCTACTGATTTTTTCAGGTACCTAAACTTTGACACCCCCCCCCTTATTTTTGGGGGCGAAAATATCGTCGAGGGTATATAAAAGTGAAACTAATTACAGTATAAATAAAAGACAAAAGACTGAAGATGTGAATTGAAAAAAAAAAAAAAAAAAAAAAAAAAAAAAAATTAAAGGAGCGATTTCGGTAGAAAATAAATACCGAAAATCTGAAAATTAAGTGCCAAAATTTTTTTTTAATTTTGGGAATTTTTTTTTTTTTTTATTTGTTGTATATGAAATATAATTTTCTTGTAGGTTATCTATGAAAAAATTATACATCGATATTTCTTCTATTTAAAAGGGTGGGGGTCTAACTTTTTAATTGAATTCTCTCTCTAAATTATTAGATAACCCTAATAAAGTAGGCTTGTTATTAAATCAATATTTGTTTTTAGAATCTAAAAATATGAAATTTAAAATTTAAAATCAACCGATTTATATTCTAAATTAATTTTATCCATTAATTAGGTATATAGATTGTTGCTCTCAAGGCGCATATGGATGGCTCGAATGCTAATAATTTATCTAAAAGAATTTCTATTTATTTCCATTAAATCAGTTTGATTGAAACTATTCAGTAACTTAAAAGAAAGAATTCATTGAATTATAAGTCACCAACAGAAAATTTTTGTTAAAATTAGATAATTCCTGATTTTAGGTATTTTTTCTTATCAATGTGGTCATCGTTAGTTTCTCGCTCAATTCTTTTGTAAACAAAACCCGCATGGGATTTTTTTAAAAACCTTTAATTTTTGTGTGTGTTTGGAACAACAAAAAAACGATATTTCATTTAAATTTTGACTTTAAATAATCGATTTAACTAATTCTAATTCGTTTTTAATATGAAATCGGCCATCATTTTTGGTGGAAAATTCAGCTTTTTTATCGCATAACACAAAGACGCTCATAATATCTATCAGTCAAATGTTTGGTGTGTGTGTGTGTTGTGTTGTGTGCGTGTGCGTGCGCGTGTGCGAGCGATCTCGAGAGATATAAAAAATAAGAGTGTTCAAGAAAGAGAACAAAATAAGGATAAGTCAAAAAGAGAGGAGAGAGAGAGAGAGAGAGAGAGGAGAGAGAGAGAGAGAGAGAGAGAGAGAGAGAGAGAGAGAGAGAGAATGGCACACATTTTATACAAAATAGCAGAAGTGAGATTGAGAGAAAGAAAGAGTAAAAGAAAAATTGAAAAGAGAAGAGAGAGAGAGAGAGAGAGAGAGAGAGAGAGAGAGAGAGAGAGAGAGAGAGAAGAGAGAGAGAGAGTTGAGTAGGGATTACTTGTTGCTTCATGTCTGCTTTACTGTTTCTGCTAACTTCTTGTCTGGCTGTCATCTTATCGTCTAGTCTTCTAACTGCTTCTTCTAAGGACTTCTTCTAAGGGCTAACTTTTAGTCATGCAATTAATTAACTCACAAGACTTTTATTTCTTGATCAAGATTTTATTTCGCCCATGTTCTTCCGCCGCGGGGATATATAACCCCAGTAGAGGAGAGAGAGAGAGAGAGAGAGAGAGAGAGAGAGAGACAGACAGACAGACAGACAGACAGAGACAGACAGACAGACAGACAGACAGATGGGGTAATTTGACTAATCGAGATAGATGTTCTAATATCACGATGGATCGTAATAGATAGATTGATTGATAGATAAGCATACACATGGGGAGTGAACGTTTCTGTTTTTGTTTTTTTCATTAAAAGTCAATGGTAAATGGGTGTAAAAATTGAAGTTTCTTTTTAAAAATCCAGTTGTTACCACTTACCCCTCAACGATTTCTCCCCGTCATTGTCCTGGAAATCAATTGCTGATGTTTGTCCCAACGAAATGAGAAACAGGAAGCACAGTGATGATTCTAAAATAAATTTCATCATTGCAACAGTCGGTTTTCGTTAGAAGGAATTGACTCTCGAGTTGACAATTCGTTAACTTCTCACCGCCAAACTAACGTTGTCTGTCGTCTCGGATAAATTCACCGAGTCGTTTTATAAGGATAAGGACGCTCTTAAGATATGATTTGATTGAACCAGGAAGGTTTATATTGTTAAGCGGAATTATAATGAGCTTTGTTGTGTAGTTCCGTATACGGAGATTTAGATAACAAGTTAGACAATAAAACTCTTGATTGTTTTTGTCGATTGTACTTAGATATAAAACTGTCAGTGTTAGGAAGTTGTTTTTTTTATCAAATCCCCGAAAATAAACAGGATTTAAAAAAAATGAAAATCGGAAAAAACAAATAAGGGAGAAGTCACAAAGAAACAATTAACAAAATATAATTTCAATAATTTCTTTCATAACACTTTTTGATGTTCGTTTTAACAAAATCTGCCTCTTTTAGTTTAATGGAACCATTGTTTTAAATTCATTCAGAGCATCCGAAGGATTCTTGAAGGATTGGTGACAAGTCATATTCAGTTGGACACATGGCGCAACGGATTAAAAGGGTTGACTTAATACAGTTTTAAGTGACAATCCTCTGTTAGTTACAGGTTCAATCCTGACTATAGGCGAAAATAACCTAGATTACTTAACATTTATGGGCCGGGTTAGCTCAGTCGGTAGAGCGTTCGGCTAGAAACCCACAAGGTTTCCTGATTCGATACCGGTCCTCGCCAACTCAGCGTATGAGTAGCACAAAATGTCTGCGAACCAAGTCTTGACTAATTACGCGTTTCGGCTAAAACCACAAGGTTCCTAGTTCGATATCAGTCCTCGCCAACTCAGCGTATGAGTAGCACAGGGATCTGTGCGGTAATTATTGAGTCATCTTTTACATCTGACGTATTTTAAAAAGTAAAGCACTTTTCGCCTCTGGGACTGTAGCCTGATTCCCAATGAGAATTTCAGACGGCAAAAAAGCGGCCTTTCCTTTCTTCCTGTTCCGGGTGGTTTCAATCACTTTAAGGAAATTGTCTCTTGCAATAAAATCCATTTCTCTATTTTTTGTTTCTTTAAAAACAAAATAATTCAACCTTTCTTTTGAGAAGATCCTTCGGTAAATTTTGTTTGTTTGGCTCAAGCCAATCCATCTCAGGTTGCCCAGTTCAAGATCACTAATCTCATTGGCTATTTTTTATTTCGGAGGTAAATAGTTTATTTACGTATTTTACTCATTTAAAACTTAATTAATTAATTATGAAACCAAGAAACCTTTGTGCGAAAAGTAACTATATTCTTTTTGGGATTTTATCTTAATCATTACGTAAAAATTATTGAGTCATCTTTTACATCCGACAGAACTGAACGAAAATCGCTTTAGGACTGTGGCCTATAAGACTCGTTTTCAACTGACTTCGAAAACATGGTCTAAAACTAAACAAAAATAATTGCACCTTTGCGAAGACACAAATAAAATACCTGTGACACCTAATAACCATCGAAGGATTGAAAACTGACCATATTGATGGAAATTGTGAATGGACATTACTTATGTTTGTTAAATACCATTGTTTATTGGTTGAGGCACTTTGTAATACATGCTCAAACCTAAAGACATGTTTCTGTGTATTGTGATTGAAAAAAGTCCTGAATGAACGAACTCAACAACGACACCATAAAATTAAGATTAAATATGATTTCAGAAGTGGTTTATGTTTGTTTGTTTATTGATTTTAACGGCATATCACCCCGTCTGGTTATGGCACGCCTAACGGTTAGGAAGTTATACATATCGTGTATTTATATTTATCCTTTTTAGTAATTGGTTTTAACAATGTGTTAGCATTATTGGGGATTATGTTGTATGGTATTGATTGAATACAATATAATAGAAGTGGTTTCGAACGAATTTACAATATAATAGAAGTGGTTTAGAACGAATTGATTGGAGGTTCTTCAAAAAGGAAAGAAGAAAAGAGGAAAATTAATTAAAAACCTCTAGAAACAGTTGATTTTTTTTATGTCCGTCCACGTTGCCGAATTGGCGACAAAGATTCGAAATATTTTGAATTGCATCAATGTTGTATTTGGACAGTGGGCTAATTCAAATAAGTACCCTTATATACTGTATAAATAAGTAAAGTCATTGGGGCGGTCTAGAGTCGGTATCAGCAGGACAGCGAGGAGTATATCCCCTTTTTACTAGCGCTAGACCAAGGAGATTGTGGAGCGCCACACCTACCATCAGCTCCTCACTTTATCGCACAGATCCATGTGCAACTCATACGCTGAGTTGGCGAGGGCCGGTATCGAATCAGGAACTTTGCGATTCCTAGCCGAACGCTCTACCGACTGAGCTAACCCGGCCCTACTGTATAAAAAGGCATAAAATGTCTGTAAAATTATTTCTAAGAAGGAGGACAAAAATAACTTCGAAACTAATGAAAAATGAAAAAAAGTTATTTATTTATATCAAGAAGAACAAGATGCGGGAAAAAAATTATGTTTCACTAGAGTTCTCCGTAGAATGTGATACAGCTGTGGGTATTAAAATAAAACTAAAATAAAATTAGAATAAAAAAAAAAAGAATTTAAAACAATAAACTCCCATGGGCCTTCACCGGAAGAACCCTCCGCGCATATGCGACAAAAAGGACCGCCTTCCAACTCCCAAAAGAATATCTCGGACATTCGAGTTCAGGCCTTAACTGAGGTAGTCGCTTCCTCGGCCAGGGGGATATCCCCTTTGCAACGGTCGACTATAAAGCCTAAGTCATGAAACACCTTCTGTCTCTGTCTCTGTCTCTTTCTTTTTCGTTCCTTAAATTCCTTCCTTTTCAGCGTGACTACCAAATGAGATGGGGTTAAATAAAAAATCCCAAGAACACGCATTCCGCCCAGCTACATTTTAACCTTAAAACACGCAAACCTTCTTCCAACCCCATACAGTATTTGCGAACTTGCAGATAGTTGGAACTTCGCCAACAAGAACGAAGAAATACAGGACAAATTCATTATCGGACTTCAGGACGAAGGATTATTGGAACACCCTCAGCTTACCTCGAATTTGATACTCGATAAGGTCTCAAAAAATGGCCAGCAGTTATGAACAAATCAGAACACAAAGAGAGGAAAGATAGACAAACAACGTTGACGAAGTCCAAACAAAAAAGAGAAATTGCTGAAATACTCTCAGACCGAAACCAGAAGAAAAAAAAATAAGGACACTCAAAGTGGGAGTCATGTCACTAAAAATGCTTGTAGATTCAGACGCTTGCGTGAACGTCGTTGGGTCAGACTAAAAGAAGAAAAAAAATTCTCGAATGGCTGTCCCAAACCATTACAAACATGCGGGAAAATCGTGGCAGAAGTTGAAATTGGTTGAAAAACCTCGCATTTGAAAAAAAAAAAAAAAAAAAAAAAAAAGAAAAAAATGAAAAAAGAAAAAAGAACAACACAAAGAATTTGAATATGAATTTTAAAAATGTATTTTCGAAGCTGTGAAGAATGGTCACCAAATCAAATAAAAAGTAGACGCCGCGTCTACTGATTCCTATTGAGACTTTCAAAAGGGTGAAAAAGAAACAAATAAATACTGGTGAATATAGACAATATTGAACATGTTTAAACACCGACATTTGAATTAAAACCTCTAGAAACTTTGACACTAAATTGTTGTCAGATCTGTTACATGAAGAGGGGGTTGATGTAGCATAATGGTCGGGCCTCACTTGGGAACACCATATTTGTGGCCTTGTGTCAAACAGAAAGAAAGCTTAATAGATGTCGTATGATTATCAGACCTTACCGGGTGGTCTCTTTGAAGAATCGGCCCGAAAAAAATAAAAACATAAACGAGATTTTTGGAGACATGAAGGTGGGTTTTAACGAAAATCCAGTCTTCTTGACTGTTAATTGTTCTTTGATCCGAACGGCCGTGAACTCACAGTGACCGTAGAAGGAATCAAATGATTAGAACGAATCGAACATTCTTTTCCTTCTAGGAAGAGATGGATTCTTCGAGAAAAAAACCCTTCTAGATTTGTTCTGTTGAGATACTATATAAGGCCGGACCCTGATATAGGGGCTGTCCTGATATTTGCCGACTAGAAAAAGTTTACTCAAAGTACTGAAACTCTAAAGACCATATAAAGACATTACTTATTAATTAAGCTGACTCTCTCTCTCTCTCTCTCTCCCCCCCTCTCTCTCTCTCTCTCAAAGTTAAGAAGTCGAAATTGAATTTATTCTAATAAATTTCTGAAAAATAAACTCGGTATTATAGTCATCATTTACTACAAGAAAATACTACGGATAGTATTATGAATGGAAACAAACTCCGAACTTTCTCTGACCATTAGACACCCGTGGAGATAAAGTTAATTGACCACAACGAAGAGCACGCGGCCTTGTAAAGTGATACCTTTCCCTGACCATTAACTAAAGTGTGGAAGGATTCTTTGGGGTCGGCTGACTAGAAACGACGACTACTTAACGTTACATTAATTTGATTGTTTTAAATTACGTCTACGACGTAAAATTGTTGGTACCTGATATAGACACAATCAGATTGAGAGACAGAAAGATAAACAGGGAGGAGAGAGAGAGAGAGAGAGAGAGAGAGAGAGAGAGAGAGAGAGAGAGAGAGTACCTAGCTTTTAAATGTTATCAGTATAATTCATTTTCTTTTGACCCAATTTTTACTTACTTTATTTTTCCTTACTGTGAAGAGTTCTAGAAATTGTTTGATTTTTGTTTAATTATTCAATTATATCACTTAATTAGTAAAAGAAAAACGTGTTTCTTAATTAGAAACATATTAAGGTGTCTGTGAGATTTCAAAACTGAATGACATCCCTTTTGAAAGTTATAAGTCGACACGTACATACCACGACATTCCATTATATATATACTAGCAAAAGTACCCGGTCAATGACCGGACAAAAACATTTTTATGAACACCAGGGGTTGTTCATAAAAATAAAATTAAAAAAACATCACCGAAAATTTATGTATTACATTGTTTATTTTAGGGATTTTTTTTAAACATTGAAAATATTTTTTTTAAATGCAATCCTGAATTTTTGAGTGTTTTGAAATAATTTTATATCATAATATTGACATTTTTTAAAGTAGATTTCAGAATTCATTTTTTTTTTTTACTAAAAAAATATCAATTTAAAAAAAAGTTATTCAGACTATTATCTTTATAGAAAAAAATCGTGGTGGACCTGAACATCTGGACCCCCCCCCCCCCAACTAAATTAAAAAGAAAAATGTTTTTTCCTTCAATGGATTATTATTGATTACACACCCAATCTATCAGATTGTAAAAAAAAATTCTTAAAAGTTCTTTATTTTTTGAGTTTTCACGGGTGCTCATTTCCTCCTATAAGTTTATAGTAAATCGATCCCCCATATCGGAACCGCTCGAACGGAAGTCCCTTACGACTGCTGGAAAGGACATACAGGTTTACCAAAATACATATTTAAATATTCTAACCCTAACCCAAATTATTTATTTAATTTCCCATTAAACTAACCTTAAACCCCAACCATAAACCATAAAACTGGGTGCTGTTTTTTCTGGGTCACCTCAATTTTGACACCTTTGTGAAGGTCAGCCCAACTGATAAGGTAGAGCGGTTCCGATATGGGGGATCGATTTACTATAAACTTATACCGGGAAATGAGCACCCCTGAAAACTCAAAAGATAAAGAACTTTTAAGAATTTCTTTTTTTTTTTACAAATTGATAGATTGGTGTGTAATCAATAATAATCCATTGAAGGAAAAATTTTTTTTTTAAATTTAGATGGAGGGGTGGGTCCAGATGTTCAGGCCCGCCAAAATCGTTTTTTATCTGTTTATTTTTTGTTTCAGATTTCATAAAGGAGACCTCGTAAAAAATATTTCCCCTAACATATTTTAAGAAAAAAAAAACTATTTCAAACATATTTTCATTTTTTATAGAATTTGTTAAAAAAGCAGATAATCATAACTTGTTTTTGGTTAATTTAAATTTCAGTGGATTTAACGGTACGAAAATGTGAACATTGTTTTCGTTCATAATTTTCATTATTTCCGTAAGCTGAATTAAAAAAAAAAATATCAGGAGTTTTTTAAAAATGTTTCTTTTTTTGAATGATCCAAAAATTGTGAAGATAATGATAACTTCTATTCAAGTTTTAATTGTTGAAAATAGAATATTGTTGTCTACGAAAAGTTTCACTGAAAATCCATAGGTACCACCAGACCGTTTATGCCATCTTGAATAAAACGGAAATAGATATTTCCGAACTTTGTTTATCAAAAATCTCGTAAAAAAAAGATCGTACAGGGTTGTTACAAAGAAAAATAGTTAATTCAAAGATCAAATTATCCGATTGGGAAAAATTACATCGTTATCTTAAAAAATAAACAAACCTGCCCGTATTACATGCGAAAGGGTAATTTTCAGACCTTAATATAGACAGAAAAGTTACTAATTATTTCCCTTCTACAATTAACCAGTAAAAGTATGGATAACACTAATTTAACTTTTTGTCTTGTGCATATTCAATAACCGATTTTATTTGTTTTCAACGATTTTTAAGATATTTTTTTTTTTTTTTTTTTTATCTTGAAATATTATCTAGAATTTTTTTTTTGTGCATTCGAAAGAAGAAACATTTTAAAAAGTCCTGATTTAAAAAAAAATTCAGCTTAGGAAAATAATGAAAATTATGAACGAAAAACAATGTTTTTTACTATTAACATGAATAAAAACTTGAAAAAATTTAATAGTAAAATATCACCGTGAAATTGACGTTAAAAAATCTCTTCGGTTTTGGTATTACTTTTTTAAAATCGAAAATGAAATGAAAATTTGAATATTTTTTTCTAAGAGAAAAACTGATAAAAAATAATCCTGTAAACTTACTTTGTATTCTAATAGCGAAAAAAATTATCTTATTTAACTTTTTTGAACAAAGAAAAACAAACTTCGGTTGTTATTCAGAAGCGTCTCGTCTCTTTGTAAAACAAATATGACGGTTATGCCTTCCATATATTCTAAGAACCAAAAATTACTATTCAACAATAAAAATTACAAATTCTTTTAAAAATATTAATCGAGCACGGATCGGACCAACTTTTAGTTCACCTGAATTCTAAAATTCATGTTTTTAAATATCAGTGAAAATTTTGATTTTTTTCCACAGGAAAAAAAAAAATTTAATTTATTTCACGCAGAAAATAAAAATATTTAATCACACAAAAGATTGAAAATCTCGTAAAAATTAATTTCTTAAAAAAAAAATTTTTTTTTTGACAATTTAATAGAATATAGTACATACCAATTATATAAGAAAAAAAAAAGTTTTCAAATATTAATATTATGACATTTTTTTTGCACTTTTAATTTCCGATTTCATTATTTTTTCCTAAAAAAACTATAATTCGGTAAGTTATACAATTTCATTGATATAGTTATTCAGCCTCTTATCTTTATAGAAAATAAGTACCAAATTTTTTTTCCACATCATTTTTTTTTATCTCATAAAATAAAATAGGGGGGGGGGTGATAGACATCGTAAAAAAATATTTCCCCTAATATATTTTAGAAAAAAACTATTTCAGATGTATTTACATCCAATGGTAAACATTTATGGAAATTTTCGTGAAAATCGGACCATTAATTGATTTTTCATAGATTTTTTTAAAAATCCTCTTATCGTAACTTGTTTTTAGCTACGTTAAATTTCAGTTGATTTAACAGTGCAAAAATGAAAACATTGTTTTTCAATCATAATTTTCATTATTTTCGTATGCTGATAAAAAATGTTAAAAATCATCAGGAGTTTATTTAATGTTTTTTCTTTTGAATGGAAAAAACTTTTCAAGAAAATATTAATTTTTCTGCAAGTTTCATTGTGTTAAATGTAGGTGGGGGGTAAATTGCACAGGGTCAAATTGGTGGTACCTACTAATTACAGTATAAATAAAGAGATAAAAGACCGAACTTATGAATAGAAACAAAAAAAAATGTTTACGGTTGCTCTTCTATGAGAAAATAGCGACTGGCAAAATGAGCCTAAAATGCGTTTTTGACCAAATGACTTTAGCCCCCCCCCCCGAAAATAATTTATAAAAAATCAGGGAATTATCGGATTTTAATGAAATTTTCAGTGTTTATGTGTCAATGAATGATCTTTATAATGCATTATTTATTTTATTTCAAAACTTTCTAATTTTTTTCTGGTCACTTAATTTTGACTCCCCTTATGCTGGGGGCGTAAAATTGTTTCGAGTTGGTCCTTGACTGATAGTAATTACAGCATAAATAATGAGATAAAAGACCGAAGTTATGAATAGAAGCCAAAAATTTTTTTTACAGTTACGCTTCTATGAGAAAATAAGTACCGAAAATCGAAAAATAAAATGTAAAAAAATAATAAATAATTAATTTTTTTGAGATTTCTTTTTTACTCATTTCGATAGTTATTTAATTGTCTATTATTTTATAAAAGAAAAAAATTATACATCGATGTTTTTTCTGAAGGGGTACATTTTCAATCGAGTTTTTCTTCAAAACTTATTACTTTCGTCAACAAAAATAAGGTTTGCATTAAGTAGATATTAATTTTTAGAATCTAGAAATATAACATTTTAAACTTAACATCAGCAATTTCATATTTTAAATGAATTTTATATATTAATTTTTCATAGCAAAAATACTAAATTAAAGTTTTGAAATAAAATAACTGATGCATTATAAAATCCATTAATTGTTAAATCAATACTGAAAATTTCATTAAAATCGGATAATTACCTGATCTTTGGTAAATTTTTTTGCAAACGCGAATGTTACAGTAAAATTGTAAACAAGCACTTAAAAACATCGAAAACGAGGCTGAATGGCTGATATCGTCGAAATTGACCAAAACAAATACTTTTAAATCTATTAAAAATGAACTGCATATGTAATGATATTTTTCTTTTTTTAATTATGGTTATTATGTTACTACTTATCGATTTAGACAAAGTTTGACCTTAAATAATAGATTTAATTATTTCTAATTCGCTTTTTAAAATTCCTAGCAGACGACAAAATCGCCAGTCCCATATAATATATATATATATATATATATATATATATATATATATATATATATATATAACAACCCTATACTGGTGAATATTTTAAAACATTTTCATATTTTTATTTACATTTAAAATCTTATTTAAAAAAACAATGTAACCGTAAACTTGTGTTTTGAAACAATTATATTTTTTCTACAATTTTTTGTGCATAACAACAATTTAATTTAAGTGTGTACAATTTAAGAATATGGACAAAGATTTGATTTTACGTTAGTCTGAAATAAATACAAAGTATGATTTTACTTCGTAAATCGGCTCTCCAAAGTAAAATATCTTGACACACTGAAAAATAATTCAATGGATAAAAACTCATAGAAATTACATATTTAGAAAGATTATATAAATAAATATTTTAGAGATTGGACAAAAAAAGAAAAAAAAAAGAAGAAAAAACGAATTTTATTTTACGTTAAAATTTAGTCATAGTTATAGCGGATATTTTGAATGACTGGCAGCTGATATTATTTCTTTCTTTCTTTCTTTCTTTCTTTCTTCATCTGCTTCGGGTTGCTGACAAAAGCAGCAGTCAAGCTTCTGCTGATACACCAAGCAGCAAGGGCAGCTTACGATACTTTCCAAAGATCGTTTGATTTTTGTTTAATTAATTAATTATATCCCTTAATTAGTAAAAACCAATAACCAAATTTGGCGTGTTTCTTAGTAAGAAGGGTATCAGTGTGTATGCAAGATTTCGATTCTGAGTGATCCCCCGCTTTGGAGTTATACGTCGAAACGTACATATCAAAATTTCCCTTTATATATAATATATATATATATATATATATATATATATATATATATATATAAGATTTTGGATGTTTGTTTTTAGAAGCATTGTTGAATAAAGTATACATTATTATTTATATTTAGCTTGAAGGCAATTACAATGCGTATATCGTATAAAATTCGATAATTATAGAAAATAATCATGTCAAGCAAACCTCGGCAAGCGATCGTGCGGCACGCACATAGAACATCGCACAGACTGTTTCAACTTTACGATTTCTGTCGGAGGGAAATCGTTAGTATACATCGCTGATGTGTTGGAAATTGGGTTATCTGCCCACCCGGAAGTGCGGACAATAGGGCCTGAGGATAGAACCCTGAATCAGCAGAACCAATACTGCAGGCACTAGCAGAAGACGTGAGTCGGCACGCTAGAGAAAGACGTCAACTCCAACAAGCAGACAACACCGAGACAACAAGATAAGTGCACACAAATCTCTTGTATAACCTTTATATATACTTTTATATATCCCGCCAGTAGAAATTCTCTGGCAAAGTAACAGAAATACTGGGGTGAATTAGTATCTCAGTCGTAAAGGAAGGAGACAAGGCAAATTATAAAGTTTATAATTGGGTTAACAGTTTTATTTGAGGGTTAGTTATTAAAGTGTGTATAATTCTTGTGCAAGTGTCTTTAAGTGTTTGCCAGAGAATTTCTACTGGCGGGATATATAAAAGTAATACAAGATTATACAAGAGATTTGTGTGCACTTATCTTGTTGTCTCGGTGTTGTCTGCTTGTTGGAGTTGACGTCTTTCTCTAGCGTGCCGACTCACGTCTTCTGCTAGTGCCTGCAGTATTGGTTCTGCTGATTCAGGGTTCTATCCTCAGGCCCTATTGTCCGCACTTCCGGGTGGGCAGATAACCCAATTTCCAACAGATGAGACTTAATAAAGTTGAAACAGTCTGTACGATGTTCTACGTGCGCGCCGCACGATCGCTTGCCGAGGTTCGCTGGTCATGATTATTTTCTATAATTATCGAATTTTATACGATATACGCATTGTAATTGCCTTCAAGCAAAATATAAATTATATATATATATATATATATATATATATATATATGTATATATATATGATAAGTATGTAAACACGGTGTGTTTGTATATGGCTTTATGCGACAATTTTTGGGAGAATATGTGCTTAATTGAAGTCGTACCTAATTCTGAAAATCAATTGATTAATAATTAATTAATTAGGCGGGAATGCCCATTTTTAAATGTAAGGCTAAACAAATCGAGAAAAATCAATCTCTGTATGTACATTTCGGCCTATTAGGCCTCATCAGCAGAGCTATAGATAGGAAGACCGCCCTGTGCGTGATTCGAAACCGGACCGTCAAGCTGACAGGCCAGTACCATAACCCCTACACCAAACGGACTTCTTAGATTTTACGATTTGTTTAGAGTAGGTTAATATTTCTCTTGTAGTGACTTTTATTACACGACGATATGATAAGTATGTAAACACGGTGTGTTTGGATATGGAGGGCGGTCTTCCTATCTATAGCTCTGCTGATGAGGCCTAATAGGCCGAAATGTACATACAGAGATTGATTTTTCTCGATTTGTTTAGCCTTACATTTAAAAATGGGCATTCCCGCCTAATTAATTAATTATTAATCAATTGATTTTCAGAATTAGGTACGACTCCAATTAAGCACATATTCTCCCAAAAATTGTCGTAAAAAAGCCATATACAAACACACCGTGCTCTACTCACGTATTGAGCACTTTATATTTGTTATATCGCTGTCTTATCATTGTGAAACTTGCATCAACTAACCATTGTGACCAATTTTACCGGTAAGTCACCTTTTTCACAAATACCAAATATATATATATATATATATATATATATATATATATATATATATATATATATATATAACTGCAAGAGAGTCTGGAGAAGACAGCAAGAAACATTGGTCTCTAATAACTCTGATAAAATACAGTTTATGTGTTTTAAACATCTCTGCACTCAATGGTAAGCTTCTAAAATTGGTAGACCAGGTCAAGTACCTAGGTATTAATATCTCATCTACAGAAAGCGATATTTAGGCACGGAATGCTTTAGACAGATTATCAATCATATGGAAATCTGATCTCAATGATCGGTTAAAACGACAATTCTTCCAAGTCGTAATAGTATCAGTGCTACTGTAGGGCTGCACCACCTGGACCTTAACGAAGTATCAAGGGAATAATCTAAATTGGAGTTGCATAAGAATTGCTGCGTGCTGTCGTGGAAATAACATCCCACGAGAAAGTAGCTATACAGCCACCTGTCCCCTATCACACAAACCATCTAACGAACAAGGCAGGATGGACACTACTGGAAAAGAAAGGACGAACTCATAAGTAACGCTCTTCCGTGGAATTCTACACATGAGAACGCCAGTGTGAGTCGCCCAAAAAGTAACAAAGTAGCTAATAAGTAAACATTTCATGTATTTATTTAATAATGTTTATTTCATGAATAGTTTCTTACAAAAAAGATTTTAGTTATACTGATTATTCTAAAATGAAAGTATTTAATAAAAAAAGTTGAGTTATCATTAACAGTTTTCGTTTGACTTTTCATTTGATTTGCTGTAAAAAATAATTCAATGTATGAAAACACATACAAATTACAGAAAGATTATTTTATTTTATTTTTAACTAAATGAATATTTTTAAGATAGGAACAGAAATTTGATTTTTCGTAAAAAATTAGTATGAAAAAAATTATACTTTTGTATTTTTAACTCGCTGTAAAAAATAATTCAATGGATAAAAACATATACAATTTAAATATTTAGAAAGATTATTTTATTTTATTTCTAATCATATAAATATTTTAAAGATTGGACCTACAACGATCAGCTCTGCGCGGATTTTGGATGCTGCACTGAGGAGCTCCCTGGGGGACGATACAGAGAGGGATGATTAGCAAGAGATTGTTATGAATATCCGTACTGCCAACATGACTTGATGATGATGATGATGATGATAATGATGATGATGATGATGGGATATACATATATATATATATATGCAGGGATTTTAATAAATAAAATAAAATTTGATTTACTCTTAGAAATGTAGCACCATTTCAAGCAAGAGTTGTTTCCCTTTAATTGCAATAAGGTTAGTTTCAGTTGTCTCCCTTGCATAAAAAAAACTTCAAAAGAGGAATGTCGAGGAATTGAAATTATGATTAAGTTACTGTTTACTTTACTCTTTTTCTGTGTGTTTTTTTAAAAATTTTAAAATTATTTTTTTTTAATGGGGTATTGAAACATGTTTGATTTTCGGTGTCACGTTTATAAATATATATATTTGTAAAAGCAATTGGTAATTTGCTTGAAGCATTGTTAAGTATGTTATAATATATTAATATTTTGAAGGCCAATACAATGTGTATGAAAAATAAAAACAAAAAGATGTTATTTTTGTCTTATCGATTTCGAAGCATGAACTTCATCAGAGTTTATTTTCTGAAATGGACGTGCTTATGTTTTAATTTGTGTGGTTATACTTTCTCTTCTTATTTCCTTTTCCTCTCCTTTTTCTCTCTTTTCTTCTTCTCCTCCTTTATGAATGAAATGGGCGAATAACTGTAATTTCTTATTTCTCTCTCTTTTTTTTTTTTTTTTTTTGTTTGTTGAGAATAAATGTTCCTAATATTGTCTGTCATCTGGTCAAATGTTCCAAGTATGTTACCATGTCAAAATTCAAAAAAAAAAACAAAAAAAAAAAAACAAAAAAACAAAAAAACCGTCAATAGAAAAATTTATATACTTAGCTTTGTTTCGCTTTCTCTTTTATTTTATTTTTCCTTTCTCCCTCTTTTTATTTTTTTATTTTTGGTGTTATTTCTTTTTTTTCCTTTGTTCTCTAATTCAATTTTTTTTTTAGTAAATAAGTAAGTAAGTAAATAAAAGATTATCTTAAATTATGTATTAGTATTGATAGAAAAATTTTAAGAAAATATCATATATATTTGTGTTCTTGTGGCCTTGCTTCATTTTCTTCGACTGTGTAATATATTTGTCTTCATAGGATAATTAAACGCTTTTTACCTTTTACTGAAAACACAAGGTAATAATTATGTACCACCAATTTTCCCTGTGAAATTTACCCCTGCCCCTCTATATTTAACACAATGAAACTTGCATAAAGGTTAATATTATCTTGAAAATTTTTTTGTCCATCGAAAGAAGAAACATTAAACAAACTCCTGATGATTAAAACAAATTTTTTTCAGCTTACGGAAATAATGAAAATTATGACCGAAAAACCATGTTTACATTTTTGCACTGTTAAATCAATTGAAATTTAACGTAGTCAAAAGTTATGACAACCGGTTTTTGAAAAAATCTATGAAATATCAATTAATGGTCCGATTTTTACGAAGTATACCCTATTTTATTTCATGAAATATGAAAAAATGAACTGACAAAAAACAATTTTTACTTTTTTTCTATAAAGATAAGAGTCTGAATAATTATATCAGAAGATTTTTATAAGTCTCAATGCGAAAGCCTTTTAGTAAAAGAATCATGAATACAGAATTCTACTAAAAAATATCAATAGAGAAATCGACCCTGTTGTAAATAAAACAGACTGTTTTACTTATTTTTCAAGATAACAGTGAGTAATTTTCACCCAATCGGATAATTTGATCTTTGAATTAACATTTTTACTTTGTAATGTACTTTATGTTCGTTATTTTTTTGCGAGATTTAAAAAAAAGTTAAAAAAGATATTTACGTTTGTTCCTTCAATATGGCCTAAACTGATCACGTGACGTGATTTTGGTGGTACTGTTGGGTTATCTTCCCTTGCTGCGGTTCATTCGCCGATAGGTGGCGTGAGTATTTGACCACAAAGCGGGAATTCTGAATTCCTGCCTTTTACCTCTCAGGCCGGCAACGAGTAAGCATGGTCTAGGTGCCTGCCGCCTCTAACCCTTAGGTGGGTGGCTTTTGACCCCCCAACCAGCTACCAGTAAGTGACATTCCCTATGACGCAAGTCGTACGCCTATTTCCTCATAATACGTTTATGTATATGTTCTGTATATCTTTGTCTTAAATGTATCTCCGTCACTTACGGAATAAATATTGTTATCGTTTTACACTTTTATCGGAATGTTTTTATGTGCACAATTGTACCCACGTTGGGAGGTTACTTTAAGCCTTTTAAATTTAAATATAACTTTCTCACATGTTATAGTACCTAGTAATAATATATGTTATTATTACTAGTACAAAATAAAAAACACTCCCCGGGCGATGTAAAAATAGATTTTTGAAACATATTGCCTGAGGGGTGGGAGTAAAAAATTCAATGTCAGCGAGTTTGTACCCTAAGTAAGTAAAATCACCAAATTCATTAAAGGATTAAAAAATAAAACAATTTGAAATGTAAACTTTAAATATGTATTAAAATAAAACAAATTATATATAGATGTATAATACCAGTCGTGTATTTATTAAAACTTGTTTTAAAAAATAATGAGGACTGTCTAATGTTGCATGTTCAAATTTTGAGTGTATAAATACACTCAAAACTTGAACATGCCAAAAATCGTAGAATAAATTTTATTCTATGTTATGACGATTTTGGGTAATGTGACGTAAACAGTGACGTAATTTTTGTTACAGACAAAAACCGGAAGCGAATCTCCATTATTAATAGATTTATCATTTACCATCATGATAAATCATCGCTGATCTTCGGGGATGACAATAGATCAAGATTAGTTTCCATTTATCACTTTTTATGGTTGATTTGTATTTCCAAGTAAATATAAAAGTCAAAGCTGGAAGGAACTACAAACTAGTGTTCTCGTTTGACTTCAGTAGGTAAAAAAGCAACACAAAACATTGAATTTCATTCCATTGACTTAATCGGCAAATGCGTCTCATGTGGTATAAGG
Source organism: Doryteuthis pealeii (assembly GCA_023376005.1). Lineage (NCBI taxonomy): Eukaryota > Metazoa > Mollusca > Cephalopoda > Myopsida > Loliginidae > Doryteuthis > Doryteuthis pealeii. Next base: position 36,264,433 of record CM042156.1, read on the forward strand.
GTTAATGCTAGCAAGGATAGCAGATCATTTTTTTTGCGAATTCGATACTCACTGGGTGCTACACATTTCTTTTGTCTCCTCAAAACTAACCCAAATTAAACGAGCAATTCAAATTGCCGTTACCAAGCATCAAGAATTTAATTCCGAAAGAAATAAAGATCTTATCACATAAATGTACTAGATTAAATTCATAGTCCCAGAAGAGATCTATCAGAGTGTAATGTTCGGTTTAGTTTCACCATCTTTAATATCAGTGATTCTCAAATGGGAGGAACATGACACCCAAGAGAGAAGTAATTTCAATTCTTTAATTCTAGTCACGTCAAGTCGTAGCATCTATATGATTGACCCTAAAATGTATTAAGTTATAAAGAGAAAGAGAAATGCATTGTAATACATTGTAAATTCAGTCATTGATAAATCAACATTGGAAATTTCGTTAATATTGGATAATTATTTTCAATAAGAGGGGGTTGATTTGATTTTTTGAATTCACCCTAACATGTATTAAGATATAAAGAGAAATGCATTGTAATGCATTGTAAATTCAAATTGCCGTTACCAAGCATCACGAATTTAATTCCAAAAGAAATAAAGATCTTATCCCATGAATATACAAGATTAAATTCCCAGTCCCATAAGAGATCTATCTGAGTGTAATGTTGGGTTTAGTTTCACCATCTTTAATACCGGTGATTCTCAAATGGGAGGAACATGACTCCCAAGAGAGAAGTAATTTCAATTCTTTAAGTAGGAATTTTAGTCAAGAAAAAAAAATCAGAAAATGTATTTCCATTATATGTATTAGTCATTAGTAGAATGGTAAAAAAGAAGATCACTAGATGTAAATTCCAAATGGGAGAGGAATTAAAGAGTTCAGGGATTGCAAAAGGAGGAATATGACCTGGGACTCTGAGAATCACAGGGGTAAATATTTTTTCAGGGTTCTACATGTGGCGCCAAAACAATCGCTTCTTCCGACCGTAAACAGGTTTCTGAGTAGCCAGTAATATAACTTGACAAATATGATTTTCTCCTAATGTGGTTTGCTAATTTGCCTATTTTGCTAATTTGCCAATCCTGCTAATTTGCCTATTTTGCTAATTTGCCTATTTTGCTAATTTGCAAATCTTGCTAATTTGCAAATCTTGCTAATTTGCCTATTTTGCTAATTTGTCTATTTTGCTAATTTGCCAATTGCTAATTTGCCTATTTTGCTAATTTGCC
>CM042156.1:36268159-36269934 GCA_023376005.1 Doryteuthis pealeii
AATAGCAGAAGTGAGATTGAGAGAAAGAAAGAGTAAAAGAAAGTGTGAAAGAAGAGATAGATAGATAGATAGAGATATATAGATAGATAGATAATAGATAGAGAGAGAGAAGAGGAGAGAGAGAGAGAGAGAGAGAGAGAGAGAGAGAGAGGAGAGAGAGAGAGAATGGCACAAATTTATACAAAATAGCAGAGAAGTGAGACTGAGAGAAAGAAAGAGTGAAAAAAGCGTGAAAGAAGAGAGAGAGAGAGAGAGAGAGAGAGAGAGAGAGAGAGAAGAGAGAGAGAGAAGAGAGAGAGAGAGGAGAGAGAGAGACTGTTTTTAACTATTTTAAACCCGTATAGTTATCTAATTGTCGCAAGTTTAATATACCTTAACGCCTGCTCCTTTCAGCATTGACATTTTAATCTGAACTAACTTAAAATAATCTCCCCCTCCCCTCTCACTGTTTCTCCTTAAACACAACGCCCTTCATTCACCTCCCCCATTCCCCATCCACCTGTTTTTAATCTCTTCCCCCACCCACACCTTTCTCTCATTCAACCGTATTTCTCAACTCTTTGTTTTAATCTTTCTCAACTCTCTTATCTCTTTTATAGTCTTTCCTTCCTTTCTCGTTATTCTTTCTTTCTTTCTTTCTTTCTTTCTTTCTTTCTTTCTTTTACTTTTCATTGTTTCTTTGACCTTTTTCTTTTTCTTTTCTTTCTTTCTTTTGGTTTTCTTTTATTTGTTTCGTTTCGTTTCTTTCTTTCTTTCTTTCTTTCTTTCTTTCTTTCTTTCTTTCTTTTGGTTTTCTTTTATTTATTTCGTTTCGTTTCTCTTTCATTCTTCCTTTCTTTCATTTCTTTCTTTCTTTCTTTCTTTTGGTTTTCTTTTATTTGTTTCGTTTCGTTCTTCTTTTGTTTCGTTCTTTCTTCTTTCTTTCTTTCTTTCTTTTGGTTTTCTTTTATTTGTTTCGTTTCTTTCTTTTGTTGTTTGTTTTTGTTTGTTTGTTTCTTTCTTTTCTTTCTTTCTTTTTCTTTCTTTCTTCTTTCTTTCTTTTGGTTTCTTTTATTTGTTTCGTTTCGTTTCTTTCTTTTTTTGTTTGTTTGTTTGTTTGTTTGTTTGTTTCTTTCTTTTCTTCTTCTTTTTTCTTTCTTTCTTTCTTTCTTTCTTTGGTTTTCTTTTATTTGTTTCGTTTCGTTTCTTTCTTTTGTTTCGTTCTTTCTTTCTTTCTTTCTTCTTTTGTTTTTTTATTTGTTCGTTTCGTTTCTTTCTTTTGTTTCGTTCTTTCTTCTTTCTTTCTTCTTTGGTTTTCTTTTATTTGTTTCGTTTCGTTTCTTTCTTGTTTCGTTCTTCTTTCTTTCTTTCTTTCTTTTGTTTTTTATTTGTTCGTTTCGTTTCTTTCTTTTGTTCGTTCTTTCTTTCTTTCGTTTCGTTCTTTCTTTCTTTCGTTTCGTTTCGTTTCGTTCTTTCTTTCGTTTCGTTTCTTTCTTTAATGTCTCTCTGTCTATTTTTCTTTTCATTCATTTTTCGTTTAATTGTTTCTTTTTGTATTTTTTTGGTTTATTTCCCCCCCCCCTCTTTTATTTCATTCACTTTTCCCTACACTTTTCTTTCTTCCTTTTCAATAATTTTCTGAAGTAAACAATCTAATAGAAGCCCTTCTTCTTCTTCTTCTTCTTCTTCTTCTTCTTTCTTCTTCTTCTTCTTCTTCTTCTTCTTCTTTATCCCCCCTCTTCTGATTGCTCCTACTCCTTCTTCTCCTTGTCCCCTGCCTATCCCCTTACTCCCCC
>CM042156.1:36270034-36282534 GCA_023376005.1 Doryteuthis pealeii
CAAAATAGCAGATTGAAGAATAGCAATATTGACAAATTAGCAAAATAGACAAATTAGCAAAATAGGCAAATTAGCAAGATTGACAAATTTACAAGATTTGACAAATTAGCAAAATAGGCAAATTAGCAAATAGGCAAATTAGCCAAGATTGACAAATTAGCAAAGATGGACAAATTAGGCAAAATAGACAAATTAGCCAAAATAGCAAATTAGCAAGATTGACAAATGTAGCAATTGACAAATTTACAAAATAGGAATGGTGGAGCAAAACTAGGCAAATTAGCAAGATTGACAAATTAGCAAGATTGACAAATTAGCAAAATAGCAAATTAGCAAAATAGGCAAATTAGCAAGATTAACAAATTAGCAAGATTACAAATTAGCAAAATAGGCAAATTAGCAAAAATAGGCAAATTAGCAAGATGACAAATTAGCAAGATTGGACAAATTAGCAAAAATAGAACAAATAGCAAAATAGGCAATTAGCAAGATTGACAAATTAGCAAGATTGACCAACATTAGCCAAATAGGCAAATTAGCAAATAGGCAAATTTAGCAAGATTGACAAATTAGCAAGATGACAAATTAGCAAAATAGGCAAATTAGCAAAAAGCACAATGTTAGCAAGATTGAACAAATTAGCAAGATTGACAAATTAGCCAAAATAGACAAATTAGCAAAAATATGCAAATTAGCAAGATTGAGCAAATTAGCAAGATGACAAATTAGCAAAATTAGGCAAATTAGCAAAATAAGACAAATTAGCAAGATGACAAATTAGCGAAGATTGACAAATTAGCAAAATAGGCTAAAATTAGCAGATAGACAAGTTAGCAAAATTGGCAATTAAGCCAAAATAAGGCAAATTAGACAAAATAGCAAATAGCAAGATTGACAATTAGCAAGATTGACAAAGTTAGCAAAATAGGCAAATTAGCAAAAAATTGGACAAATAGCAAGAGTGACAAATTAAGCAAAATAGGCAAATTAGCCAAGATTGACAAATGAGCAATCTTGCTAATGCCATTTTGCTAATTTGTCTATTTGCTAATTTTGTCAATCTTGCTAATTGTCACTTGCTAATTTGCCATTTGCTAATTTGCCTATTTTGCTAAGTTGTCAATCTTGCTTAATTTGTCAACTTGCATTTGCCTATTTTTGCCCTAATTGGTCAATCTGCAATTGTCATTTGCTAATTTGCCTATTTGCTAATTTGTCAATCTGCTAATTTGTCAATTCTTGCTAATTTGCCTATTTTGCAATTGCCTATTTGCTAATTTGCCAATCTTGCTAAGTTGTCAATCTGCTAATTTGCCTATTTGCTAATTTGCTAATCTTGTAATTTGCAATCTTGCTAATTGTCTATTTGTAATTTGCCTATTTTGCTAATTGTCAATCTTGCTAATTGTGTCAATCTTGCTAATTTTGCCATTTTGCATAATTGCTATTTGCTAAATTTTGCAATTTGCTAATTTGTCAATCTTGCTAAATTGCCTATTTTGCTAATTTGCCTATTTGCTAATTGTCAATCTTGCTAATTTGTCAATCTTGCTAATTGCCTATTTTTGCTAATTGCCTTATTTTGCTAATTTGTCAATCTTGCTAATTGTCAATTGCTAATTTGCTATTTGCTAATTTGTCTATTTTGCTAATTGTCAATCTCATCTAATTTCAATCTTCTAATTTGCCTAGTTTGCCTTTTGCTAATTTGTCATCTGCTAATTTGCAATTCTGCTTAATTTTGCCTATTTGCCTAATTTGCCTATTTGCTAATTTGCTCAATCTTGCCTAATTTTCAGATTCTTCTAATTTTCCTATTGCAATTTGCCTATTTTGTGCTAATTTGTCAATCATTGCTAATTGGTCAATCTTGCTATTTTGCCTATTTTGCTAATTTGTGCTAATTTGCTAATTTGCAATCTTCCTAATTGTCAATCTTGCTTAATTTGCCTATTTTGCTAATTGCTATTTTGCCTAATTGTCAATCTGCTAATTTGTCAATCTTGCTAATTGCCTATTTTGCTAATTTGTCTATTTTGCAATTGCAATATTGCTAATTGGTCAATTTGCTAAGTTGCCTATTTTGCTAATTTGTTCTATTTTGCTAATTTGTCATCTTGCTAATTTGCCATTTGCTTGAATTTGCCTATTTTGCTAATTGTCTATTTGGCTATTTGCCTTATTGCCTAATTGTCTATTGTTCTAATTTGCCTATTTTGCCAAAAAACAATCTTCTTGGTCTAGCGCTAATGAAAAGGAGATAGACTCCTTCGCTGTTTGACTGATACTGAATTTAGGTCACCCTGATGACTTTACTTTAACTTTACTTATATGTTTGTATACTGAAGATTATAGCATATATAATTGTGATTTTGAATAATAAAAAAAAACAAAAAAAAAACAAAAAAACAAAGTATGTAATGACAAACAATAACACTGATAGACTTTCTAAAGCCTTATTCTACTTAGAATAATTGGTACACTTATGAGATTTATATAATCTAGTATTCACTACAAAGTCTCCATTCTTATTGGTGTAATGACAAACAATAACACTGATAGACTTTGAAAGCTTTATTCTACTTCGAATAATTGTACACTTACTAAGTGTTTATATAGTCTAGTATTCCTAGAGATTCCCCACAGGGGAAAGCAATCATAAAATAGGGGAGGTAACTCTCAATTACTTATTAGATTAGCCTGTTCTTTGTTGACAACAAACATTGTCAAACTTTGGCTAGCAAGTCTTCATTCATCTTTTAGATTGACAAAATAAATGCACCTTTGGATGATAGTTTAATTTATAACTTCTTTTCTTTCTTTATTTTTTTATTTTACGTTACGTCATATCACGTTAAAAGCACCGGTTCCCGCGAGATGACAATATTCAATACTTAGATGTAGATACTGTAACAATCTGATATCAAACAATGACTTGATTCGCATTGAATGTCCCGAAAAAGTTGATCCGCCATTAAATAAAACCAACCAACCAACCAACCAGCAAACTTTTCTTTCCCATGTCACTCGCTCATTGTGACGATTCATTTTCGGACCATCTGACCTTTAGGCACCCCTTTTGCGATCTCGATTCGTGGGGGAAAACATTTGTTTTTTCCATTTACACCGTCAAAATCCAGTTAATTGTTAACAGACGATTTAGAGTTTAAAATAAATTATAACCCTAACCCCTAACCTAAACCATAACCCCTAACAAACAACCGGATTTGACGGGGTAAATGAGAAAAGCGTCCCCACGAATCGAGATCGCAAAAGGGTGCCTAAAGGTCATATGGTCCCATTTTCTTTTCTTTAACCTTATTCTTTACAGAATTTCCCGAAGAAAAAATCTCCCATGTCAGACTAAAATAAGTATAATATATATATATATATATATATATATATATATATATATATATATATATCGACCCTGTCTATAGAGACTGTTTATCAAGCTCATCTGGCAAACTATTCTGTGAGTTCGATTCTCACTAGGTGCCTCATGTTGTATCTCGTAAGCCGCATTAAGTGTAGTTAAAATTAGTATACTATACTTATCTTCAACAAAACAAATGACACACATATTACCATGCCAACTCTCTCTTCTCATACACAAGCCCAAATACAGAGAGAGAGAGAGAGAGAGAGAGAGAGAGAGAGAGAGAGAGAGAGCATGCAGAGAGAAGAGAGAGAATGCGTACAAATTTATACAAAATAGCAGAAGTGAAATGAGAGAAAGAAAGAGTAGAAAAGTGTGAAAGAAGAGAGAGAGAGAGAGAGAGAGAGATCAGAGAGAGAGAGAGAGAGAGAGAGAGAGAGAGAGAGAGAGAGAGAGAGAGTGTGTGTGTGTTGTTTTTAACTATTTCTAACCGTAATATCTAATTGTCGCAAGTTTAATATACCTTAACGCCTGCTCCTTTCAGCATTGACATTAATTCTGAACTAACTCAAATAATCTCCCCCTCCCCTCTCACTGTTCTCCTTAAAACACAACGCCCTTCATTCACCTCCCCCATTCCCCATCCACCTGTTTTAATCTCTTCCCCCCCACACACTTTCTCTCATTCAACCGTATTTCTCACTCTTTTGTTTAATCTTCTTAACTCTCTTATCTCTTTTATAGTCTTTCCTCTTCTTCTCCTTTTTTTTTCTTTCTTCTCTTCTTTCTTTCTTTACTTTTCATTTGTTTCTTTGACCTTTTTCTTTTTCTTTTCTTTCTTTCTTTTGTTTTTCTTTTATTTGTTTCGTTTCGTTTCGTTTCTCTTTCTTTCATCTTTCTTTCTTTCTTTCTTTCTTCTTCTTCTTCTTTCTTTCTTTCTTTCATTTCTTTCTTTCTTGGTCTTTTATTGTCGTTTCTTTCTTTTGTTTCGTTCTTCCCTTTCTTTCTTCTTTCTTTCTTTCATTTATTCTTCTTTCTTTCATTTCTTTCTTTCTTTGGTTTTCTTTATTTTTTCGTTCGTTTCTTTCTTTCATTTCTTTCTTTCTATTTCTTTCTTTTGGTTTCTTTATTGTTTCGTTTCATTTCTTCTTTCATTTCTTCTTCTTCATTTCTTCTTTTCTTTCTTTCTTTCTCTTTGGTTTCTTTTATTTGTTTCGTTTCGTTTCTTCTTTCGTTTCTCTTCTTTCGTTTCGTTTCGTTTCGTTCTTCTTTCTTTCGTTTCGTTTCTTTTATTTGCTTAATTTCGTTTCTTTCTTTGTTTCGTTTCGTTTCATTTCTTTCATTCGTTCTTCTTTAATGTCTCTCTGTCTATTTTTTCATTCACTTTTCGTTTAATGTTCTTTGTATTGTTTGTTATTTCCCCCCTCTTTTTATTTCATTCACTTTCCCTACACTTTTCTTTCTTCCTTTCAATAATTTCTGAAGTAAACAATCTAATAGAAGCCTTTCTTCTTCTTCTTCTTCTTTTCTTCTTCTTCTTTCTTCTTCTTCTTCTTCTTCTTCTTCTTCTTATGATGGTTGATGATTGATGAGAAGGTGAGCACCACCAAGTCACTTTCCTTATTTAGTGAAATGTCCTGCTGAAACCCCCCCCCACCCCAACCCCAAAAACCTGCATGGCACTCCCATTATGACCACCTCAGGTCAGACCGAAGTTTACGTGAAAGAAACACACCTGCGACGCGACAATCCGATCGTCTACCTTTGAGCTTTTTCTGCAGGTGTACTCATTTCACCTGGTAACGCAAACAACGCCTTATCAGTTTTGTTTCACCGAGACAGACAGAAAATGTTGCACACTTATCGGATGATGAGAAAGTGACCGACGTATTATGTCATTTTTCAAGTATTGGTCTATTTTAGTGAATGCGAATATGCGATTAAAGACGATTATAATCACTGTTAATGCTCAGACTATGGGTCAACATAAACAATCGGAGAATAACAAGACACCCCCTCTCTCTCTCTTATATACATTAATACATACATATATATATATATAATATTATATATATATATATATATATATATATTTACCAAGTGTGTTGGTAAAATCCACGCGGTGAAAAAAAAACCAGCAAATAGTTTGATTGAAAAATATTACTACCAAACATCAACCGGGGAAGAAAAAATTTTGAAAAAAAGAAAGACCAAGATAGTCGTACCAACAAAAGATAATCTATTGGTACAGTATTTGGCCAAAAAAAAAAAACAATTTATATGATATATATGTATATAAGATATATATTATATATTCATATAACCGCTAGGAGAATAAGCTAATAAGTAAAAAGTGCCAATACCTAAGTAGAGCAAATAATAAAGATAAATCTAATGAGTCAGACGAAACCACTATTAGTTTCGCTTAATGCTCTTCAGGCTAAAATCTGAGTCAGGTCTAAGAGTCAGATCTTAGCCCTGAATAGCATTAAGCGAAACTAATAGTAGGTTCATCTGACTCATTAGATTTATCTTTATCTTTATCTTTATATATATATATATATATAATATATATATATATATATATATATATATATATATGAAGTAGTCAAACAATGTGTTTGAAATGGCGAAGGCCGACAATTTGTGGGATTATGTGCTTAATTAAAGTCATACCTAATTTTGTTAATTAATTAATTATAACTAATGAATTAGGCGTGCATATCGGTTTAAATGTAAAGCGTAAACAAATCGAGAAAAAGTCGATCTCTGTATGTACATTTCAGTCTATTAGGCCTCATCAGCAGAGCCATAGACAGGCAGTGCTTTGTGCTGATTCGAACCCTACCTGTCAGGCGACAGGCGGACATTCTAACAAACTACACTAGCTGGCTTCCCCAGTATTTCTCGTCATTTTAACTGATATGTATATCTGTTGTATACATGGAGAAATATTCACTATAAAAGTGAGACACGATGAAAAGTATACTGTTTACCGGTTACGGCAAGCTAGCCGTTCACCTATTGACTTGTCTCATTTTACCCCTACCTCGACTTGACTTCTTTTTTACTGTTGAATTAACGCACAACATCGCACTATTGGTGACTTATGGCACGACAGTATAATACATACATATTTATATATATATATATATACGTAATCCTTAACTTTTTCCTCGTAAATTCCTACCATAAAATAAACTGAACCCTCATTTTATGTCCGTGTTTTTGCAGTAAATGTTTTATTTTTCTTGCACCCGTTATTTTATAATACTAAGTATATTTTTTTACGAGGAAAAAGTTAAGGATTACCAGAAAATATATTTTGTATTGTAAAAACGGGTACAAAAAATAAAACATTTATTGCAAAACACGGACATAAAATGAGGGTTCAGTTTATTTTATGGTAGGAATTTACGAGGAAAAGGTAAGGATTACCTATATATATTGGCCGACGCAGCAGTGTTTCGATCTGTTGAGTAGATCTTCTTCAGGCTTTTGTTGATATAAGGAAGAGTAAAAAAATGTTTATCACAGAATAATGAGGAGACTGTGATAGTCCTTGTTTATCAATCTGTTCAAAGATTTTTTGAAAGGAGTTAACGTTCTTTAGAATAATTTGAAAATTGAGAAACACTGGAATATGACATCAAGTATTCTTCTTTATAGTGTGTGTGTGTGTGTGTGTGTGTGTATGTGTGTGTGCGTATGTATCGAATAATGACCACGCATACTCGCACACACACACACAACATTGAGGATTGTTTCGATGTCGTCTTTCGTAACATATACATACACACGCGCGTGCGCGCACACACACACACACACCCACACAACACCTAGAAAAATCTCCAATGTCATTTTTCGACACACACACACACACACACACACACACACACACACACACACACACAAAAGGATGGGATTTAACGAAATTACCAGAGAAAGATGACAAAACCTGTATATACACCTACTCCGTAAAAATTGTAAGTTCTAAAAAGGAACAGATGTTAGGCCATTTACCAAATTTACCAAAATACTTAGTGTATCAAATTATTAGCGAGTGTAATAAAAATAACTAAAAAATAAAAATAAAAAATAACCCTTTAATTACTTCATTTACAGGTTTTTTTTTATACGTACAGTAACTAAAAAGAAATTAAACCGAACCTCCCGCCCCCCCCCCCCAAAAAAAAAACAGAGTTGGCTGATGTGAGATATGTGACCCCCCCTTTTTTTTTTAATGAATCGGTGCATCGAATATGTCAATTTCTGAATTTTCTCTGATGTAATTTCACGTGATTCGTTTACTATTTCCTGTCATAAGTCATCCTTGCTCCTAAATTGGCGTCTATTCTCATGGACATATCGTATCAGAACGCTCCACAAGTTTTCAATTGGGTTTAAAGTCTGGAGAATTGGTCGGCAAGTTCCGAGGACCACCGAAGTCTAATTTTGGTATGTACGTAGTTTTATGTGGCGAATGCGAAGGAGCATTATCTTGCATAAATGTGATCGTTCTCCTGAAGATGATTCTTTTCTTTTTTTAGTTAAGATTCCAGATGCTCTTTGAGGAAGGCTCTATAAGCATTTGCAGTTATTTTCGCACCGTCAGGCACTATCCACGGACCAACCATGATACCTCCAATAATACCAACCCAAATACTAATACCTCCTTCTCCTCCTTGGTGGCGCCTCAATCTTTGATAACGTCCATTTATGACCCAACCTTTCTCAAACTATCAGAGTCATCAAGTGTTGCACGAGTTTTATCTGTGAACAGAACTTTCGAGTAAATTGACCTCCATTTTCTCCTTTGCCCATTTCAAACGAATTTGTATGTGTACTTTTGTCAATTAAGATTTTGTCACTGGTCTCACTGATATCCCAATCTTTTTCGGAAGACAATAGTGAGTAATTCTGGACATTGTTGCTCTTTCAATGCTCATGAAAAGTGCTCTACTTAGTCCTGGATTATTTACAGCTTCATGTTTCATTCTAGACAAAGAACGTCGAAAAAACAACCCACAAGCGACTCTTATCACCCCACTAACGTACTTTCGCAAAAGCTGCAACAAATATCCTAACAATTTGGTGATATCTTCCAATTATTTTCGATATTTCTAATGTAGATTTACCTTTGGAAAGTTCAGATGTCATATTCTTTCTCAGAAGAGGTCAAGTCATTTGCGACCCATAATTGCATGATTATAATGACACTCGTTAATAGCCTGAAGCACTTATATATCGTGCTAATATTGCAAATACCCACCGTTTGTTTCCTGTTGCACAGAACAATACAGTCGTTATACAACCTATACATACATCTATCCCATTATACAGCGAAGGTTTCATTAAATTCTGACTGGTAGTTTTTGGAGAAAATGAAAAAATGCCACCTCGTTAATAATTTGAAACGCAGTGTACAACTTTCAAGTTGTGGGTACATTTTAAACTTTCTTTCTTTCGTAACCGTATTGCCCATCTATCTATCTATCTATCTATCTATCTATTTCAACCTGCTCACATGTAGATATTTACTAAACTTATTTACTAAAATATAAGAGTAATATGAGTCATAATTTATATAAGCATAGCAGTGGTTAGTAATTTTGAGGAAGTGCGTCCCGGTCTCCTGCCTCAAAAATGCTACCCGGTGACTATTAAAATAACGACCCAGCTCAGTCTATTCAAAACTATCCATTTCATATCTATCTATCTATCTCAATTTGTTCATATTTATCTATATTACTTTAAATACTAAGATTTTTTTTATTCATGTTTGTTTAATGTCTTGTTTTTAGTTTAAATAAACAAGAATTACGACAAAAAAAAGAAGCCCCCCCCAAATACATTTACTTGTCGAAAATATCTATCTATCTCCATTTGTTCATATCTATCTATATTATTTTGTTTGTTTATCTATCTCAGTCTATTCCAAACTATATATCCATCTTTATATCTAAACAAGAATTACGACAAATTACGATAAATAAACAAGAATTACGACGAGCTGGGGTTGTTATTTTGATAGTCACCGGGTAGCAATTTTTGAGGCAGGAGACCGGGACGCACTTCCTCATACATTACCCAGTGGTTTGTATCTGTTTACATTAATCTACCTATTTATTAGTTTATGCATTCCCATATCTATCCATCAATCTATCTATCTATCTATCTATCATTCCCTCAAGGACTAACCCTCATCGTCAGTAGGATCCAAAATGTATCTCTTATATTACTTGTTTGAGAACCGTATACTCAAAGATAACATATATCCGCCGCCTTATTTAGAAGGAGGGCCAATTGGCTTGTCTCTCTGCACAGACACGCATGCGTATAAACGCGTGTGTATATTTTGGTCTTTTCTCTTTTGGCATAATTTTATCATTTAAAGACTTTCTTCGGTTCCATTTTTGGCAAAAATTTCGATGATTCATTATCTTCTGGTTTCTCTTTTCTTCTTCTTCTTCTTCCTGTTTTTTTTCCACAGGGAATCAACTGGCAGCAAAATCACCTCAATATTATTTCTGATTTCCCTAAATATTTGGCAAGGATCTTTAAGATTGCTCTAAACCAGACAAAAATGTGAAACCTTCATATTCAATAAGAATCATTCTTTTGTTGGCGAATTTCAAAGAGGGCCGGGTTAGCTCAGAGCGTTCGGTTAGAAGCCACAAGTTTCCTAGTTCGGTACCGGCCCTCGACAACTCAGCGTATGAGTAGCACAGGGATCTGTGCGGTAAAGTAAGGAGCTGATGGTAGGTCTGGCGCTCCACCTCAGACGCAAAAAAATCTTCTTGGTCTAGCACTAGTAAAAAGGGGATAGACTTCCTCACTGATCTCGTTGAATCTACACGCCATCTAAACATATATAAAGGGCAGTTGTGTTTATGTGTATGTCCGGAGGAAACTTCAAAAATAAAACAATTAACGACAAAGTAAATATATATACGCATTAAATATCACCAGAGCTTGGTTTTTGAGCAAAAATAATGAAGATTTTATTTATATTTGTGAAGATAATTAAAAGATAAGATTTAAATGATAACAGCATGGATTCTTTTTTCATTTAATATTGTAAATAGTAGACATTAATTTTTCTTTTAGAGTGGCTTGATCAACGCAAAATCTTTTTTTTACGTGGGGATTTTAATGGGGCATCCTGCGAAGGTCCAACTCATTTTCGGTCATAAATTATTACTGGAATCCTGAGTTGGATCCCCGAAGGATGCCCCATGGACTAACATTTAAAAAATCCCCCTCTACCCAGGCAACGCCGGGTAGTCCCTTCTAGTTATAGATAGATGGATTTCAGTAAAAATTGAGTGACATTGAGCCCTTTCAGTACTCCAGCATCTCTTCCCCCTCCAATGCATTATTATTATTATTATTATTATTATTATTATTATTATTATTATTATTTCTTTTTGAGTTTTCACATCAGCATTAGTTGATGGTCTTTCACAGGAGTTTGAGTGACAGCAAGTCTCCTCAGGTCTCCAGGACTCTTCTGGGTATTCTGGCAGATTGTAGCAGTGCAGTGTTCTGAATGGTTTCAATCCTTCCACTGATTTCCAGACTTTCCAAACCCTTTTCCAATCCTTTTGGACCGTTCCAAGTGCACCAACTACAATTGGTATCACTTTGACTTTCATATTCCATAACTTTTTTAGTTCTCTGGCAAGGTCCAGATATTTGTCCATTTTTTCGTTTTCCTTCAGCTTCCCTGTGATCTGCTGGAACTGCAAAATCCACCAGTTGACAAGTTCTTTCTTTTTTGTTAATCAACACTAGGTCTGGTCTTCTTGCTGGGATAAGGTGATCCGTTTTTATTTCAAAGTCTCAGATAATTTTATGCGTTTCGTTCTCAAGAACAGATTCCGGTTTATGCATATACCATTTTCTTGTATGGTCAAAATTAATTTTTTGCATAATTCCCAGTGGATCACCTTCCCAACCCAGTCGTGTCTAGTTTTGTACTCCCGTTGTGCTAGTTTGCTACATTCGCATAGTACATAGTCTACGGTCTCATCTCTATTACCGCATATTATTATTATTATTATTATTATTATTAGGTCCTTGTGGGTTTTTTCCCATCAGCTTTAATTATTTCTTTTTTTTCTAATGTCACAGAAGTCACCAGATGAAACACACTTAGAAATTGTAAATTTGAACTTAAGTGCAACTATTTCTTTTTATTCTAATTATGCTTTGTGGACAGATCTTATTACTTCTTTTCTCGATTAACCTAATGCATTATTATCGTTTAAGATTAAAAAAAACTCAAATAGGAGAAACAGACCATAGCAAGTTTAAACACATTTCTTGATATGTCACGTTTTTCAGGTAGAAAGTAACTTGATTCCCCAAGATACAATGAGATTTGAAACTTGATCTTTTCCGGTTTTCAAACTCGGATAGAAGAGGATACAAATGCATCGATAGAGTAGAAAGTTTTTAGTGCCCCTTTTTGACGGGAAAGGGAGGATAGTAAATGCTACTAATAATTTGGGATGAAGCAGTAGACAATTCGGACCATATTACCTTTAGGCACCCCTTTTTGATCTCGATTAAGAAAGGACATGTTTTTCATTTACACCGTCAATATCGGTTGTTTGTTAGGGGTTAGTGTTAGGGGTTAGTTTTATAATTAAAAAAAAATCTAAAACTCGTCTGTTAAAACAACCGGATATTGACGGTGTAAATGAAAAACATGTCCTTTCTTAATCGAGATCAAAAAGGGGTGCCTAACGGTCATATGGTCCAATGATTTTTAAAATAAAAACAAAAAATAAACTTATTTGATTTTAACAGGCGATTTTTAGATTTTTTTAAATTATAAAACTAACCCCTAACCCTAACCCCTAACAAACAACCGGATATTGACGGTGTAATGTAAAACATGTCCTTTCTTAATCGAGATCAAAAAGGGGTGCCTAAAGGTCATAAGGTACGACAATTCAAACAGAATAATGACAGTTACAATATTTGCCAAGTCTTTCCTTCTCTTCATTGTCTAAGATTATTAGGCTGAACCTGCACAAAGGTGTCAAAATTAGGGTGGCCCAGAAAAATCAGGACCGAAATTATTTATTCATTTTCCCATTAAACTAATCCT
>CM042156.1:36285034-36320034 GCA_023376005.1 Doryteuthis pealeii
AAATTCAGAGAGTTTGGAACTGTGCAAAATCTTAATTTTAAAGGTCTAAGAGACACTTATTCTGGTCGGAGGGTGAGTGCTCGGACAGAAAGAAACGCTGAGGTGCCCATTTGGAGGATATTTTAGACAGAGAATGCCTTTAAAGAAAAGCAACCAAGATAACTGAAACTTTGAGGAATGATTGTAAAAAGACTGAAGTTTAAGTCCAACAAGTTTTTAAAAATGTTATAGACGTTGATAAGATTAAATAAAATTTATTTGGGTTCTGTTTTTTTTTTTTTTTTTTTTTAGTCACGCTGTATAAAGAATAGAGTAAAATTGCCAAACCCTTAATATCAAAATATGATTAAGTTGCAGTCGAATTGTAGTGGGAACATGATGGTATCGTTGACACAAATCGTAGTTGAAGCCCTTGGAAAGCCCCAAGAACCTGGAAGAGTGACGGAGTTAATTGGAGAGGAAGATCAGAGGAAGAATTGAGATTGTTCGGACCACAACACTTTCAAGATATTTGCAAGAGTCTTGGAGATCTGAGAAGATATGCTGTTACTTTTGGGATTGAAAAATTGGCAATTCTGGTAATGAAAAAGAGGAGAAGAGAAACAACAGAAAGAATAGAACAACCAAATAAGAAAATCACCAGAACACTTCAAGAAAAATAAAATTTATCAGAAATGAAAGAAAAAGTAAGGAGTACCTCATAAGAAAAAAACTTCTCGAAATCAAAATCTGTAGCAGAAATCTCACCCAAAAACCAAAAACCTGGGAAGTCCTCCTTGTAAGATACTCTGGACCCTTCTTAAAATGGACTATGGTGGAACTCAGACAGATAGACCAAAGAAAACGGGAAACTGATGACAATCTACAAGGCTTTACATCTGAGAGGTAATATAGACTATGAGTCAAGGAAAGAAGAAGGAAGAGGACTCAGCAGTATTAAGGATTGCGTAGATGCAACAATTCAAGGATTCGAGGAACATACACACAAAAAGAGCAAATAAAGACTAATTACAGGAGCCAGTAACAGTAATTGCAACATAAGGACAAACAGTAAAACAACAAAATCTAGAGAACAAAAATGGGAAGAAGAACAACTGTATATATACTTCAAGAGACAAACTGGAGAGATTGCACTGGTGATTATGTGGGAATGGATAAGAAGAGGAAACCCAAAGAGAGAAAACGAATCGCTCTTAAGGACCAATTATATCAAGGCAAAAATTGTATAGCAAGTTTAGATTTGTGGAGACAGATATGAAACGATTAATCACATATTGAGTGAATGCAGCATACGGGCACAAAATAAATACAAGACTAGGCACAACTGAGCGGGGAAGATAATCCACTGAGAATTGTGCAAGAGATTAAAATTCGAACATACGACCAAATGCACAAACCAGAATCCGTCCTCGAAAATGAGACGCATAAAATTCTCCGGGACTTTAAAATACAAACAGATCACCAAATCCCGACAAGAAGACCACACCTAGTATCAATTACAAAAAAAAAAAAAAAAAAAAAAAAATAATTTGTCATCTAATGGATTTTGCCGTTCTAGCGGACCACAGATTAAAAATTAAAAAAAAAGGCGAAAAGATAGACATCTTCGACTTTGCCAGAGTGCTGAAAAAACTATAAAGCATGTAGGTGACGGTGATACCAATTGGAGTTGGCACTTGGTACTGCCTCCAAAGTCTTGGAAAAGTGGCTGGAGGAGTTGGAAATCAGATGGAGAATCGAGACCATACAAACCACAGCATTGTTAAAATTGGTTAGAATACACAGGAGACTCATGGAGACCTGAGGAGTCTTGTTATCACGCAGACTCCCATGAAAGACCAACAGTTAGAGCTGGTGGGGAAAATTCGCAAGAAATAATAATAATAATAATAATAATAAGGGTTTGGAAAGTTTGGAAATCAGAGGAAGGATTGAAACCATTCAGAACACTGCACTGCTGCAATCTGCCAGAATACTCAGAAGAGTCCTGGAGACCTGAGGAGACTTGCTGTCACTCAGACTCCAGTGAAAGACCATCAGCTAACACTGATGTGAAAACTCAAAAGGAATAATAATAATGAAATGGATTAATTAATAGTGTCTGACTTATTCATTTTTTCGAAATTTCTGTCGTACTTTTAGGAGATTTTTGCGACAGATTTTTAGAAATAAGCACCCGAGATATGAAATTAAGTAAAAAAAAGTCACCATCATTTGTATCTGCCTCATTTCAGAAATTCCACACTTGACTCGGCAACAACGAAAAGAAAAAAATAAATAAAGAAAAAGGAAAAAAATCGATATCAACAACAAAAAGACTTTCTAAAGTTTCGACACGAAGTATTTTTATTATTTTATCGATTTTTTATTAATGTTTTCTTTATTATCATCTATTCTCGAACTTTCTCAAGTCTATGTTGTATCTGGTGTTTTTTTTCTTCTTTTTGAACTCTATTTTCGAACCTCATTTTCAATGCAAGAATCCAACAGAATAACAGAAGAAAAATATGACATACCGCATATATAACATCTCATACCATAAGCATAGATATTAAAAGAAAAAAAAACAAGCTCTTTGAAAAAGTTGAGAAAGACTAAAAAGTCCTAATCCAGAATAAAATTGTTAAATCGGGTTTAGCAGAGCGTGTATAGAAAGGAAATAGGGAAATCCCGCTCTTCTTCTGCTCCTCTCATAGATTATGTCAAAATAATAAATTAACGGTGCTCTTCCAATATGTGATCTACCGAATGGTTTCTAATCCAATATGTGATCTACCGAGTTGTTTACATTCCAATATGTGATCTACCTATTAACTAACCATTGTGGGCAACCTTCCGTCTATTAAAGACGATGGCGTAGAGTCCATTTTTTTCTTTTCTTTCTATCTATAGCTACGTGAGTGGCTGAACAGACCAATTTTTGAATGGCAGTCTCTGGTACAGTGATTGCAAATAAAAGGTGATGCTTTCTGGAGATGCTGGGGATGCTTCGGTTAATCACATATTGGAAGAGCACTAAATTAACTATGAAACGCTTAGAATGAGTTCAGCAAAAAAGGACTTCCACTGATGAATACATAATCCTTGAAACGAGAAAGAAACCAATGTCCACAAAGAAACTAACTGTAACAGTCAAAGACTCGTGAATTAGTCAATGAAAGATCGTTTGAATATTGTCAGTTCTGAAACTGTGAACTCGTTAAACCTTCCTGAAATAGAAGACAACAAAGACAAAGGTTCTTATCTTTTCCATTCCGAGATTGACACGACTAATACGAGATCTTAACACTTAGTCCTATGATTCTTTTGAGCTGTTGTCTTCTAGCTGAGAAGATGAAAAAAGAACAAAGTACTAAGCAACTTATAATGGCCGTATATAGCATACAATTAAAGAGGATAAAGATAATAGTATGCTACAATTAAGAAATAAAAAATAAAACAAAATAATTCATATTTTGTCCTGTTTATGCCATTGAAATTTCCTCATATCCTTGTGTCATATTTTTACTTATTGGCTTTTGAATTTTTCTTTTTAAAAAATAAATATCATTTATCCTTGCGTTTCAGTCAGGAATCATCCCCGGAAGTCCAGTCGGTCATTGCAACAAATGACTTGAGAACAGAAGGAAGCGGAATTTGGTCTATTAGGGGAAGGATGCTCGTGTCACCGCTCGCTTCATTAAGTGTACTTCGTATCGAGGCACGGCAGATTTCAGAGAGTTTGAATGGCGTTTTTATACGACAACGCAGCCATTCCAATAGGTGGCGCCTTGCACTGCCAATGTCCGAACCGGGCTGTACGAGCCTCATAAAAGAGCGGGAAAAGCTAGGCACCCGATGAGAACACTGGTCAATTTCATCCCACGTCAACGAATAACCAGCCATAATGTATAGTTTAACTAGGCGCGTTTCACACCTGTCAAACATGTCCACGAGTAAGCTGCGACTGTAGCGACCACGTTTCTCGATGCGACAGCCGTTCAGAATGAGCATTGTAGCAACTTCCGTTTGGTCAATGGAAACGGCTGCAGAGAGGTGAGACCACAAGCCGTCACTGTGGCTGAGATGACATCCGTGACGGATAAAAGACTTGAGCACTGGACCAATATTGTAAGAGTTTCGGGATGCTATTCGGTAATAAAATATGGCCGTCAAAAATGGCGACATATTGTTCCTTTGTAATTGGTTGACGCATGCCCCGTGTTCCAGTAACCGGTTAATCATTGCTTCGTTCCCTATTCGAATTGCTTCGTAGAGAGGCGACCACTGGCAGCAGTTTAGGGCCTGAACTGACGCCCCACAGTCACAGAGCATCGTCACGAGCTCATCTAAGTTTGAGCGTGCAGCTCGGTGAAGAGGTGTGTTATGTTGACTATCACATGTATTGACGTCACATCCGAGAGCTACTAGGCACATCGCAATGTCCACATGTCGGTGTTGACAGGCGATGTGTAAGGGTGTCTGGCCTTGGTTGTCCTTAGCGTTGATGTCCCATTCCTTCTCCACAAACGTGTATATGATGCGAAGGTTGCCATTTTCAGCAGCCCAGTGGAGTGGGGTGCGTCCCGTTTTGTCGCGCAAGATGAAGTTGTCACATCCATTAACTAAAAGTTCTTGAATGTCAGAAAGGCGCCCATCTTTGGCCGCTTCGATGAGGGACCAGTTGCCTTCCACTGATTCCGGCATTTTCTCTGCTTGTTTCTTCTGTGCGTCAGTCTGTAAAATTATAAAAAAAAATATTAGCAAAATCTGAAACTTTAAAAGACAAAATAACAGACGACATAAAATTTAAAAACAAAAAAACAAAACAACAACAACAAAAAAAAAAAACAAAAAAAAAATTTATCATCCTGGATGAAACCAAACATTTTTTGAATTTTTTTGTTTCAACTTAATTCGAGAAAATTAATTTAGCTTAAAAGTGACCGGATCGTGCCGACAAAATTTACATTAGACATCGAGAATTGGCTATTATTTCATTGCAGATAAGGAAAAAAAGAAGGAAGAAAATATGAGAGAGAGAGAGAGAGAGAGAGAGAGAGAGAGAGAGAGAGAGAGAGAGAGAGAGAGAGAGTCAAATGAAAATGAAAAGGAAAAAGTAAAGCAAAGAGAAAGAATTGAGAGAGAAAGAGTAAAAGATTGATTTAAAGAAAATGACAATTATAATGAAAAGGAAAAAGTGAATAAGATGAAGAAAATGACGAAAGAATGAGAAGAAATGATAGATAAGCAAAAAATGTGTGAGAGAGAGGGTGAGTGAAAATGGAAAAACATATTAACGAGTCAGAAAGAGAGAGAGAGAGAGAGAGAGAGAGAGAGAGAGAGAGAGAGAGAGAGAGAGAGAGAGAGAGAGAGAGAGAGAGGCACAAATGGATACAAAATAGCAGGAGAAGTGAGATTGAGAGAAAGAAAGAGTAAAAGAAAGTGTAAAAAAAAGAAAGAGAAAGAGAAAGATATGTTTGAATAAGATAAAATGCATTGAAAGAAAAAGAAAGAAAAACGGAAACAACGTTGAGAAACGAAGAAAGATAGAGACAGAGAAAGTTAAAGGAAGAAACGAAAGAGAGGAAGAAAGAAAGAAAATAAAAAGATGGAAATGAAACAAACAGGGACCAAGTATCCAATAGGCACCCCAAATCATCAACTTAATGAAAGGTTCACATTTTAACTCGTCACCGGTAACTTTCGCTTCCAAATTTTTGTAAACAAATGATTTTAATCAGAAGTTTATGAAGATATTGAACTTACGATAAATTAGATAAATAGATGGTTGGTACACATAATCAAATTAAAATTCAATAGCAAAATCTTTTTTTGAATAAATACTTTTTAATCAGAATTGTGAATATTTTTCAACACTTACGATAAATTTAAAAAAAAAAATGAAAGACGTTTTTATACTAAAATAATTTTTACTTAATCAGAAGAGAAATGCAATTATGTTTATTTAAATAAAAATACAATTTTTATTTACAAAATATTTTTTATCTTTATTTAAATAAAAGGATGCTGTTCAGAAATAGTATCACAAAATTTGTAAAATTTGTTTTTCTCAGATACAATATAAGTTAAAAAAAAATCATCTGTTTGTTTATTTTCAAATATTTGAAAGTCTAAGTTACCGGTGATGAGTTAAAATATGAACCTTTCATTAGTTGATGATTTGGGGTGCCTATTGGATACTTGGTCCACAAACAGAAATAAATAAACAAAGAAAAAAGAAAGGAAGACAAAGAAAGAGAAAGCAAGTTTAGAAGAGTATGATGGATATTGAAGGCGAAAAAAAAAATCTTCAAATCAATTTAAAACTAATTTCAAAACACCTTTCCTGATTTATTCTAAATTCTTCGGTAGTACACTGATTTTGCATTTCACTAAAACGGATTCTAAAGTTTTCACCTGGAGGCTTTTATGAAATATTATATGAAATATAGAATAAAGAAATTACAGAAAATATCTAGTTTTCTTCATTTTAGTATTTTTCTATCACAGTCTATTGATATCTATCTATCTATCTAAGTTGTGCATTCTTATTAAAAATTGTTTTTGAAATCTCTAAACTTTATGCGACAATGGAAACACGGATAATAGAAGCAGTATTTCATACTTCGTTGTTTGTATCGCAGTAGTTCGACCGAAAAGCTCTTTGTCTTTTTTAAAGTGTATCAGCCGAAACGTTAAAAAAACAAATAGAGGAAAAAACCCAAAATTGAATCGACTAAATCATTGTGTTATTAACAACAAAAATGAAGAGAAAACTTTTAAAATTCTATGGAATAATGACAGTGTTTCATCTCAGAACTTTATAAAATACATAAAGACTGAAGAAAATAACAACTGAAAATTTTATTATTAACACAAACAAATGATGACATAATTGTTGTCAGAATCTCTCAAATGAAGCATTTTCGTAATTAATTCGGACCATATTACCTTTAGGCACCCCTTTTTGATCTCGATTAAATAAGGACATGTTTTTCATTTACATCGTTTGTTAGGGGTTAAGGTTAGGGGTTAGTTTTATAATTAAAAAAATATCTAAAAATCGTCTGTTAAAACAACCGGATATTGACGGTGTAAATGAAAAACATGTCCTTTCTTAATCGAGATCAAAAAGGGGTGCCTAAAGGTCATATGGTCCATTAATTCTTTTGATAAATTTTTCATCTCACTTTTTTTTTTCATTTCAATAATTTTTTTTTCTTTATCGTATTTAACGATTGTTAAGTAATCAGCGAGGACTGAAAATATAAAATCGACAAAAAAAAAAAAAAAAAAAGAAAAAAAAAGAGATATGAAAAAAAAAGAAGAGAAAAACAAATTAACACTGACAATGCTTCATATAAGAAAATCAAAAACTTAATATTATTACGTATATTCTATTACTTGGTGTAAACAAACAATATAGAGTGGAGTATAAAATCGGATAATGAAAAATATAGCTACATGTTTATATCTAGATTTCATAACCTAATCATTAATGAGCAGTTCCAGGAAGACATCCTCACAAAGATAGAAGATGCTGTTTTAAATACGTAAGGAAGTTACCTATTTATTAAACAAACTGAACAAATAAGATTTATTGTAAAGAATATTTTCATTTGTCTATCTTTGACAATAATGTTTAAAATGAAATTATATAAAAACAAAAACTTTCTTATATATAAATGCATATAAAATCTAAAAGAATTGCACAACCAGTTGGTTCTTAATAATCGGATGTAAACAAAACAGAAAAAAATGACGAATGTCGACAACATAAACAATCATACATATAATTGTATAAGTGTCTCTTTTAGCGATACATTACACAATCTACTTTTCAACGTTACTAAGTAGTATTAAGACAAAGATAAAAAAAATATATAAAGGTTACGGAAAAAATTCTAAAAACAAAGGAATGAAAAAAAAAGATTAAAGACCATTTATAACTGACAATAATATCAATCATTATTATTAGATATAAAATTAATATCATTGACCTGTTGTGTCGGTTCAATTTCATTCATAAGGGCCACAGCGTGAAATAAATTTCCTGTGATGCAGTCAAAAGTTTACGGAATTATACACTGTGATTTTGTTCTCTTTTCATAATTGACTCATGAAAATTACTTTTTTTTTGTTTGTTTGTTGATAAAAATAGTTTTCGGATATAATCCAAAGTTTCTTGTCGCCTTAGTAATTTTTATTATCATTATTGTTATTATCTAATTTCCGGGCATCTTGAAGACGTTCGTTCTTAGAAAAGATAAGGTGGGCAACACGACAAAATATCCTAACGCGAAAAAAAAAAAAGAAGAAAGAAAGAAAGAAAGAAAGAAAGAAAGAAGAAGAAAAAATGCGAAGAAGAAGAAGAAATGCGAAGAAGAAGAAGAAATGCGAAGAAGAAGAAGAAGAAGAAGAAGAAGAAGAAGAAGAAGAAGAAGAAGAAGAAGAAGAAGAAGAAGAAAGATCGCTTCTAGTTGATCACGTGTAAAAATAATTCTGTTTGGTTAGAATGTAGCAGACATTTCTGATTGGATACTAAGAAAGAACAACTTTGCATCGTATCTCTTCCACTTTCTCTTTTTATCTATTTATTTATTTACTTATTTATTTATCTATTTATTTATTTATTTACTTTTTTCTGGTTCCTTTTATTTTGTATTTTATTTTTAACAATTTGATCTTTTTCGTTAATGCTGTGATTTCTTTTTATCTTTTACAATATTATTTTTTTTTCATTCACTTTTTATGCTTTTTTTTCTGCTTTGATTATTGCATTTTGTCTTTAATCTCCCCCCCTCTCTCTCTCCCGTCTCTCTCTGTCTCTTCACATACTCTCTGGTCTTCTTGTTTTCTTTCTTTATCGTTCAATGTTCTTTCTTTTCTTCCTCTTCCTATCTTCCTTTTCTTTTTTAACCTCTCCTTCCCTTCTCTCTTTCTCTCTCTCTCTCTCTCTCTCTCACTCTCTCTTTTCAACCTTTGCCTTTTTAAATCTCCATTCTATCTCTTCTTTCTTTCTTTCTTTCTTTCTTTCTTTCTTTCTAATACAATCACCTAACAAAGACCGTATTTGATGGTCTAAAAGATCCCTCGCAAATTCCCCCAAATCTATCAAAAATCTACCCCAAGTTTTATATGCAAAGTTAACTTTTACCCAGAGGCTGGAGACTAACCATTAATTGTACCCGGAATAATGCCATAATATTTTACTATTAAACGTAAATAGGAATGGAAGTCTATAAAGTCATCAAATACAGCAGTTGTTTCGGTAATCTGAACATTAGCTACATAAATGAGAGTAACCTATCCTTGTTTCTTTCACTTTGAGGAAGCCGTCTGTTTTGGTTAGCTATTTTTATTTCACCGTAAATCTACACTGAAAATACGAATTTGTTCGAATCAATACAACTGAATGTTTTAACACGGAAATATCATAAAATGTGTTCTTAATTGTGCTTGTGCATTATTTGAAATGAACTTAATTGTTATTAAAAACATATTTTATGATATTTTCGTGTTAAAACATGCAGTTGCATTGATTACGGTGAAATGAAAATGGCCGACCAAAACAGACGGCTTCCTCAAAGTGAAAGAAACAAGTGGAGGTTACTCTCATTTATGTAGCTAATATTCAGATTACCGTTGTTTCTTGTCATTCATCAGAGAAAAAATCGGAATTTTTGTAAAACACATCTTTCAGAATTATTTCTTCTTCTTCTTGTCGCTTTAAATAATTACATAATTCCTCGTAATTTATCTAATGTTTTTCATAATATCAGGCGTAACAAAATCTGATTCTTTTACATGGATTTTATACATTCAATTTGTATTGTAATTATACAAATAATATAAAACTATTTATCCAGGAAAGCGCAACGTATTCGGATATTCCTAGGAATTATATAATCTTATGAAACTTTGACAATAATATGATGAGCAGCTCGACCAGATTAAAAAAGGGTATATTCGCAGAGTTCCGTCCCGGCCACCTGCCTCAAAAACCGCTAGCCATTGGCTGCTGAAAACAACACCAACCACGATTGAAGTCCGTAGCCGAAGCGGTGTCACTTAAAAAAATAGGGTTAGGGTTTAGGGTTAGGGTTGGGATTGGGGTTGGGTTTTTAAGGTTAGTTTAATGGGAAAATAAATAAACAATTTGGGCTTTGTTTTTTCTGGGGCACCCTGTATAAAGGTTTAGGGTTAGGGTTAGGATTAGGGTTTGGTTTGGGGTTGGGTTTTCGGGAAAAACGCCCTAAGTTGGCTGTTCTTTTTTTTTTCAAGTGACACCATTTCGGCTACGGACTTCAATCGTAGCTGGTGTCTTTTTTCAGCAGCCACCGGCTAGCGGTTTTGAGGCAGGAGGCCGGGGTGGAACTCTGCGAATATTACGAAAAAAACAAAACAAAAAAAAAACCCACATTGAAACACGTAAAATGTGTGGAAAAATCGACCAGCTTTTTCTAAAACCTCAGAAGCCAGGTCCCTATGTATGGAACATGACCAGCTTTGAATTTGGGAAGAGAAAACTACCATTCGAGCACTTGGTAGGTGGAGCTCTTTAGCAATAAAAAGAAATAAAAACTCCTGGTTACTAGAACAGCATAGCCATTTAAAACTCTTGAACGCAACCGGTGAGTCAAATAATTGAAGTATTTCTCATGACTGACTTCAGGTTTCAGTGTTTGATTTTCAGTAAAAAACAAACAATTTTAATTGCTGATTTTCCAAAAGCAAATAGATTATCGCCCTTTAGACATTTGGCGCAATACAATCTCCCTACCTCAATTCGGCTATATACTGAGAATTGCTGTGCATCTCTGTATTTTTTTTCGAATAAAAATATTTGGAGTGAGTGCAGAGATGTATTTAAATAGTATTTCCGTACCTCATTTTTTTTTTTAGTTTTGTTTGGCATTGTATCGATAAAAGTTGCCTAATGATGAGAGACTTAAAGGAATCGTCTTGAAATAACAGTTGACAAATTGATCTCACTAATTATCAAGTCCGATTATCACCGAGTGCTGTATACTTGTGGTTTTTGTGGTCAAATTAAACGGACTATATGACCTTTAGGCACCCCTTCTTGATCTCGATTAAGAAAGGACATGTTTTTCATTTACATCGTCAATATCCGATTGTTTGTTAGGTGTTATCGTTAGGGTTAGGGGTTAGTTTTATAATTTGAAAAGAAATCTAAAAATCGTCTGTTAAAACAACCGGATATTGACGGTGTAAATGAAAAACATGTCCTTTCTTAATCGAGATCAAAAGGGGTGCCTAAAGGTCATATGGTCCAATTAAACTAAATGTAGTAAATACTTTGGTCATCTTAGAATTAGTTGCGTAGTCCCCACTGACGCTAATGTTAGAATTAGATAAAACGTCAGTATTTTAATGCTGATTTTTAAGACAGGCAATAAATATCTTCTCATTTCCATTTGTTATATACCTCTCTTATTCTTCTGGCCGTCTTCTGATCGTCTAGTCTTCTGTCTTCTATCTTCTAATGGTCTAATGGTCTGGTATATCTTCTACAGTCTCGTCTGGTCTTCTTGTATGATTCCGTGTCTGTTCTGCTGGGAAGCCTTGTGTCCTTGTTAGCTTTTAGTAATAGACTTCGAGTTACTTTGGATGTTATTTTATTAACTGAGACTCTGCAACTGACTAACTGCAACTTACTGCAACTGACTTACTGATTTTCTAACGATTCTACAGAAAGCAAGGTGATAAGGTCAAGCATTGTCACTCACTCTCATCAGCCTCCAATTAATATGTAACACATTTAGCCTTGTGCCGTACTTGGATTAGTGAAAACAAAGTCTGACAGGAAAATATCTAGCTATTTAATATCATCAAATATAGCCTACCTAGAGTAATGGTGCTTTAGCCCCTTTTAGAATACCCTCCTTGTGACTTTACACACTTATCTACCTTGTCACGCTCTCCTTAATCCTGTCCATGGTATTTTCAATAGCGCTGTTAGCTTTAGAAATATCTGGGAGTTACATTGGATTTAAATCTTGATGATATGATGCACATAAATACCCCCCCCCCCGAACCCCCAACCCCCCCCAAAAAAACAAACAAACAAAAAACAAAAACAAAACATGCAGGACATGAAATATCTACTCACTCAGCCATTGTGAATGCACATGTCACTCAGTACACAATCTCACTCAATAACGTAACATTGATGGCTCGTTAACACCATGATAAATAAGGGTTCACATATGCGTACTTAGTCTCTCCCCCACCCCGGAAAATGGTTGCAAAATTAGATTATGGCAGCGCAACCGGTTCTCGGGATATTGAAAATGTCTGGTTACATTCCACACACACCACACGTATACCCTCCCCCATTATATATATATATATATATATATATATATATATATATATGATGGGGAGAGAAATTAAATATGTGTACACACGGTATCTTATTACTTTTTTTATTCAAATATAATTCGTCGATCTTGGGTCAGTATCAGCTTTCCACCCACTTACAAAGTTTTACACACACACCAACACACACACCCACACACACATATGTATGTGTGTGAATGCGCGCGCGTGCGTGTGTATATGTGCGCATGTGCATGCGTGTGTTGATTTGTACGTCAGAGGCTTTTCGCATATAATTATATGTAACAATATAATACAGGTATGGAAGCCTCGTTTTTTTTTGCGATAGAATTTGTAAAATTAAAATCGAAAAAGACGTGTCTAGTAATATTGGTTTTCTTTCGTTTTTCCCTTCTACCGATTTATGTTGTGAAATCGAGAAGCCAAAGAAATGTACGGGCCAGCCAGAAATATTGGGTGTAGTTAGTAATGGTAACGTTTCTCACAAGATATAATAAGATACAGCTTTTTTTAGAGAGGCAAACGGGCGTCATTTCCTTGCTATTAACGGTACTTGATATCGCACTGGCGTTGGCGTTGGCGTTGGCTGACGACTAGAGTTTTGTTGTATCTTAGTTATTTGGAGGATAACCTTTGCCAAAATAGAAAGATGATAACATTACATCACATAGACTTACTTTGGATGGTACATCGTATAATTTTTGGGCTGATTATCAGAATTCAAATCTAAAAAACAATCATAGACTTGAATATTAAATGTTTCCGCTCACTCATCATAAGAGGTTTGGTTTGGTTTGGTTTTGGTTTGTTTTACGGCATATCAACCTCAGTGGGTCATTTAATGCCGATAAAGTTTTGAAATAAATCAATTCTTAATGAATAATACAATTTTTTTTTATAAATACATTTTTCTATTTAACCCATAGATGGGACCCTAACAGGTACAACCACTCCGGGTCAGAGTGGACCAGGGAGCAATGGTGATGAAGGGGTGCTCCACATTCCCCAAACCTCCAAAACTGGAACCTTACCATCAGATAGAGTTTAACGTCATTCCCAGGACATCGTCATAAGAAGAATAGATGTTACGACATCTTAAAATTCCAAATAGGAAGTACAAAAATCTTGTCCAGCCATGGTTAGTGCAGTGAGTTTGATTCTTACTAGGTGTCCGATTATTCAAACAGTGTCGGGTGAAGTTAAACTTGTTAATCATAGGCTTGCTTAGTGGCTGAGGAAGTTGAAGATAATTATTGATTATTTGAAAAAGGGTGTAGCTACAGTAGAATCCTTGTTAGCTAGATTGTAGAACAGATGACTCATGGATCAATATTATTTCTTACGGGGTACTTTACTACTGTAATCTTGTACCATACTAAGATAATATGATGAATAAGACACGAGTGGCAGTGGAGTAATTGATAAGTAAATCGGACCATATGACCTTTAGGCAACCCTTTTACGATCTCGATTCAGAAGGACATGTTTTTCATTTACACCGTCAATATCCGGTTGTTTGTTAAGGGTTATGGTTAGCGATTAGGGTTAGGGTAAGGAGTTAGTTTTATAATTAAAAAAAAACCTCTAAAAATCGTCTCTTAACAAACAACCGGATATTGACGGTGTAAATGAAAAACCTTCTGAATCGAGATCAAAAATGGGTCCCTAAAGGTCATATGGTCCATTAAATCTAACAGAATTATTGCTGTTATCAATTCGACAGGGTGTCTATATTTGTGACCTTGTGTAGTAAGCACTCATATAATGCTGGTCTTGTACCAGGTTTAGTAAATAACAATAACTTGAAAACAAGATGCAAAAGATGAGTGAGTGAGAGAGAGAGAGAGAGAGAGAGAGGATGAGAGAGGAGAGGAGGAGAGAGGAGAGAGAGAGAGAGAGGAGGAGGAGAGAGAGAGAGAGAGAGAGAGAGAGAGAGAGAGAGAGAGAGAGAGAGAGAGAGAGAGAGGGGGGCACAAATTGATACAAAATAACAGGAGAAGTGTGATTGAGAGAAAGAAAGAGTAAAAGAAAGTGGGAAAGAAAAAGAAAGAGAAAGAGAAAGATATGTTTGAATAAGATAAAATGCATTGAAAGAAAAAGAAAGAAAAACGGAAACAACGTTGAGAAACGAAGAAGATAGAGACAGAGAAAGTTAAAGGAAGAAACGATAGAGAGGAGGAAAGAAAGAAAATAAAAAGATGGAAATGAAACAAACAGAAATAAATAAACAAAGAAAGAAAGAAAGAAAGACAAAGAAAAAGAGAAATAAGATAAGTCGATTATTATAACGATTAGAAGCATAAAGTATAATGGCCATTGAGAGAGAGAGAGAGAGAGAGAGAGAGAGAGAGAGAGAGAGAGAGAGAGAGAGAGAGAGAGAGAGAGAGAGAGAGAGAGGGGTGGATAGATTGATAGAGGAGAGTGGATGATGAGAGAAATAATTGAAAAAAGAGAGCAGGAAGAAGTGAGGTAGATAGGGAGGAAGAAAAGAGAGGATGATAGAAATAAAGAGGGGCGAGTACTTTATTTGATTTGGTATATAATAAAAGAGAAGCAGGAAGAAGTGAGGTAGGTAGGGAGAAAGAAAAGAGAAATGATAGAATAAAGAGAGCGAGTTTTATTTGATAGGGTATATAATAAAAAGAGAAGCAGGAAGAAGTGAGGTAGGTAGGGAGAAAGAAAAGAGAGGATGATAGAAATAAAGAGAGCGAGTACTTTATTTGATAATATATAAAAAGAGAAGCAGAAGAAGTGAGGGTAGATAGGGAGAAAGAAAAGAGAGGATGATAGAAAAAAGAGGGTGAGTACTTTATTTGATAGGATATATAATAAAAAGAGAAACAGGAAGAAGTTAGGTAGGGAGAAGAAAAGAGAGGATGATAAATAAGAGGGTGAGTACTTTATTTGATAGGATATATAATAAAAAGAGAAACAGGAAGAAGTGAGGTAGATAGGGAGAAAGAAAAAGAGAGGATGATATAAATAAAGAGAGCGAGTACTTTATTTGATTTGGTATATAATAAAAAGAGAAGCAGGAAGAAGTGAGGTAGGTAGGGAGAAAGAAAAGAGAGGATGATAGAAATAAAGAAGGTGAGTACTTTATTTGATAGGGTATATAATAAAAAGAGAAGCAGGAAGAAGTGAGGTAGGTAGGGAGAAAGAAAAGAGAGGATGATAGAAATAAAGAGGGTGAGTACTTTATTTGATAGGATATATAATAAAAGAGAAGCAGGAAGAAGTGAGGTAGATAGGGAGAAAGAAAAGAGAGGATGATAGAAATAAAGAGGGTGAGTACTTTATTTGATAGGATATATAATAAAAAGAGAAACAGGAAGAAGTGAGGTAGATAGGGAGAAAGAAAAGAGAGGATGATATAAATAAAGAGAGCGAGTACTTTGATTTGGTATATAATAAAAAAAGAGAAGCAGGAAGAAGTGAGGTAGGTAGGGAGAAAGAAAAGAGAGGATGATAGAAATAAAGAAGGTGAGTACTTTATTTGATAGGGTATATAATAAAAGAGAAGCAGGAAGAAGTGAGGTAGGTAGGGAGAAAGAAAAGAGAGGATGATAGAAATAAAGAGGGTGAGTACTTTATTTGATAGGATATATAATAAAAGAGAAGCAGGAAGAAGTGAGGTAGATAGGGAGAAAGAAAAGAGAGGATGATAGAAATAAAGAGGGTGAGTACTTTATTTGATAGGATATATAATAAAAAAGAGAAACAGGAAGAAGTGAGGTAGATAGGGAGAAAGAAAAGAGAGGATGATATAAATAAAGAGAGCGAGTACTTTATTTGATTTGGTATATAATAAAAAGAGAAGCAGGAAGAAGTGAGGTAGGTAGGGAGAAAGAAAAGAGAGGATGATAGAAATAAAGAAGGTGAGTACTTTATTTGATAGGGTATATAATAAAAAGAGAAGCAGGAAGAAGTGAGGTAGGTAGGGAGAAAGAAAAGAGAGGATGATAGAAATAAAGAGGGTGAGTACTTTATTTGATAGGATATATAATAAAAAGAGAAGCAGGAAGAAGTGAGGTAGATAGGGAGAAAGAAAAGAGAGGATGATAGAAATAAAGAGGGTGAGTACTTTATTTGATAGGATATATAATAAAAAGAGAAACAGGAAGAAGTGAGGTAGGTAGGGAGAAAGAACAGAGAGGATGATAGAAATAAAGAGGGCGAGTACTTTATTTAGGATATATAATAAAAAGAGAAGCAGGAAGAAGTGAGGTAGGTAGGGAGAAAGAACAGAGAGGATGATAGAAATAAAGAGAGCGAGTACTTTATTTGATTGGGTATATAATAAAAGAGAAGCAGGAAGAAGTGAGGTAGGTAGGGAGAAAGAAAAGAGAGGACGATAGAAATAAAGAGAGCGAGTACTTTATTTGATAGGGTATATAATAAAAAGAGAAGCAGGAAGAAGTGAGGTAGATAGGGAGAAAGAAAGAGAGGACGATAGAAATAAAGAGGGTTGATAGAAGTGAGGTAGGTAGGAGAAAGAAAAGAGAAAGAGGGTGAGTACTTTATTTGATTGGGTATATAATAAAAAGAGAAGCAGAAGAAGTGAGGTAGATAGGGAGGAAGAACAGAGAGGACGATAGAAATAAAGAGGGCGAGTACTTTATTTGATAGGATATATAATAAAAAGAGAAGCAGGAAGAAGTGAGGTAGGTAGGAGAAAGAAAAGAGAGGATGATAGAAATAAAGAGAGCGAGTACTTTATTTGATAGGATATAATAAAAAAGAAGCAGGAAGAAGTGAGGTAGATAGGGAGAAAGAACAGAGGACGATAGAAATAAAGAGAGCGAGTACTTTATTGATAGGGTATATAATAAAAGAGAAGCAGGAAGCAGTGATGGACGCAGGAGGAAGCAAAGAGATGCTGATAGAAGAACGTGTGAGTGATCTGCTTAACGAGGAAGATAACGGCTAAATATAGTAAGTAGATGTAACTCAGCCAGAAATCGCATCTCTTACTCGCCAGCGTTCCTTGCAAGGTGTATTTATAAAACAAACCACGCGTTCACGCTACCCACTCTCCCTTTTACCACTACTTTCAGCTAAACCACGTGAGAAAATGAAAACTGAGGATAATGATACTGCAAGAAAGAGGCCTTTCTGTTCTAGAAAAAAAAATCATCTGCTGAATATTTTCTTCCTTTACTTCTTGTTTTTGTTTTTGTAGATTTGAACTACGAAACGTTGGAATATTATACTAAATGCACTATTTCTCGGAATTTTTTTTAGATGAGGCTTGATAATTAGTATTATTTGGATTATTCGGACTATTGCCCTCATCCTCATTGTTATCTGTACAACGTTTCGGCCGATATGCCCTCCGGCCTTCTTCAGGTATTTCTTGTCGGACTTGGGAACCTTCTTTTCGAACTCGGAGCCATCACGGAACTTTTGAACCTAACCCTTTATTCAATCCAAGAAATACCTGAAGAAGGCCGAAGGTACATCGGCCTAAACGTTGTACAGATAACAATGAAGATGAGGACAATAGTCCGAATAATCCAAATAATACTGAATGCACTAGTTTGATTTTTTCTGATTGGTTTTACGGCATATCAACCCTTATTGGGTTATTTAATGTCGTAGTCGGTTTCTTGTAAGCAATTGTAAGGTTTCAAGTAATGATAATCCTTTGTATACAATTATAGCTTAAATCAACTATTTTTAATACAAATACTTTGAACACAATGATATGGTGTAAAGTATTCCCATTTAATACTGATAATTTGCAAACAGATCTGTTGGACCTATAGATGCGACCCTAACAGATACTACCATTTCAGTTCAGAGTGGACCTAGGACGAATGGGAACGAATGGGTGATTCCACATTCACCATATCTCCAGAAGTGGAGCCTTACCAGCGGATGCATTTTAGTATCATACACAGGAGAGACCCTTTTTTGAGGGAGTCGTACCCCTTTTGCTGACGATGCAGTCGTCATATTCTAAGCCCAGCCGACTGGAACCAAAAGGTAAACAAATTCGAAATTCTCTTACCTGCTGGAGAAGTAAGGATGAACACATAAGTGACGTTTTCATTAGCTTTTCTAATTTGATATTTTGGACCAGCTCTGTGCAGATACTGAATACTGCACGGGGGACTTGTCGTTGACAATGAGTGATAGGGATGGTTGGAGAGAGGTTGTCATGGATATCCGTGCTGCTGGCGCGACATGATGATGATGATGATGACGATGATGATGACTTACCAGTTAAGAGACATGTCTCCTTATCAGTATTATCAGAAGATATCTTGACAATTGTCTCGTCAATGGCATGTCACAATAGCACTCTCTCCATTTCGTTGGAACGAGGAAGCTCAGGATCAAACCTGATGCTTGAAGTGCCTGTACGGAGAATCGCCGATGGAATGAGCTATTTTTGGGGGGACCCCGTAATAAATTTAACCTTGAGATAAATTTTGCTTTGCGAGAGGTAATGTAGTTGTAAATATATATAACTCCAGACAGCAGTATAGGCAAAAAGCTGTTATCCGCTTTGTCAACCTTGACAGAGGCTATACAGTCAGTTGTAGTCTGTTTAGTATTTAGAAAGCTTTAGGGTCATAGCTACATTGTGTACAGCAAATAACAAATGAGTACAATTAAAATTATGTTATGGTATCAGTAGTCTTTTTTGAAATTCCATAATGCTTACAGAAAAGATAAAAGGCATAACAACATAAAATTATTGTCAGTTGTGTAAAAAGAAAATAATAACCTTGTTTGTAAAACTCTAAGTATGTTGTAAATCAAATGGAAAAGTTGTTAATGCATCGTAAATTAAGCATTTTGAATCATCACGGACGAAATGCAGTTCAAATGATTGATTTAAAGAGGATTTGAGTTGAGAACAAGAGCCACAAAATTAAATTTGAATTGGTTTGACTACAGCAAAAATAAGGGGTCGTACTAGGAACTATTTAAGCAAATGAAGTCTTCTTTCTTTGTAATTATAACTTTATCGGAAATTGCTTTCAATGTTGGGTGTTAAAATCTTGCTGCATTCAAAAAATCTTTTTCGGGCCAAGTAACCAATAAGCACCCCAGCTAGGATCTGTTTTGAAAGGAACATTTTTGCTTTTCTCGGTAAACTCCGGATGTTTGTTTACAAACAACAGACGATTTTTTTGCATTAGAATTTCACTGTAAGATTTTTTTAAAAGTTTGTTTTATGTATATTTAAAACCCAAAGGCATGTTTTTATACTAAAA
This sequence comes from Doryteuthis pealeii, assembly GCA_023376005.1. Lineage (NCBI taxonomy): Eukaryota > Metazoa > Mollusca > Cephalopoda > Myopsida > Loliginidae > Doryteuthis > Doryteuthis pealeii. The sequence continues at coordinate 36,304,612 of CM042156.1, forward strand.
TAGTTTTCGATTTTAATAAAAACAATAGTTATTTCATATTGTTGTTGTTTTATTCAATAGGATTTTTTTAAAAGTTTTAAAACTTTAAATGAAAGACACGTTTTATATGAAAGACGCATTTTAAAATATTTTATTTAATCAGAAGAGAAGAGATATGTTTATTTAAATGAAAATAGCTTTTATTTACAAAATATTTTTCATGTTTATTTAAATAAAAGGATGTTGGGACCAAGTAACCAATAAATAACTATTTAAAAAAAATTAAAATCGAAAACTATTTTAGTATAAAACGTGCCTTTGGGTTGTAAATATACATGAACAAACTTTAAAAGAATCTTACAGTGAAATTCTAACGCAAAACAAAATCACCTTTTGTTTGTAAACAAATAACCGGGAGTTTAGTGAAAAGCAAAAGGTGTTCATTTCAAAACAGCTCCAGCTGGGGTGCTCATTGTTTACTTGGTCCATTTTTTCAACCTGCCAGTTTTTTACTTAATGTCTATTTCGGTCTGGATGCTGTCTGTTTATAATTAAGAATCCCCTGAGTTTATATTTCTTAATCAATAAAAATACTAACTTGATTTCCATTTGTTAAGACGATTTGTAAAAATTTCAACTTTCCTCACACCTATCGGTTCATTGTTTGAAAAAGTTTCTTGATTCATTTTTGGTGGATTCAGTTGATTTTAAATCAAAATGACTAATGGCAACGGGCCTAACATGACTGTGTAATAGGTAGCCATTTACTGACCTTAGGTCAGCAGAAGTATCAGCCACCAAGTAGAATCAAACTCACTAGCAATGACTTAGCTTGATAATTCAGAGTTTTCTTCTCCTAGACCGGTTGCCTAACCAAGGTTAAAGAGCCCAGTCTGCCCTACTATTTATCCTTAGCTGGAGGGTGAGTAGGATTCATGCCTTTCCCAAGGGTATTAGCGCTAAGTGAAATGTAATTACCACATCCAGGATTTGAACTCGAGTCGACGAGTTCATTTTCCATGACTTTAACTATTACACCACGCGCTTCCATAAAATTAAGATATCTTTTATCAACATTGTTACAAGGTTTGACTCAAAATCTTCCGAAAACTTTTAAGTATATGTTCTGATCAGGGTACCTCACATGGTTAACAAGCTAGATTAGCAAACCCTTACTAATGAGTCTGAGTCTCATTGGGTGCTCCACACGTCCGGCCTTGTGCCACAACTAAGCAAAGTTTAGTAAATAACTATGTGTGTCTGAGCAGTGTGTTTGGTTTTAACGTACCTTAAACAAGTTACAATTTAAAGCCTCCAAATTTACAGAGACCAAATATCCTAAGATTTCTTATGATTCAACTGAAAATTCCCGCCTTTCTATAACCCAGAACCCCACAAGGTAGTACATTTTAGAAAACTGCTTTTAGTAAAGGTTTCGGTCCATATGACCTTTAGGTACCCCTTTTACTTTGCTGATTCATAAGTTCATTTTTTCATTCACACCGTCAACATCCGGTTGTTTGTTAACAGACGATTTTTAGAGGTTTTCTTTTTAATTATAAAACTAATCCCTAATAAACAACCGGATGTTGACGGTGTAAATGAAAAAAATGTACTTATGAATCAGCAAAGCAAAAGGGGTGCCTAAATGTCATATTGTCCATGGTTTCGTTCAAGTTTCCCCTTTTTCTTCATTGCCCGCTCCTTTTCTGGTTTTCTGAACACTGGCGATGAACACGCACAGACGTCGATAGTTTTCACAACTTCAAAATTTAGGAAGAAAGGGATGATCAATGGTCAGGAATTCAAATCTACATAGAGAGTGGGAAAATATGAATATTTCCACTAATTCTAAATTAAAAAGCCTGTTTTTTTGTTGGAGGGGGTAAGCATTTTCTAAAGCATTTTTTAATTATTGATTATTTCTATTATATTATTTTTATTTATTATATATATATATATATATATATATATATATTATATATATATATAGTATTTATTACATATGATTATATATAAAACAATCATAATATAATTATTTATAACACCATTGTTTTATAATTAAACAATAATATAATTATTATTTATAATTATATTATAATTATAATTATAATTATTATTATTTTTTATTATTTTAATTATTATTTCTAAAGCATTTTGCGGGTTTTCTAATTTCTCGTCGAGGAGAGAAAAAGCCATCTTTATTTAGTTTGATACATATCAGCGCATGCGCAAAGATACGATAAAGCAATATAAATACTTGAGGCTATAATAGAGAAAGGAAGAGAAGGTGAAAAACTCAATTTTAAACCTGAAAATATCTGACAACTGTTGTATTTCCAAATAAACCTCTACGATGTTACATTGGCCTTACAATTTATAACAAGATAGGTTGTAAATGGAGATTGCTAAAAGACTAACGTACGCACACACACACACACACACACACACACACATTCCCTCATACATACGCACACACACACACACACACACACATACAATGGCATTGACTTTTTTTCCTTACACCTTTGACAGAATGTTGATGGGATTACAAACAACCAACCATGTTAGGAAATTGTTTGGGTCAGTATTTAAAATGTCGAAGTTTTCTACTGAATAAACTACGGATAATAGAGATTTAAACAAAAGAGACACGTCCAATTGTCGAGCAGATGATGTTCAACTGTCATTAAAAATAAAACCTTTAAATTCCAGTTAAATATCTTCTCCCCCCTCTCTCTCTCTTGTAAAATACCGCCCTGTCGGCTGAGGCGTTAGAGTGCACCGACTGCACCTCTGCAGAGGGGTAAGACTCCCCCAATAGGGCCACCTGTTGACCATGGGCGGCGACCCGTGATGCTTAAGGATAGAGCCCAGGTGGATGAGCAGTTCATGACATGCAATACTCCACTTTGGCCCTATCTTGGGCTAGACGGGCGGTCGGAGAGGCCCCCTCCGATCAATCGGCTGGTCACGTCAAGCCCTAGCACCTATATGATTATGGCAAGCCCTAACCCCTTTTTATCATATGGGTTCTAGAAGGCGGTGGCAGCGGGTCTACATGTCCTGGAATGACGTTAAACTCTATCTGATGGTGAGGTTCCAGTTTTGGAGGTTTGGGGAATTGCTCCCTGGTCCACTCTGACCCGAGTAGTAGTACCTGTTAGGGTCCCATCTATGGGCTAAATAGAAAAATGTATTTATAAAAAAATTGTATTATCCATTAAGAATTGATTTATTTCAAACTTTATCGGCATTAAATGACCCACTGAGGTTGATATGCCGTAAAAACAAAACAAAAACAAATCTCTTGTAAAATAATAAATATCATTCTTCTCTCTTAAAGGTCCCACCTCCTTGATGGAATAGGACTGCAGCCACGGTACGTCTCTAGTACTCTAACTGTGGTTTCGTAGAAAGACCCTGGTTTTGATTTCAATTTTTTCCTTCTCCTAGACTGATTGTGGTATTGTAGCGAGATCAAACGGCAAAACTCACAAACCTGTGATGAGCCAACAACGGTCCGTCGGTCGAAGAGACAGCGAGTGGCATGTTGTACGTGTGGGCGGAAGCAGAAATGTGACGAGTCCGACTAGTGGTGAAATCGTGAGTGTCATTGAGGCCGCGATTTGTAGTGGCAAGTCTCGTAGCTGGCGAGACGAGAGTTGTGACGTGTCTCGGACAGACCGAGTATAAAAGGAGACGGTTGGACAGTGGCGACGAGGAAAAACACGACGGACTCAGTTTGTCAAAATTCGTCTCAAGTGTTACGGTATCTTTGGTAGAATCAGAACTACATTTCGTTTGCTAGAGGTATCAAGGCTAAAGCGCTTAGTTTGCCCTTTTATTTACCCATAGCTTAAGAAAGGGATTCATGCCTTTTCCAAGGGCATCAGCGCGAAATGGGAACGCAAACAGCCTCGTCCCAGATTTGAATTTCCAGACGATAACCGTTACGCTCCGAGGGCTCCGACGAAAATCAGCTAATATCAGTTTTAATTGGTTCATAGCTGTATTTACTAAGCTTAGTTCTGAATAAGTCCAAATTGTAGAAAATAGGAGTATGAAGATTGAGTGGTGGCAGTTTTCCAAGTTGGAAAGATCTTTCTGCCTTAAAATTTAGCATTGAAGATATTGAATCTTTTCCTAGGTTCGAACCCTTACCACTGGCGGAAAATATACAGGTATAAGCTATTTACTAAGCTTACTGTCCTCAAGTAAACTGCCACAGATGTACATTATGTTAGGATTTTAGTAGCCAGTTGCTTCAAGCAAGAGCGCTTGTCCGGCGGAGATCCTTTGTGTTAAACAGAGCGCGATCCTTGGTAAATAATCCTTTGGTTGTTCTTTGGTGCTCCTCAGCCTTGCAAGTCCTTCGCCAATGATTGCAAATGGACGTCTCTCAGTATCAGTGATTAAGTAGTCAACCAGCCACGCATTCGGGCGGGTTGATTGGCTGAGTTTTAAACCACGTGACTTCGCTTAGTCTATACATTTAAGTGGTGTATTGTAGCACGGCTTATATCCACCAAATAATCCAACATGGTCAATTTCTTAAGTGTAGTAATGTTTTTTATCAACTCCTTCGCACAGACTGGATGTGACATAAGGTCAATTTTAAAGCAGAGTTTAACAGGTTTGAATTAAGAGTTTTCCTGACATATTGCCTCACCTAGGTAAAAGAGTTTAGTCTACCCTATTAATAACCCATAGCTAGAGGGAGAATAATTGGATTCATACCTTTCCCAAAGGTATTAGCAAAATGTAAAATGTAAACAGCTTCATTGAGGATTTGAAGTTGTATCGACATGTCCATTTACTACGACAATAACCATTACACTACAAGCCAGTAGATGGCGTTAGTAGAGTAATCCGACCATATTACCTTTAAGCACCCCTTTTTGATCTTGATTAAGAAAGGACACATAGATCTGAATTCTATGAGGATCAAAGGCATTACACAAGCAATTTAGTCAACAACACGTTACGCTAGCACTATGCTTTTCATAAACCTTTATTTATATTAGTGTATGAGTATTGTTTTTTTAAAATTTTGTTTTGTTTTTCTATTGTTTTCTTTTTCTATAGGTTGTGTAATTGTTATCGTCGAAGAAAATGTATTCAGTGAGCTGAATTTATATTTTGGATGAAGCTGTGTTTTACTTTGAACTAATGCCCTTACAAAATACAAGTATCAATTTCTTCTCATCCTGGTTTATATAGAGATTAATTTTTTTCTTCTTTTCTTTTCTCGTTTCTTTCTGTTCTTTTATTGTCATCCTCTTGCATTTCTCTTCTTTCTTTCTTTCTTTCTTTCTTTCTTTCTTTATTTCCTTCTTTCCCTTCTCGTTTCTTTCTGTTCTTTTATTGTCATCCTCTTGCATTTCTCCTTCTTCTTTCTTTCTTTCTTTATTTCCTTCTTTTCCCTTCTCGTTTCTTTCTGTTCTTTTATTGTCATCCTCTTGCATTTCTCTTTCTTTCTTTCTTTCTTTCTTTCTTTATTTCCTTCTTTCCCTTCTCGTTTCTTTCTGTTCTTTTATTGTCATCCTCTTGCATTTCTCTTCTTTCTTTCTTTCTTTTTTTTTTTTTTTATTTTTCCTTCTTTCCCTTCTCGTTTCTTTCTGTTCTTTTTATTGTCATCCTCTTGCATCTTTCCTTCTTTCTTTCTTTCTTTCTTATTTCCTTCTTTCCTTTTCTCGTTTCTTTCTGTTCTTTTATTGTCATCCTCTTGCATTTCTCCTTCTTTCTTTATTTATTTATTTCTTTCTTTATTTCCTTCTTTCTTAATTGTCTCTTTCTTCTTTGCCGCTTTTTATTTTCAAAGTTTTCCTTTTCTATGTCTATCAATAATTTCACCTTCATTCTTCTTCTTCTTCTTCCTAATTCTTCTTCTTTTCTCGTTTCTTTTCTGTTTTATTATTATTATTATTATTATTATTATTATTATTATTCTCTTGCTTTTTTCCTTCCTTCTTTCGTTCTTTCTTAATTGTTTCTTTCTTCTTTGCCGCTATTTATTTTCAAAGTTTTCCTTTTGCTTTTTCTATCAATAATTTCACCTTCATTCCCTTTATTCTTTTCAACTCTTCTTCTTCTTCTTCTTCCTAATTATCAATTCTTTTACTTCGTCTCTTTTTATCTTCCAAAAGTAACGCTGGTGATTTTGAAAGAAAGTAAATAGGAAATTGTGATGCGGCTTTTCTCTTCAAAGAATCATTAAATGTTCACCGTCTACCAAAACATTAGTTAAAAGGACTTGTTTAGAAACACCGCTTCAAACAACCGACCAACCTTAAAAGAGTGAGTTGCCATTGTTTTGAAAATAACACATTATCCATGTTTTGATTGGTTTCGTGAAAAGAGCAACCATTTACACCGATGTTTGCGACAAACAAACGGTGAAAATATCCGCCTAGCTGTCATCATATTTTTTTGAGTTTTTCAAAAGTAAATAAAATTTAGAAGGACATATCTTATTATCATAGAGATGTGTCTGTAGCCAAAACTACATTACAAACTCAAGTCACAATTCCTTTAGTTATTAACGTCACATTCTCCATGATTTTATATCTTATTTAAACCCCAATTATCGATAAATTTGTTTTACATAATTAATTTCATATGAAGAAAGACTTAGGAACATTGACCTACCAAGTCTGGTTTCCGATATAAGAGGGGATATGATTGAAGCCTACAAATACACGCATGGTTTTTATTCAACAAACCCCTGACCTACTAAACATTGCTCAAAATACCTATACAAGGGACATAAATTAAAACTCCTTAAAAATCTTGTAAAGCAAACGCAAGACAAAATTATTTTAGCTACAGAGTGGTGAATACATGGAATAAACTACCTTCATCAGTAGTGAATGCCCCATCTCTAAACTCCTTCAAGGCAAAGTTGGATAATCTGTGGAATGACATTAAATATTCTGTGGAATTAAAATGAATGCTTATAAGGAACAGCTGACAGGTCTCAGACCTAATATACTAACTGAAAAGATATTATTTATTATTATTATACAATATTATTGACCATATTACATGTTAATAACATGCAATTGCATCTATATATAACACAAAATAGCGGTTACAGTATGAATGGAAACTCTAATTTGCATATTGATATTAAAAATACCATTGGGAAAAGTATGAATCCTACTCTCCCTCCAGCTATGGATAAATAGTAAGGCAGACTGGGCTCTTTAACCTTGGTTAAAGCAACCGGTCTAGGAGAAGTGAAAACTCTGGATTCAAACCTGTTAAACTCCGCTTAAGAAATTGACCTTGTGTCACATCCTGCAAGTACGGAGGGGTTGGTAAATATATATAATTTGAATTTTTAAAATCTTATTTTTTTCCACTCTAGTTTGTCCTGGCATATTGATAGAAGCAAATCAGTAGCGACTCTAGGTCATTAATGTTACTTGGACTCATATTTTGAACATGGTCGGCTATAAACGGATGGGTATATTTGCGGAGTTCCGTCCCGGCCTCCTGCCTCAAAAACCGCTAGCCGGTGGCTGCTGAAAAAAATGCACCAGCTACGATTGAAGTCCGTAGCCGAAGTGGTGTCACTTAAAAAGAAACCCAACTAGGTTTAGGGTTTAGGGTTAGTTTAATTGGAAAATGAATAAATAATTTGGGCTCTGTTTTCTTTTCCCAGAAAAAACAGAACCCACAAATTTTGTAATAAAACTGTTAATTTTAACTGGGGTTAGGTTTTCAGGAAAAGCGCCCTAAGCTGGTTATTTTTTTTTTTCAAGTGACACCGCTTCGGATACGGACTTTAATTGTAGCTGGTGTTTTTTTTTTCAGAAGCCACCGGCTAGCGGGTTTTGGGACAGGAGGCCGGGACGGAACTCCGCGAAGAGTACCAAACGGATTATCACTCATATGGAAGTCTGATCTAACTGACAAGTTAAAAAGACAATTCTTCCAAGCTATAGTTGTATCAGTGCTACTGTATGGCTGCACCACCTGGACCCTAACGCAGTGCCTTGAGAATAAGATAGATGGGAGTTGCACAAGAATACTGCGTGTGGTATGAAACAAGTCGTGGAAAAAGCACCCCACAAGGAAGCAGCTGTATGGCCACCTGCCCACAAACCATCCGAGTGAGAGGACAAGGCATGCTGGACACTGCTGGAGGAGCAAGAACAAACTCATAAGCGACATTCTTCTGTGGAAGCCATCACATGGACATATTAATGTGGACCGCCCAGCAAGGACCTACATTGACAAACTGAGTGGATACTGGATGCTGCGCAGGGACCTCCCTGGGGCAATGAATAATAAAGAAAGTTGGCGAGAGATTGTCATGGATATCCGTGCTAATTGCGCGACATGATGATTAATACAAAAAGACTTGGATCTTGTCAGAAAAAACATCCAACTATGGAACCTGAAGGCGAATCAATTGTAGTTGGTGCCCTTTGAATGGTCCCCAAGGGGTAAAAAAAACCCCAGAGGAATTGGAAATCAGAGGAAGAATCAAAATCATCCAAGCAACAGTATTGTTAAGATCGGCTTGGATATTTTGAAGATTCCTGGAGACCCGTGGAGACTTGCTGTCACTCACTTCAGTGAAAGACCACCAGTCAACGCTGGTGGAAAAACTCGTTTTTTTTATTGAACATTATTAACTGTAAATTCAGAACTTAATCAGCCAATCAGCATGTTTCATGATGCGAATCCTACATTTTAACCACTGAACTATTAACTGGGACAAAATCAATATTAGATTGTTATACATGTCTGTGGTGGGGTGTTTTAATCATAGGATGTGGTTGTATTGGGACAAAATTGGACAACATTCTAAAACATAATGGAGTTTCCCCTTTAGGGGTACAAAAAGACCCTGGGCAAGATATATAGAAGCCCTGGGTTGCCCAAGTGATAGGGCCCCCCTCTCTGCCTCGCTGCGTGCTCCGAAGGAATAGTGAACCAATACATTCGGCGCCAGTTTGCCTGCAGGAGTTGCCAGATAGTGTTTTACACACTGAACCGCCTAACGGAGTCCAAACCGTGCTTTATGTCAGGGTTTTCTCCCTTAGCCTTTTCCTATCCAGAGGATAACCACAAGGCAGCGGTTCCGAATATTACATTAACATATACGATTTGAAACAGGTTTAAAAAATAAACAACCATACGTCATGCGTAATCAATTTTTTATAGCTAATAATTAGACAGATTACTCACAAAGGTATGATAACAAACATCACTAACCCAGCATCAGAAAATACGATTAGCGGCTGTTTTCGTGAGTCCACTCAGGCCGTCGTTGTCGTCGTCGTCGTCGACTGGGAATTGATTATCAAATGAATGTTAGTTCCACGTTGTCAATAGGAAAAGCTTCAAATTTCAGGGAAGTAAAATCCATTCAGTTGACATTGATTCGTAACAGCTGTCAAGGTTATGCATTAATAACGAAATTAAACACACCCACATCAACTGAGGAAAAACGTTAAATCGAACGGCTAAAGAATAACTAACAATGCGCACTACCAGCAATTGTATAACTAAGCTCATCCAAGTGTGACATCTCGTTTAACTTTATGTTTATTATCAGAATAATTCAGTCTACTTGTACTAAGGTAGGTATTTACCCAACATGTTCACTACCATGGAAACGATGGGACACAAGGTCGCCAGTATGCGGGCATCCAGTGAGGATCGAACTCGCTATTATTAATAGTAATTAGATCTGCGATGCTAGCTTGCTAAGCTTTACGCCGCAATGGGACGTCTAAGGTATGTGTCCTGGGTAAAAAAAATTAAACTGTATCCGATGGTGAGGCACAGATTCTAGAACTCTGGAGAGTATGGTGTTACTCTTTAATTACTATTACTCCCAGATTCACTCTGACTTGGAGTGGTAGTACCTATTAGGATTCTATCTATGGGTTAAATAGATATGTTTGAAAATGATTACTATTGGATTGGTTTTTTTCTTTCATTTTTTATTCCAATCATTCATTCATTTTTCCCATTACTTCTTAACTAAATAATTTAGAAGCATACGCAAAGACTCGGTATCAGCCAGACAGCGAGGGAGTCTATCCCCTTTTCACTAGCGATAGACCAAGGAGATTATTTTAGCATCTGAGCTAACCCGAAGGTTTGAATTAAGAATTTTCTTTCTAGACTGATTGCCTAACCAAGGTTAAAGAGCTGAGACTGCCCTACAATTTACCCATAGCTGGAGGGAGAATAGTTGGATGCATTAACTTTGTGTATCTATGACCCCCTTCCCCGGTTTAGCTCAGATGGTAGAGCACCTGTCTTGGAATTGCAAGGTTTTGAGTTCAAGGATGGTCCAAGCTAGCTCAGCGTATATATATATATATATATATATATATATATATATATATATATGTAGAATTAAACAAAAGGCACATTTCCTGTTTAACAATTTTATTTTTGATCTTTTCGGTTTTCTGGCCAACTTTTTAATATTTGGGTGGAATTCGTGGATATATATTAAAAAGTTGTCCAGAAAACTCGAAAAGATCAAAAAAAAAAAATTGTTAAACAGGAGATGTGTCTTTTGTTTAATTCTACATGTATAAATGAAAGAATACTGCTCAAACACACATACACACACACACACACACACACACACACAACATATATATATATATATATATATATATATATATATATACAACTCATCCACCATGTGTAAACTGTCACACGAGATCAAATTTTCAGCGGAGTACAGCTGGTTTGAATTCTAAGTTGCCCAACCAAAGCTAAATAACCCAGTTTGTCCAAAATGCTTAAATTCTTTGTTTCTCATCTATTAACTAGAATCTGAACAGCGATTGATTATAACGAAAAGATAACGTTGCTTCCGGTCGATGTATTTCTGCAATTTTCGCGCATAAAAGATGAAACAAAAGACTGAGAGGAGATGGTGTCTCCCTTTGGTAAAATGTTTTTCGCACATGTCATAATGAATACATTTTTGTTTCTACATTCGTTTCAATCCATTTTCATTATTATGTCATCGGATCACGAAATGAAATACAAAGGGCGATATTGTGTCTGCTGCTTGTGCAATTGTGTACCGAAGGTGTGCTTAGGCAGTCAGCCGAGTAAATATTGAACTTAATGAACTATAGAACAAGTGTAGGGCGAAAGAAAGGGATTAAAATAAAGGAAAATGGAGAACGGAAAGCAGAAATAAAGGAAAGCACAATATAAATATTGATATTCACTAACTTTAACACAAGATCTAGTGGGTGGGAATAATGATAGGAAGATGTATTGCGCCAGTATTTCAAACAAGGACCATATGACGTTTAGGCACCCCTTTTTGATCTCGAATAAGAAAGGACATGTTTTTTATTTACACCGTCAATATCCGGTTGTTTTAACAGACGATTTTTAGATTTTTTCTTTAAATTATAAAACTAACCCCTAAAAAAATTGAAAAAATCGAAGAAATATGGTAAAAAAAATTCACGTTGTATGGTTTCAAATAACTACTACTATTTAATTATAGTAATCATTTATTTTCATACATAATTTCAAGTATTCCTATCAAATACTAACAATTTTCAGGTACTACACCTCTAGGCCAGAGTAGACATGGGAATAATGGTAACTAACGGGTGTTCTACACTCTCCAGAACACAAGAACAGAAGCCTTATCAGTGGATACAGTTTAATGTGTCATACCAAGGACACCTAATTTTTAGGAGGTGTTACTCTTCTGCTGGAGTTTGAGTTTTGTTTAACGGCATATCAACCTATATGGGTCATTTAATGCCAAATCTTCTGCTGGAGATACAATCAGTGCATTCTAAGCTGCGTTAACTGAGAGAGTCAGAGAATAAAATTGGCAATAATGACGAAGAAAGAACAGAAGGCTGAACTTGCACAACGGTCGGAAAATTAAAACGGAAAGTTTTTTGGTGGTCCCCCATGACAGTTTAATTACAGTCTATGAATGAACTTTTTGCGAACTGGGTTACGGTTTAGGGGTTTGGGGATTAAGGTTTTTTTTTTAATTACGTATTGCTTAAAAAAACCCAACAAAACCCAAAATTACTATGCATTACATTATCATTACAACCATTGAAATTAATTATTGAATCCAACGGTAGACACATTAGTCTCAGTTGTTTGTGTTAGTATTGCAATGTATAATTTCAATTAAACTTGGTTTAAAAAAGTATTTTTCAACATTAAATGTATAGTAATTTTGGGTTTTTTGTTATTTTTTAAGCAATACGTAATTAAAAAAACAACAACAACCTTAATCCCCAAACCCCTAAACCGTAACCCAATTCGCAAAAAGTTCATTCATAGACTGTAGTTAAACTGTCATGGGTGACCACCAAAAAACTTTCCGTTTTAGTTTTCCGACCGTTGTGCAAGTTGATAAAGATTGGTTTGGTTTGTTTTGTTTTACGGGTATCAACCTCAGTGGGTCATTTAATGCCGATAAAGTTTTGAAATAAATCAATTCTTAATGGATAATACAATTTTTTTTTATAAATACATTTTTCTATTTAACCCATAGATGGGACCCTAACAAGTACTACCACTCCGGGTCAGAGTGGACCAGGGAGCAATGGTGATGAAGGGGTGCTCCACATTCCCCAAACCTCCAAAACTGGAACCTCACCCTCAGATAGAGTTTAACGTCATTCTCAGGACATGTAGACCCGCAGCCACCACCTTCTAGCACCCATATGATAAAAAGGGGTTGGGGCTTGCCATAAAGGCAATAGGGTTGGGAAAATCATATAGGTGCTAGGGCTTGACGTGACCAGCCGATTGATCGGAGGGGGCCTCTCCGACCGCCCGTCTAGCCCAAGATAGGGCCAAAGTGGAGTATTGCAAGTCATGAACTGCTCATCCACCTGGGCTCTATCCTTAAGCATCACGGGTCGCCACGCATGACCAACAGGTCCCCATTGGGGAGTCTTACCCCTCTGCAGAGGCGCAGTTGATGCATTCTAACGCCCCAGCCGACAGGGCGGGATGATAAAGAGAGATTAAGAACGATGATGATGATGATGATGATGATGATAATGTATATATTATATTATGTATAATATTATGATGTATATATAAGGAATAAATAAAAAATTAATAGAAAAATATTAATAGAAATTCATCTAAATATATATTATGATGTATATATAAGATTAATAATAATAAATATAAATATATGATATAATAAATACAATAAATCCATATAATTAGTAATAAGTTAAGATTTTATCTAATTATATATTTACTAGCAAATATATGCACCCTCCGGGTGCAAGTATTTAAGTTTTAATATAATAAAATATGTTAAATTAGAAAGGCTAATGAAACTGAATAAGAATGCAGATAAAAAGATTTGGCACAGAGGGGTATAATCGAAAAATAGAACAACTTTGAAATTAACCCTTCCATCAATTTCCATTACTCCCGTCTTTCATTGGTAAATTTTCCTAATTCAACTATTTAGTTAAAATAGGAAGTAAAGAATAATATTAGTTATTTCTTCTTGTTAATGGACTTCTTTTAAGATTTATCTCTGAGATTTTTTGCTCATATTCATTAAGATAAAACCAATAATTAGAAATCAATAATACTAAGCATATATTTATTAAAATCAATTTTTAAGATCAATATGCAAATTAGCCTTCCCGTTCAAACTGTAAACCATTATTTTGTTGTATATATAAATACAATTGCATGTTTTAATATGTAGATATGGTCAACAGTATTAATAATGTAAAATAATTTTATTAATAATTGAGGTTTAAATAAAAATAAAATCATAGAGAATGTGATGTAAATAACAAAGGGAATTGTGAATTGAGTAGTGATATAGTTTCGGTTACAGACAGACAAACACACAATCTCCATTATAATAAGATAATATAATATAAATATTATAATATTGGTGATGATGATAAAGAGAGATTAAGAACAATGATGATGATAATAATGATGATGTCTATCCCCACCCCCCATTCACGACAGTGCAAGCTAAGACATAGTTCAGGGGATAAAGAAAAAGTGGCAGTCGATGTTAGTGGTTGAGATTTTCTGGGGCAAAATGGATCATTCAATAAACAGATAATCGAGCCCTTTACCCTGTAATTTTAATTAAATCTCTTTAGTCGCCCATTCAAGTTAAGTCCGTCGTCTTCCGTTGCTGTTTACTTAAAGCACTTGTCTCGTTTGGTTTGTCCTCCGATCTTTTTTTTCTTCTTTTTTTTTGTTCGTCAAAAATCCACGCACCAAGGTCTGGGGCGCTTACAATTACACAGACACACGTCCCAGAGCAAAAGTTCGTGTACACAGCTTCTCCCCCCCCAACCCCCTTTCCCCTTTTATTTGACGTTTTCTCTTTTTAATATTATCTACGTCAATTTAAAATCTCTTTCTTCCTCATCACTACCGTCTCTATTTCTCTATATTTGCCTGCTTAACTCCCCCAACTTCTCTCTCTCTCTCTCCCCCTCTCTCTATGTTTGCTTCCTCTTTCTACTGCTCTCTGTTCCTCTCACACTGTATTTGTATGTCTCTCTCAGTCTTTTACCCTCATTTTCTCTGCCTCTCTCTCTCTCTCTCTCCCCTTCTTTCAATAATTGCTTCCTCTTTCTATTTCTCTGTGTGCCTTTTATATTGTCTTTGGATGCCTCAGTTTATTTCTGTCTATCTATCTTCCACTTTCTTTATGAATATGCCTCAATTATAATTGTCTTTCTTATCTTTCATTTCGATTTCCTTCTTTCTCTGTGTGTATCTATTTGCGTGTGTCTCAGTTATGTTCTTTCTCACAATGAATCTGTACTCTCTCTCTCTCTCATATATATATATATATATATATATTATATATATATATATATATATATAGCTTACGGCCTGGTTTTGTTTACTACTCAATCAACGTCCCCTTACCTACTATGGTAGAGGCGTGTAAGTATCATTGACAAGGTTAATTTCGCAGGGATTGTTCGCTATGTACGGGGCCGAAGCGATATGGTCTCTGACTATGCCTGCTGAGATCCCGGTTTCGATTTCTGTCGGGGGAAGTCGTTAGTATACATCGCTGATGAGACTTAATAAAGTCGAAACAGTCAGTACGGTGTTCTGCATAGCGAGCCATCCTTTGCTGGGATTCACTTGTCAAGATTATTTTCTATAATTATCGAATTTTATGCGATACATGCATTATAATTGCCTTCAAGCAAAATATAAATGATAATATATATATATAAATTCTCACTGAAAATAATAAAATCATCTATAAAACTAACAATAAGAAACGCCTACAAATTCTTGAGGCAATATGCATAAAAAAACTAACATTAATAAAATAGCATTCAACATCGGTCACAATATATTAGCTATCATTAATAATTAATACACTAATCACAGCAACCCTCTAAAATAATAGACTCTTCTAATTTAAAAAGAAAA
>CM042156.1:36322534-36327534 GCA_023376005.1 Doryteuthis pealeii
TTGGTGGTCTCCAATGACAGTTTAACTACAGTCTATGAATGAACTTTTTGCGAATTGGGTTACAGTTTTAGGGGATTAAGGTTGTTTTTAATTACTTATTGCTTAAAAAAATAAACAACAAAACACCCAAATTACTATACATTTAATTAATCATTGAAATTAATTATTGAACCCAACGGTAGACACATTAGTCTCAGTTGTTTGTGTTAGTATTGCAATGTATAATTTCAATTAAACTTGTTTTAAAAAATCTTTTTCAACATTAAATGTATAGTAATTTTTTTTAAGCAATACGTAATTAAAAACAACCTTATTCCCCTAGACCGTAACCCAATTCGCAAAACGTTCATTCATAGACTGTAGTTAAACTGTCATGGTGACCACCAAAAAACTTCCCGTTTTAATTTTCCGACCGTTGTGATATAAGTAACTTTAATGCTTTAACGACTGAATTTTACGTCTATGGAAGGAAAAAGGTGATATAAGTAACTTAAATGCTTTAACGACTGAATTTTACGTCTATGGAAGGAAAAAGGTGATATAAGTAACTTTTCAAAACCAACACTTGTTCAGTCTATTTGGCCTTAATAAAATCGTTCTGATGCCCCTTGCTAAGCATGACACTGAACTCTCTGGGGTGAATGGAGGACCCCTTCATTGCCATTACTCTCAGGTCTACTCGAGCGCAGAGTAGTAGTATCTATTAGAGTCCCATTTATGGGTAGATTTTGTTGAAAAATATTAGTACTGGATAAGAATGGGTGAAACCATATAACTGTCGACAAACAAATTACTATAGAATATAATTATTGATGTTACATTGAAAGACTTGAAACAGTTGGCAAATGATTTACATTAAGAATAGTCAGTAGAAATTATGATTGTTTAATAAGGATTATTGGTGTTAGATAGGAATAACTTGAACCATATTAATGTGCATATTAAAGAAAGGACATGTTTTCATTTACATCGTAAATATCCGGTTTTTTTAACAGACGATTTTTGGATATTTTTTAAAAATTATAAAACTAAACCCTAACAAACAACCAGATATTGACGGTGTGAATGAAAAACATGTCCTTTCTTAATCGAGATCAAAAAGGGGTGCCTAAAGGTAATATGGTCAGTCCGAATTGTCTTTTAGAGGAACAATCAGAGAGAGAGAGAGAGAGAGAGAGAGAGAGAGAGAGAGAGAGAGAGAGAGAGAGAGAGAGAGAGAGAGATGAAAATAGTTATTTTATAAAAAAAATTAACCTGTATTTTTTTCTTTTTCTTCTTTTCTAGACATTTAGGGACCGTAGAAATCTGATCACCTCATTCAAAGAAATCGAGGTCAGTCTTAAGCAAAGTGTAAGTAAAAGCATTACCAACAAAACATTTAATATAAGTAAAAACATTTTTAAAGTATTGAAAACATTTTTCCGTATTGTATAGATCATTTCCAAAGCTCTTTCAACAACAAACCTTCAGATCTGAATTACTTTTTATTCACACACACACAAGCTGCTCTAAAATCCATTAAACTGCAGCCATTTTCCTGAATTATTCGTGCATGATTGACTATAACTGTATATGAAAATAATATTTATGGTGCCTAGTTCCTTTTTCTTTGTTTAATGAGGCTACCTTGGATTATGTTTACGTTTTTTTTGGACCAAGTAACCAATAAGCACCCCAAATCATCAACTTAATGAAAGGTTCATATTTTAACTCGTCACCGTCACTTCTGCTTCCAAATTTGTGTAAACAAATGATTTTAATCCGAAGTTTACACCCAATAACTTAAATAAATAAATGGTTGGTACACGTAATCAAATTAAAATTCAATCTTTTTTTAAATAAATACTTTTTAATCAGAAATTTATGAATATCTTTCAACACTGACGATGATTTAAAAAAAAGACGAAAGACGTTTTTATACTAAAATAGTTTTTACTTAATCAGAAGAGAATGCAATTGTGTTTATTTAAATAAAAAATACAGTTTTTATTTACAAAAATATTTTTATACTTATTTGAATAAAAGGATTTCGTTCAGAAATAGTATCACACAATTTGTAAAATTTGTTTTTGTCAGATACAATATAATTGCAAAAATCGTCTGTTCGTTTATTTTCAAATATTTGAAAGCGAAACTCACCGGTGATGAGTTAAAATATGAACATTTTGTTAAGTTGATGACTTGGGGTGCTTATTGGTTACTTGGTCCTTTCTGTTTAGTGCAAAACTTCGTCAATAGCTTTGTTTTTATTTGTAAGATTACCCACTCGATTATTTTTCTTGTAAGAAAACAAATTCAACATTTAGTAGCGTTTCTTGTCTGTGTATTTATCATATTTTGTCTTTTTATGAATTTCAACTTTTGGTATGCCCCATTATGTTAAAGATCTTTTGGGGTTGTAATTTAGAGCAGCATTTTTAGGTTAAACTCGCAAATCGTCGTCAAAATTAAACATATTTGGTGGTCCCCCATGACAGTTTAACTACAGTGTATGAAATGAACTTTTTTGCGAATTGGGTTACGGTTTAGGAGTTTGGGGATTAAGGTTGTTTTTAATTACGTATTGCTAAAACAAACAACAAAAAAACCCAAAATTACTATACATTTAATGTTGAAAAATATTTTTTAAACCAAGTATAATTGAAATGATATATTGCAATATTAACACAAACAACTGAGACTAATGTGTCTACTGTTGGATTCAATAATTAATTTCAATGGTTAATTAAATGTATGGTAATTTTTTTAAAAAGCAATACGTAATTAAAAACAACCTTAATGCCCAACCTTCTAAACCCGATTCGCAAAAAAGTTCATTTTCCACTGTAGTTAAACTATATACTCAAACAAGAACAACAACCACAATGTAGAACATGTCAAACACCTTTGACAGTTAAACACTTATTCGTGGAATGCAGGTTTTTTGCTCACATCAGAAACCGTTATTTTAAAGCAAACAATATGAAAGATCTGTTTGAAAATGTCAACATGGAGGATATTCTCTCTTTTTTGAGGTAAATAAAATTGTACCATAGAATATAGACATGAAACAAATCAATACCATACAACATAATCCCAAATAATGCTAACACATTGTTAAAACCAATTACTAAAAAGTATAAAATATAAATACACGATATGTATAACTTCCTACCGTTAGACATGACATAACCCCAGACGGGTTGATATGCCGTTAAAATCAATAAACAAACTGTTATAGGTGATACACCTATAAGACTAATGGAATGCGCCGACAGGTTACTATAAGTAACTGGATAATTGTGGCTTGGCAGTAAGCCAATGCGAGTATGCCAATAACTCTGTCGTCGGACGTAATTTCACATCTCTGTAATTTGTCTACTTTTGTTAATACATTTTTCTACATTTTTTACCCGTCGTTTGTTCTTATTTGACCCCTTAAAACCTCACAACACAAACAAACAACTGTAGTTAAACTGTCATGGAGCACCGTCAAATAAGTTTCCTTTTTAATTTTGACGACGATTTGCAAGTTTAATCCATTTGTGTAAGGGGTCAGAATGTAGTACACTTCTTCTCTACAAGTAAAAGAATAGTATGATATTGTTTGACATGGTAACAATTATGGAGAAGACGACAACAATTTGACGACATGTGAACGACGTTCATACTTATGTTTCAGTTGGACAAAGAAATACGTCTCATTGATATCAGTTTTTATTGTACCGCTTGACTCGTTGTAGACAAAATCAGAGGCGGAGAAAAAGAGAGATAGAGGAATAAGTAAGTCGTCGGTGTGGCCTAAAGTCGTATCAGCCAAACAGCGAGGGAGTCTATCCTCTTTTCATTACCACTAGACCAAGGAGATTGTTTGGGTGTCTGAGGTGGAGCGCCACACCATTAAAAGCATAAGGTTTTGAAAACATTAAAAAATCAATTTTCTTTGGTGCAGGCCTACAATAAGAAGACAACCAAGAAATATATATATATATATATATATATATATATATATATATAACCATATGACCTTTAGGCACCCCTTTTGCTTTGCTGATTCATAAGTACTTTTTTTTCAAAATGGCTACCGGCTTGTTTCAAAGTGAAAATCAGTTGGCTAAATTCCTAGCATAAAATTATCTGAAATGAACTTAATTGCTGTTAAGAACGCATTTTATGATATTTTTGTGTTAAAGCATGCAGTTGTAGTGTTTTCGAAAAAGTTTCTAAGATTTGTTTATTTCGCACGGAGACTTTCAAAATAGCTACCGGCTTAGTTCAAAGTGAAAGTCAAGGAGGTTACTTTAATTGCCTTATTTGCTAGGAATTTAGCCAACTAAAGGTGAAAATTACCAATAGTTCTATATTGAACATTGAGAGGTTTTAAGAAAGAAACTACGAGTGGTTCATGTGGGACTAAGTTCATATTGATTTTCAATGCAGAAATGCTCAATGTGATATAATCTTTATATTCCGTAGATCCGAATGTAAGCTTGTGTCGAACTAAGCTATATATGTATATATATATATCTTTATTTGCAGCTGCCCATACAAATACATACAAATATACACAATAAGTCTAATATATATATATATAATGATGATGATGATGAAGTGCCGAAAGTACTCGGGATATGAACTTCGTGGACTAATCCACGAATTCCATCCAAATATAAAAAAAAGTTGGCCAGAAAGCTTGAAAAAGATCACCAATAAAATCGTTAAACAGGAGACCTGCCTTTTGTTTAATTCCACATGTATAAATGAAAGAATGCTGCCCAAACACACACACACACACACACACACACACACACACACACACATATATAATATATATATATATATATATATATATATATATTGCTGAAGCCATATCTTTATTACCACTCTCACAATGTGATGGGAAACCAACTAAGTCTGGTGGTGTTGTCAAGCACTTCTGGAGGATTTTGGTCATTGGTAATGATGTTTTGACCCCGAAACTATGTTATTATTAGATGAATGCTTTGTTGTCATTATTTGCC
>CM042156.1:36332534-36405034 GCA_023376005.1 Doryteuthis pealeii
AACGCTCTACCGACTGAGCTAATTGTGGAATACAAGAGTAACAGCTGTGCCCAGCACTCGGAACTGTTCTGAAGAAACTGGCAAAGTGTTTCAAAGAAATGAAAATCCGAATAAGAAATTAAACTATTGTATTCACATGGCAGTAAACTAGAATCAGCTGGAATACTGAGGAGAGTGCTGGATTATAGGAAGACTTACTTTCACTTGATCCCATGACCTTGCTGGAGAACTAAAAAACATGTGAAATATAACGGTGACAATATTATCTATAATTACCGGAACACTTAAAACGGCATAAGACTTAGAATTAGAAATTGGAGAAATTGAAACATAACCAGAAAAAAAAAAGCATCTCTATCGTGGTTAATTGGTGAGCGAGCTAACCCTAACCCTAACCCTAACTCATTCACTATTACACCACGTTAGTAAGTTCAATTCTTATTGTACCAAACTAAACCAAACTTAGTAAATTAAAACCAAGAGAAGAAAATTTGCAAAAATCAGTAAAAATTCAATAAATAAATAAATGAATAAATAAATAATAAATAAATAATATTTGTTAGAAAAAAAAATTGAGGTGACTTGTTGTCACTTTCTCTGAAAGGTACCAGACGATCAAGTAACAGCAAGCCTCCACTCAGTAAAAATTAGTTTTATTAACTAATTTATTACTGAAGAAGAGAGGCTTGCTGTTCCTTGATCTTCCTCGAGAGCAACCAAACATCTCTCATGCAAAATTTCAGTAAAACTGTACGAGCAAATAATACTTAGTTTTTTTCTCCACTTTTTATTGTCCGCAAAACGAGCCTTCCGTAACGCTTTGTGTGTGTGTGTGTGTGTGTGTGTGTGTGTGTGTGTGTGTGTGTGTGTGTGTGTGTGTGATTCAGTTAACCAAAAATAAAATAACATTTTTAAAAAGCTGTATTTACATGCAGTGTGCGTGGATTTATATACACAAGAAGTTTCTTTTTTACTTTACTTTTTTGTGCATCCATGTGTGTGTGTATTTTTTTTTCTTGTATTTTTTTGTGACTACAATAAAATTATATTTGAACATTTTATCATCACCCTTTTTATCGAAGCTTTCGTTCATTAGGGAAGTAAGATATTTACAATAAATGATACAAACAAAACATAAACACACCCTTTCTTTAACTATCCACTACTATTATTGCTGCTACTAAAGATAAAAAAAAAATCAGTCTAACTAAAAAGTAACGTATGTTTCTTGTAAGTTGCATCTTCGGTTTTGTTTATATTTGGTAAATCTTGATTTAAATAGGGAAGAACGTATTAATTAATTCTATAAAATAATGTAGAAATAAAAATCAACATTTATTTATTTATCCTGATTTTTAATATGTAAATAAAGTTTAAAAAAAGAAAAGAAAGATTAAAATAAAGAAAAAAATGGAGCAAAGTTAGTATTTACAGATCGATAAAGAAAGTAAATTAGAAGAAAATTGAATTAATTCACTTACCTGGTTGAACGAGGACCATGAACATGTGTGATAGCAGTAGTAAATATTTTCTTTCTTTTCTTTTTTCTTCTTCTCTCTTTCTTTTTCCTTCCGTATCGTTTATTTAAATGATTCCTCCTTTATTTTTTCGTTTCTGCACTTTTTTCTATACCAGAATTATTAATGATATAACTCCAGTCTTTTCTTTTTATTTCCTAATAGTATTACTCCACTGTTTATTATTGGTGATACTGTTTGTTCAGTTATTATCAGTGTTCAGATTTTGCTTTGTTTCTCATATTTCTTGCAAAAATTGAATAAATAGAAATAAATTAAAAAAAAGGACTCGAACAATTGCCGTATTTCTCAGACAAAACTATAAACACCTTCAATTTTTTGTCAAATTTATCGATATGAGAAAACCGACTAAAACATTTTACACATTTTTTCTTTGTGATGTTCCTGTTTGTGTACAAAGACCTTCTACTTTCTTTTCTTTTTAAATATCAGAAGAAGAGAAAAAAAAAAACTCCCCCTGTTCACAACAACATCCTTCTTTCTCTTTCACGACGACGACTGCAACTGTGTACGCGTGTGTGTATTATACGTACCTAGTAAGTAAAATAACAACACAAGTCGTACATTATATAGAAAAAGGCCTTAATGTAGCAGCAGCAGTTTTTTTAGCAATACTTAGAGAAGACGTGAAATGGTACATTCACGTCTTCTCTCAAGTCCGTAAAACTTGTTATTACTATTATTAATTAGACAGGTTAAGTTAGTACACAACTAGTCTTTATTTATTTACTTAGTAAGTAAATAAACAAAGACAAGTCACTTCAATTATTGCTGTCTGCATTCGATCAATTTTCCCTTTTTTTATTGTTTCTATTGTTGTTGTTGTTGTTGTTGATAAGGGTTTGCCGAAGTTACCAACAACAGCAAATCACTTCATCACTTCTCTCCTTTTGCTACAATCCCCCTTCCCTTCTCTTTATGTCTTCCCTTTGTTTTCTTTCTTTCTTTCTTTCTTTCTTTCTTTCTTTCTTTCTTTCTTCTTTCTTTCTTCTTTTTTCTTTCTTTCTTTCTTTTCTTTTCTTTTTTTTTCTTTTTTCTTTTTTCTTTTTCTTCTTTCTTTCTTTCTTTCTTTTCTTTCTTTTCTTTCTTTCTTTCTTTCTTTTCTTTTCTTTTCTTTTCTTTTCTTTCTTTTCTTTCTTTCTTTCTTTCTTTCTTTCCTTTTCTTTCTTTTTTTTTTTCTTTCTTTCTTTCTTTTCTTTCTTTTTTCTTCTTTCTTTTCTTTCTCTTCTTTTCTTCCTCTCTTTCTCTTTTCTTTCTCTCTCTTTTCTCTTTTCTTTTCTTTCTTTCTTTCTTTCTTTCTTTCTTTCTTTCTTTTTCTTTCTTTAGTTTGGTCGCATTCTTTTCCGTTTTTTTCTTCTTCCCTTTTCGTGTTTTTTTTCTTTTAAAGCGAGAGTTTTCTTTCTTTTTTCTTTTTCTTTCTTTCTTTCTTTTTTTGCTTGTTTGTTTGTTTCTTTCTTTCTTGTTAGACAGGTTCACGTTCCTATATTAATTTCTTTCTTTCTTTTTCTTCATTGTTTGTATCTTTTATTTATTATTTTCTTTCATTCATTCATTCATTCTTTCTTTCTTTCTTTCTTTTTTTCCCTTTCTTTCTAATTTTTCCTTCTCATTTCTTTACTTCCGTTTGGTCGTGAATTTTCCAACGAACACGAATTCTTTCATTCATAACAATAGTTTGTACGATTTTAATATCTTGTAAATAAGCAGGGTTATGAGCAGATATTTAGCCTGACTCATAATCACTGTAAGCTCCCAGTAAGGATTATTAAACATATTAACGATGAACATGGGAATATCTGTTACTATATATATATATATATATATATATATATATATATATATATTATATATAGAGAGAGAGAGAGAGAGAGAGGATTGATTTCTTGTTAAAAAAAACAAACA
The DNA here is from genome assembly GCA_023376005.1 of Doryteuthis pealeii. Lineage (NCBI taxonomy): Eukaryota > Metazoa > Mollusca > Cephalopoda > Myopsida > Loliginidae > Doryteuthis > Doryteuthis pealeii. The sequence goes on from CM042156.1 coordinate 36,335,975, forward strand.
TATATGCATGATATTTGCCACGTACCCCACGTTGTACGGTTAGGCATAAGGCCCTATTAATGGGGAACACCCAGAAACCGAAGCTCATGGGTGGCGGGTGCAAAAAATGCGTTGATCCCGTCGGCATTCCCCTCTCAAGTCGGGCGCCTCAGCCACTGGTCAATAAAACCAGCCCTGCCCCTTTAAATCAAGGGGCAGGTGTTCCTGGGGAGGGGGAGGAATGAACTCCTTGGATCAACGCTACTAGCTTGTAAGATCCAGGCCGAAGCCACTGGACCCCCACCCCGAGGGGTGACACACGCGGATGTGCATAATGTGCTGACAATGAATTACATTAAGAGATAATTAGTTTAGCCGAACTGGGGCATTTGATGAGAATCGAACTCACCAATTATATATGAGAATAGGAGACAGTTGAAGAGTTAGGTAGTTGATGTAGACGTGTATGTTCTACTTGCGCCAGTGTTCGAGGTTCGATCCCGGTTAAGAACCAGGATTTAAAATGTTGATTTTAAAGCACTTGGTAGTTGATCCCACCTTGGCGCAAATATTGGCGCAAAGCAATCTTCTTGTCATTGCCTTAATGAATTTATATATATATATATATATATATATATATATATATATATATATATATATACTTTGGTGTGGTACCAAGTTTCTTGGTACAAGGTGATTCTAGGCAGGTCCAATTCTCTACCAGTTGTGGTAGAGTTCAGCTTCCGTATGAGAGCTCAATGTTTTATTATTGTAACAGAGCAAAGTTATTTGTATATATATATATATATATATATATATATATATATATAGTTGTAGAAAAGTTTTTTCTTCAACCACGGTTTCGGTGTTCAAGGTACACCTTCCTCTGGAGAACCGAGGAAGGTGTACCTTGAACACCGAAACCGTGATAGGAGAAAATCTTTTCTACAACTATAAATGCTCTATATTTTACGAGATATATTGAGGCCTTTTGGATTAACTACTTTTGCTACTGCAATGAAAACGTAGTAGTAACTTTTTGATGAATACATATATATATTCATCAATATATATATATATATATATATATATATATATATATATATATATATATATAAACCTCTCTACACACCTATGCTTTTACTACACGAGTCAGTAGCAGGCGAATCGCGAGACGAAATTAATTCCTAATACACACCAGCTGTCTTTACCGCGACACCTGTCATAGCCTGCACACACAATCTCACTTTCATTTATATACAACAGCAGAATGCAATGACAGTATATTAATATCAACACTAATTAAGAAGTTCTCAAACTTTTCTATTGTTTAATTTTTTTAAATTAGTAAAAAATATATTCAACGTTAAAGTAAAAGTTGTGCTATTCTGCATTGAAAAAGCCTAGATACTAAAATGGAATTAATTTTATGAAAAATATTATGATGAGTTTTTAAATGAGTGAAATATTCGGACCCTATGACCTTTAGGCACCCCTTTTTGATCTCGATTCAGAAGGACATGTTTTCTTTTACACCGTCCATATTCGGTTGTTTGTTAACAGACGATTTTAGATTTTAAAAAAAATTATAAAACTTACCTCTAACCCTAACCCCTAACCCTAATCCCTAACCCTAACCTCTAACAAACAACCGGATATTGACGATGTAAATGAAAAACATGTCCTTCTGAATCGAGATCAAAAAGGAGTGCCTGAAGGTAATATGGTCCAAAAAATTACTAACTTTTTAATGACTGTTTTTAGATTGCTTTTTCCAAGAAAAACATGGTGATATAAGATTGTAAAGTGAAGGTGGGGAATTTTGTATTTTAACAGTTGACCTTGGAAAGCTTCACTTGATGATTTAGAAGGCTGCATGCTTCATTAAGATTACAAGACGTGGAAGCAACACCCCACGAGAAAACAGCTGTACGGCCACCTGCCCCATATCACACAAACCATCCGTGTGAGGCAGACAAGATCCACTGGACACTGCTGGAGAAGCAAGGATGAACTCATTAGTGACGTTCTACTGTGGAAGCCATCACATGGGTAGGCACGCTAGAGTAGGCCATCCAGCAAAAACGAACATAGACCAACTCTGTGCGGATACTGGATGCTGCACAGAGGACCTCCCAGGAGCAATGAATGATCGGGACAGTTGGCGAGAGATTGTCATGGATATCCGTGCTGCTACCGCGACGTGATGATGATGATGATGATGATACATACTAAATGTGGTCTTAGTAGATGACAATGAATTTCAATGCGACCTTTAAACATGAAACGATTCTCCACACTGAATAATATAGATATGAAATTTTCTGTGAAATGCAAGTGAGACCATATGAAATAAAACGTACAATATAGTGTGCATAATATAGCACGTATGATATTTTCTATATAGATATGTGAATAAAAAGAAGAACGAAAAAAAATCGCATTCTATGGAATATGATATAACCCGTATAATATATGCTATGAAAATAGTACGTATAATATATGCTATAAAGATAGTACGTATAATATATGCTATATAATACATTACGCATTATATATGCTATATAATACAGCATTTATAACCTACATATAATCTATATATTGGACTATACATTGGACTATACAGTCACAGGAGGCGCTGTAACTTCAAGGTCACAAAACTATTTATAGTCTTCAGAGACTGAAATGCCAATACATTATTTATACTATATAATATAGCACATTTATTGCATACTATATAATATAGCACGTATAATATGTACTATATAATATAGCACGTATGGTAGATACTATAAATATAGCACATGGAATATACATTACATAATATAGCACGTGTAATTCTATTGCTTAAATTTTTCATTAAACTCAACAGATGTGTCAGTATGAATATTAAACGGACTAATATATTCAGGGATAGATAATACTTTTTAGACAGATTAGTTGGGACGATTGTGAATTTAAATCTATTCCGGGCAATTGGAATTTTAAAACGTTTGAAAAAGTAACAAAATTCACTCAAAGAACTATGAATGAATAATCAATAAAAAAAAAAACATGCCTTACGTAATTTTCACAGTAAAGACTGGTCTATTTTCTCTCTCTAATATCAATTATAATTGTTGGTTGAACAAACTACTCCGACTAAAGGTATTAAATACAACGATAGACTTTAATACATGGAACACGTGAAGATACATATAACAAGAAATACGTATACAAAATATATAAGAAACACATATAAGGGGGAAGATGCAATAATGAAGTATAACGGAGATACCTAAATGTACATGTAAAGGATACGAAGAGTTAATCAATCTATCCTTGATTCAATGCTAAGGTTGTTAACTTCCCGCGCGGAAGAACATGGGCAAGAAAAATAAATCTTGATCAAGGAAATAAAAGTCTTGTAAGTTGATTAATTGCATGACTATAAACTAACCCTTAAAGAAGCCTTTAGTAAGGAGACAGCTAGACAACGAGATGTCGGCCAGAGAAGAAGAAAAGGAAACATGGAACACGTGAAGATACATATAACAAGAAATACCTATACAAAATATATAAGAAACACATATAAGGGGGAAGATGCAATAATGAAGTATAACGGAGATACCTAACTGTACATGTAAAGGATACGAAGAGTTAATCAATCTATCCTTGATTCAATTTTCGAGCCGAATTATTAGAGAGAAAATAGATTAGTCTTTACTGTAAGCGCCAGATTCGAACCCTCTTTCTTCTCTGTGACTAAACGAACACACATAGGTTAGACACTTTGGTCAACACCCTTCTGTGTGTGGGTTTTCACCCCCACGCAGACTACGTCAGTAAGTGACTTTGTCTTATCAACTCTTCGTATCTTTTACATGTACATTTATGTATCACCCTTATACTTCATTATTGTATCTTCCCCCTTATATGTGTTTCTTATGTATCTTGTATACGTATTTCTTGTTATATGTATCTTCACGTGTTCCATGTATTAAAGTCTATCGTTGTATTTAATACCTTTAGTCGGAGTAGTTTGTTCAACCAACAATTATAATTGATATTATACCTTTGAACCCAAAAAGGATATTAATGTCGGACCAATAGAGCCCCGGGCAGTACTTTATGGGGGCCCGATATTGCGGGTGAAAAAAATTGAAGACGTGCTCATTCAATTTTATGTTATGGTATTTAAAAAAAACAAACTTGATACATTGTTTTTTAATTTAATTTTCTTTCCGCATTCATTCCTTTTTGTTTTGAGGATTACAAACGCATGACGTCGTCGTAATGGCAGCCTATCGGCGCTCTCAATCTCTATGGCACACGGGTGACTGAGCTGCCGGTACTTTGAACTGTGATCCACACCTAGCTGAGACAACACCAGGACATTTAAATAAACTTCCCTATTCATCATACTTTGTGAAACCAATCTATATTACTCCTACTCACACCTATGTTTTGTTTTGTAATTATCGACCTAAATAATCTTTGTATCATTTTAAAATTATTTTCAACATAAAAATAAATATACTAAGATATTTTTTTTTTTTCCATTATTTAAAAATCTGTTATGAACATGTTGAAATTTTCATGATATTTTTCGCTATTTTTTCATTGATGAATTGTGTTATATATTATGTGGTAGCATAAATTGTTGACGGGCCCTGAAGCGAGAATTTAAAGGGCCATTGGTTTTCAGATCAGGGAATGGAAAACTACCAGGACGGTTATAACCCCAACTGACACCAGAGGCGCGAATCTCGCGCGTCACGTGATTTATTTAGTTTAGATATTAGTTTTCAACCTGACGTTGAGTAGAGAGGATGCCTATCTCTCTGCTAAGGTTGTTAACTTCCCGCGCGGAAGAACATGGGCAAGAAAAATAAATCTTGATCAAGAAAATAAAAGTTGTAAGTTGATTAATTGCATGACTATAAACTAACCTTAAAAGAAGCCTTTAGTAAGGAGACAGCTAGACAACGAGATGTCGGCCAGAGAAGAAGAAAAGGAAACATGGCGACTAGACGTAGCAAGAAGAAATGAAGAACAAGTTTCAACTCTACTCGGTCTCTGTCTCTGTCTCTCTGTCACCCGAGTTTCCTCTCTCGATTTATATACCCGACGATATGTGGCTATATAACAATTAATCTCATAATGAATAGGTTCTTTTATTAAAAAAAAACATTGAGAAAATATCTTTATCACTTGACGGAAGGGTTTCAACCTTTGGTCATTTGAATAAAAAGATCCAATCACTAATTTTTACATATCTAGAAAAACAAAAAACGAGGGCACCAAATACAAAAAAAAAAAAAAAAAAAAATTCCATATCAACACCTTGAACAAAGTTATCTGAAAATTTTAATTTTGTCTTTAAAAAGTTCAAAAAATAATTTTATATCATGTTTTATCTATTGGAGTTTCGGTCGATCCCAAAAAAACAACAAAAAACAAAAAAAAACAAAACAAAAAACAAAAACAAAAAACAAAAAAAATATCCAAATTCCTCCTCATGCAATTTATCTACATTTAATTCACTTAGAACTTTTATAGTTAATTTTGAAAGCCTTCAAACCCTTCTGCCTAAAATTAAACATTTGTAATTAAATAAAGATTTATTTAATCTATCTAAAAGGGACACCATTATGATAAAACGGCGCCATTATGAATACGGACCCGGGCGGCATTTTGCCTTGGTATGTCCCTGGAGGATATTATAATTTTATCGCTTCAATGACTTACTAATGGGCGTGACTGCTTAGATTGAAGAGCATTGGTCAAGATATTAACGACAAAATGAAACGGAAGTTAATTAGAGAAAGAGAAATAAAGATGCTAAGATAATTTTGAACCCAATAGAGCGAGAGAATAAGATAACGAGGAGCTGCAGAATGTTTTCTATGATTCATTTAATCTAACTTCTTAAAAGCGGAGAGTCTTTCAACTCGGAACATATTTACGTCAGAGCAATTTCTTTGTTTTCTTTTTCTCTATATCTACAATCCCTTTTCTTAGTCTGTCCTCTTTTGTTAATGGAAAATCAGAAAACGGATGTATGTACATCATATTTGAATCTAACTCGGCTTAGCTCAGTCGGTATGGCGTTCGGCTAGGAATCACAAGGTTCCTGGTTCGATACCGGCCCTCGCCAACGCAGCGTATGAGTAGCACGGGATCTGTGCGGTAAAGTGAGGAGCTGATGGTAGGTGCGGCGCTCCACTTCAGACGCTGAAATTATCTCCTTGGTCTAGCGCTTGTGAAAAGGGGATAGACTTCCTCGCTGTCTGGCTGATATCGACATTAGGGCACCCCGAAAAAAAAAAGTTAAAAGTGAAACCTAAGATTTGGGGACAAATATAAGAAGAATGATTTCTTAAAGATGAATTTTAATTCAATTGTGAACTAAAACTTGTGTTCAAATACAGAATCTGATAGAATGATCTCCCGGATATAAAATTGCCGCCACACAGACGATAACTGGGTGGTTAAATTAGGGACAGGGTGTGGTGTTGTATTTTGCTTATGTACCAGCTAAATCTTAACCCCAAAGTCAGATCTGTTAAGTATCTGGTCGGCATCCTTAGTTCCAGATGTAGTAAGTAAGTAAGCAAGCCAATAAGAATCCGGTGTTATAGTATTCTTTGTAAGTCCGACGTCCAAGATGGTCCGAGTGTCAATGACATAAGTTTAGAATCAGGTCTCTATTAATACAACAGAAGCAGCAGCAGCAGTGCCAGTGATTGGATAGTGGGAATCTTTCTCAGGTCACGTTGTAGTTGACGAGTCTATATTTAGGAGTAGGCATCTATCACCCGCCTTATATCTACAAAAACTGCAACAAGATCCAGATCGGCAGTCAGAGGAGAACATCGTTCTAGTGGGCAGTTGATAGATAGCAAATAAGCCAAAAACCCACCATTATATGAAGTCAGTCAGACTTGTAAACCCACCAGTTGACTTATAGTTAATAGAACTTTATAGTTATAGTTAATAGACTTATAGTTAATAGACTTATAGTTAATAGAACTTTATAGTTAATAGACTTATAGTTATAGTAGTTAATAGAACTTTATAGTTAATACTTATAGTTAATAGAACTTTATAGTTAATAGACTTATAGTTAATAGTAGTTAATAGAACTTTATAGTTAATAGACTTATAGTTATAGAACTTATAGTTAATAGAACTTTATAGTTAATAGAAATAGAACTTATAGTTAATAGTTATAGTTAATAGACTTATAGTTAATAGAACTATAGTTAATTTATAGTTAATAGAACTTATAGTTAATAGAACTTTATAGTTAATAGAACGTTATAGTTAATAGAACTTTATAGTTAATAGACTTATAGTTAATAGAACTTATAGTTAATAGAACTTATAGTTAATAGAACTTATAGTTAATAAACTTATAGTTAATAGAACTTTATAGTTAATAGACTTATAGTTAATAGAACTTTATAGTTAATAGACTTATAGTTAATAGAACTTATAGTTAATAGACTTATAGTTAATAGACTTATAGTTAACAGAACTTTATAGTTAATAGAACTTAATAGAACTTTATAGTTAATAAACTTATAGTTAATAGAACTTATAGTTAATAACTTATAGTTAATAGAACTTTATAGTTAATAAACTTATAGTTAATAGAACTTTATAATTAATAGAACTTTATAGTTAATAGAACTTTATAGTTAATAGACTTATAGTTAGAACTTTATAGTTAATAGACTTATAGTTAATAGAACTTATAGAACTATAGTAATAGTTAATAGAACTTTATAGTTAATAAACTTATAGTTAATAGTTATAGTTAATAGAACTTATAGTTAATAAACTTATAGTTAATAGAACTTATAGTTAATAGAACTTATAGTTAATAGAACTTTATAGTTAATAGAACTTATAGTTAATAGAACTTATAGTTAATAGTATAGTTAATAGAACTTTATAGTTAATAACTTATAGTTAATAGAACTTTATAGTTAATAGAACTTATAGTTATAGAACTTTATAGTTAATAAACTTATAGTTAATAGAACTTATAGTTAATAGAACTTATAGTTAATAGAACTTTATAGTTAATAGAACTTTATAGTTAATAAACTTATAGTTAATAGAACTTATAGTTAATAGAATATAGTTAATAGAACTTATAGTTAATAGAACTTATAGTTATAGTTATAGACTTATAGTTAATAGAACTTTATAGTTATAGAACTTATAGACTTATAGTTATAGAACTTATAGTTAATAGACTTATAGTTAATAGAACTTTATAGTTAATAGAACTTATAGTTAATAGACTTATAGTTAATAGAACTTTATATAATAGTTATAGTTAATAGACTTATAGTTAATAGAACTTTATAGTTTAATAGAACTTATAGTTAATAGACTTATAGTTAACAGAACTTTATAGTTAATAGAACTTTATAGTTAATAGACTTATAGTTAATAGAACTTTATAGTTAATAGACTTATAGTTAATAGAACTTATAGTTAGAACTTTATAGTTAATAGACTTTATAGTTAATAGACTTATAGTTAATAGAACTTTATAGTTAATAGAACTTATAGTTAATAGACTTATAGTTAATAGAACTTTATAGTTAATAGAACTTTATAGTTAATAGACTTATAGTTAATAGAACTTATAGTTAATAGACTTAATAGTTAATAGAACTTATAGTTATAGTTAATAGAACTTATAGTTATAGTTAATAGACTTATAGTTAATAGAACTTTATAGTTATAGTTATAGAACTTATAGTTATAGTTAAATAGAACTTTATAGTTAATAGAACTTATAGTTAATAGAACTTTATAGTTAATAGAACTTATAGTTAATAGACTTATAGTTAATAGAACTTTATAGTTAATAGACTTATATAGAACTTATAGTTAATAGACTTATATTAATAGAACTTATAGTTAATAGAACTTTATAGTTAATAGAACTTAATAGATAGTTATAGTTAATAGAACTTTATTGCCAGCTGTCGACATAAATTTATTTGCCCTCTGCTCCACCAAAAACTGCACAAAGTGTCACACTTTCATCCCCCATTAGCAATCTATCATCAGATCTTTTTTCAGTTTTTTTTTTCTACTTGTGAACCTGTGTCTGGCTCGTGCTTTTCGCACCGGCCAGCACAGAATATTACAACGTGGGATCATCACCATTGCGCAACAAAGGTAAATGCATCCTTAACAAAAATGCATCCATAACAAAAAATGCAAAAATGCATCCATTAGCAATCTATCATCAGATCTTTGTTGTGTTTTTTTTTCTACTTGTGAACCTGTCTCTGGCTGGTGCTTTTCGAATATAAGTTATATCTTTTTTTCTACTTGTGAACCTGTCTCTGACTCGTGCTTTTCGAACCGGCCAGCACAGAATATTACAACGTGGGCTCATCACCATTGTGCAACGAAAGTGCACGAGTTGCAGAGCGGGCATTTTCACAGTGTCTCCTCTCTAGAATGTCACAATGATTGACAGAAAATATATTGGGTAAGTGAAAACTAATGTTATGGTTTAACGATCGTCGCATTTATTTTGGCGCGAAAAATTCGGAAGGTACCAAAGGACTTTTCCGGAAGAAGTTAAAAAGCGGAAGCGAGGTCGGAGAGACAAAGGGGTTAAGATGCCGGAAATAGATTTGATCGTTGATAAAACGCGAACAAAGGAGGCGCGTAGGCGTTCGAGATATACAAAAGGCAAGACGGTTCGACCCGACGGGAACAGTCAGGAGGAGACGGCGAACGGAGTGACCGACGCTCACGGTCCATCTCTGCCAGCGGGTAGTGAGGCGCGCCCACCACCTCCCGATCGCCAGCCTGCAACATTAGTAGTTCCCATTGTCAAGCTCACTACCCACACGCACCACGATGGAATTAAAGAAATAAAAGTTCAATCTCATACTAGATACCGATGTCTTGTGTCTTCGTTAAGCGACCCCTACATATATCGTCTAAGGGTTAGAGACGATACCCGCAGTATACCAGCAACGTATACGATTCAGGGTAGCGAAGAAGGCACTACGCAACACTAAGGCAAATTACTCTTTAATAATCACTTTATTTGCTCAGACAGAAACAGCAAACACTGTTACTTCCATATTCAACCTTGACAAATAATAATATTTGTTAGTGGATAAATCCAGTAATTTATTTTTACGTCATTTAAGCGACGGTTGGTTGGTCACTTTTACGGCATGTCAACTCTTGGTGGGTTATTTCATTTTATTTAGTTTTATAACTATGCTCTCAAATCATATACGATACAAAAATGGGTTAAATCTACTTAACGAACATAAATTCCATCATCGTATGTCACCCCGTGTCAAGAAAAAATACTAAAAATCAAGGAATTAACCGAGTTTAATGACATTTTCAGTGTTAATATATTAATGAATAAAAGATATAATGCACCAGTTATTTTATTTAAAAAGTTTTACATTTTTTCAGGTCAATTAACTTTGAACTACGCATGTTTAAGAATCTGTGTTACGCCTCCAAGATTCGTGGTTCAAAGTTAACTGACCTGAAAAAATGTAAGAGTTTTCAAATAAAATAACTGGTGCATTATATTGTTTATTCATTAATGTATCAACACTGAAAATTTCATTAAATTCGGTTAATTCCTTGATTTTTAGTATTTTTTTTTATTTCGGTATGATGACATACGATGGTGGAATTTATGTCAGTTAAGTAGGATTTGACCCAAAAATGTGTCTTCACAATCATTTTAAACAGGTAAAAACTTCATCATCTGAAACAGATTTATCTGGCCCATAGATGGAACTTTAACAGGAACTACCACTCTGGGTCTGAGTGGACCTAGAAATAATGTCAACGAGAGGATGTCTCCACACTCAACAGAGCTCCAGAAGTCTAGCCTCACCAATCTACAATTGACATACTTTAGACCCTGTCAAAAGAGTAGTTAATGGACGGGCGTTTGCTTTTTGCTGATACTAACTTGGGTTGAAACGTTTTAATGTTTGATATTCCTTATAAAAACACAGCAGCCAATAACAAAAAATAATAAAAAATGACTTCTTTAAACAATAAATGTTATCAGCTCTTATTTGTCATAGCCGGAAATTGGCGCATTTATCAACTGATAATGAAGAAAATAATTATTCTTAATGTACATAACTTCATGGTTGTCTTGATTTTATAGCAGCCCACAAATTTGATCGAAGCTTTTTAAAAAAATATATTTCCCGCCTCATTTTGTCTTGGTGTTTGTTGAGTAACTGGCCGCCATCCTTGGTTCCAGTTGTAAAAGAGCTTAAAGTAAATAAGTAAGTAAATCAATAAGTCCTTTAGGTCCGACGTCCTAGATCGTCCAAGTGTGAATGAGCTAAGATTAGAATCAGGCCTGTATAAATACACCAACAGCAGCAGCAGCAGCACTGCCAGTGATTGGATAATAGGAATCTTTCCCAGGACACGTGCTTATAGGCGACTCTATATGTAGAAGTAGCCATCTGGCACACGCCTTATATCCCCAAAAAATTCCAACAGTGTTATTAATCATTTTTACTTTTCAATAATAACCTATTTATATCTCTATTAATAAAGGAGATTCGCTTCCGGTTTTTGTTTGTAACAAAAACCACGCCACTGCTTACGTCACATTACCCAAAATCGTCATAACAGAATAAATAGACTAAAAATTTGAACATGCAACATTAGACAGTGCTCATTGTTTTTTAAAACAAGTTTTAATAAATACATGACTGGTATTATATATCTATATATAGTTTGTTTTATTTTAATACATATTTAAAGTTTACATTTCAAATTTTTATTTTTTAATCATTTAATGAATTTAATGATTTTACTTACTTAGGGTACAAACTCGCTGACATTGAATTTTTAACACCCACCTCTCAGGCAATATGTTTCAAAAATCTATTTTACATCGCCCGGTGGGTGTTTTTATTTTGTATTAGTATCTTATAATGGATATTGTGTGTTTGTCTATCTGTAACCGAAACTATATCCCTACTCAAGTCAGAATTCCCTTAGTTATTTACGTAACATTCTGCATGGTTTTATTTTTTTTTTTTATCTAAGCCTCAATTATTAATCAAATTGTTTTACATTATTAATACTGTTGACCTTATCTACATGCGAATAACATGCAATTTTATTTATATATACAACAAAATAGCGCTTTACAGTGTGAATGGGAAGGCTAATTTGCATATTGATATTAAAAATTTGATTTTGATAAATATGTGCTTAGTATTATTGATTTCCAGTTGATTGGTTTTATCTGAATGAATACGAGCCAAAATTTTGGCGATAAATCTTAAAAGAAATCCATTAACAATAATAACTGTAATTTTATTCTTTACTTCCTATTTTAACTAAATAGTTAAATTAGGAAAATTTAGCAATGAAAGACTGGAGTGATGGAAGAGTAAGTTTGTTGTATTTTCGATTATACCTTCCTTTGTTTCAAATCTTTTTTTTAAAGGACTCTTCTAAGTATTCTAGCCGATCCCCACAGTGCTGTAGTTTGGATGGTCTCGATTCTTCCTCTGATTTCCAGTTCACCCAAATTCTTTTCCAGTGCTTTGGGGATCGTTCCAAGAGCACCGATTACAATTGGTACGATCTTCACCTTCATGTTCCACAGCTTCTTCAGTTCTCTGGCAAGGTCCAAGTATTTGTCTATCTTTTCGCTTTCCTTCATTTTCACTTGGTGATCGGCTGGGACAACAAAATCCACGAGACGGCAGGTTCTCTCTTTCTTGTCAATTAATAATAATAATAATAATAATGATCCACTGGGAATTATGCAAAAAATTAAATTTTGACCATACAACAAAATGGTATATGCATAAACCAGAATCTGTTCTTGAGAACGAAACGCATAAAATTCTCTAGGACTTTGAAATAAAAACGGATCACTTTATCCCAGCAAGAAGACCAGACCTAGTGTTGATTAACAAAAAAGAAAGAACTTGTCAACTGGTGGATTTTGCAGTTCCAGCAGATCATAGGGTGAAGCTGAAGGAAAATGAAAAAAATGGACAAATACCTGGACCTTGCTAGAGAACTGAAAAAGTTATGGAATATGAAAGTCAATGTGATACCAATTGTGGTTGGTGCAGTTGGAACAGTCCCAAAAGGATTGGAAAAGGGGCTGGAATGTTTGGAAATCAGAGGAAGGATTGAAACCATTCAGAACTCTGCACTGCTGCAATCTGCCAGAATACTCAGAAGAGTCCTGGAGACCTGAGGAGACTTGCTGTCACTCAGACTCCAGTGAAAGACCATCGGCTAATGCTGATGTGAAAACTCAAAAAGAGCAAATAATAATAATAATAATAAAATTGTTTTTAAAAATAAAAATAAAACAATTCCGACATTCCAGCCAAGGAAAGACTGAATCTGTTAATTACCAACAAGGAAAAATAATATCAGCCACATTATAGTCATTTACAAAGTTTAGTTTTGTTTTGAACAAGGCCAGGAATATAGAGCACTCGACAACGATCGAACTCGCTAAGACTGGACAGTTATTCAAGCTTGCTACCCATCACGCTATTCGAGACACTCCAAAATTAAACATAGCTTAGATTTTTGTACGAGGCCGCAAATATGAAACACCCAGTGAGGATGGAACTCAGTAGAAAAGTGCCAGAGAGACTTGCTTGCTAACTATTATATCAATATGGAATGTCCAAGATTGTAGACATGGACGTGACAGCGAATCACATTATAAGGAAAAACTGAAAAAAGAAAAACAATTTAGTAGCTTTGTCCAAGAACCGACAAAACTTGAATATGAAGGTTAAGATCGTGACTATAATAATTGGTGCACTTGGAGCTGTGTGGAAGATACCGGAATGAAACTGGATATATGAAACATTCAAAGAAAGTGTTGCGGAAGTATGTAGGAATAGTGAAGACAAGTGCAACAATAACCAACAGCCTTAATTAGAAAATACAAATGTACTACTACTACTACTACTACTACTACTACTACTACTAATAATAATAATAATAATACTAAGCTGATGGGAAAAATCCCACAAGGACCGAATAATAATAATAATAATAATAATAATAATAATAATAATATGCGGTAATAGAGATGAGACCGTAAACCATGTACTATGCGAATGTAGCAAACTAGCACAACGGGAGTACAAAACTAGACACGACTGGGTTGGGAAGGTGATCGACTGGGAATTATGCAAAAAATTAAATTTTAACCATACAACAAAATGGTATATGCATAAACCGGAATCTGTTCTTGAGTTCGAAACGCATAAAATTCTCTGGGACTTTGAAATAAAAACGGATCACCTTATCCCAGCAAGAAGACCAGACCTAGTGTTGATAAACAAAAAAGAAAGAACTTGTCAACTGGTGGATTTTGTAGTGCCAGCAGATCACAGGGTGAAGCTAAAGGAAAATGAAAAAGTGGACAAATATCTGGACCTTGCCAGAGAAGTGAAAAAGTTATGGAACATGAAAGTGAAGGTGATACCAATTGTGGTTGGTGCACTTGGAACAGTCCCAAAAGGGTTAGAAAAGGGTTTGGAAAGTTTGGATATCAAAGGAAGGATTGAAACCATTCAGAACACTGCACTGCTGCAATCTGCCAGAATACCCAGAAGAGTCCTGGAGACCTGAGGAGACTTGCTGTCACTCAGACTCCAGTGAAATACCATCAGCTAACACTGGTGTGAAAACTCAAAAGGAGTGAATAATAATAATAATAATAATAATAATAATAATAATAATAATAATAATAAAAAGAAATAGTACAAGAACGGACACGACTGGATGGCGAATGTGATTCACTGTGAATTATGCAAGCGAATAAACTTTTACCATACATACAAATGGTAAATGCACGGACCAGAATATGTCCTTAAAAAAATGCACATAAAATTCTCTGAGATGACGAAATACAAACGGATCACCAACCCCGGTCAAAAGACCGGGTCTAATTTTTACTTGTTAATTAGCAGACAATCAAAGAAAAGTAAAGGAAATTGAAAAAAAACAAAACAAACTGGATGAATACCTGGATGCCTTTTCAAGAACTTGTGTTGGATACTTCTCTTATTATTTCTTATACCTTATATTCTCATGTCTGATTCTTTTACTTCGAAAAGCTGGTAACTTATCGGATTACCGCGGGCCTGGTTGGGGCACGTCTTCTCGTTGAGAACATCTTCGGGTCATCGGGTGTTGTAGCTATTTTTGTATTCGTCTACATCATCATCATGTCGCGCACGCAGCACGGATATCCATGACAATCTCTCGCTAACCTTCCCTATCACTCATTGCCCATGGGAGGTCCTCTGCGCAGTATCCCGAATCCCCGCATAGTTGGTCAATGTAGGTCCTTTGCGGGCGTCCTAGGTTAGCATGTCCATGTGTTGGCTTCCACAGGAGAACATCGCTTATGAGCTCGTCCCCGCTTCTCCAGCAGTGTCCTGCATGCCTAATCCGTCTCACCTGAATAGTTTGTGAGATAGGGGGCTGGTGACCATATAGTTGCTTCTTTGTGGGGTGCTGCTTCCACAACTTGTTCAGGACTGCACGCAACATTCTTGTGCAGGTCCCATCCAGCTTACTCCCAAGGCGCTTTGTTAGGGTCCAGGTGGTGCAGCCATACAGCAGTACTGACATAACCACAGCCTAGAAGAATTGTCGCTTTATTGTTCTTAATAATGAAAACGGAGGCTGAAACAGGTTTTAAATTTCTTTAGTCACCCGAATATCTAACTCAACCACGTGTTTGAGAATAGCCATTATACGCCTGACCAGTAAGACGCTTGGGACTAATATGACTTAACTTTAAATCTTTCCCCACGGACTGGATAGCCACATGACGAAACCAACCAATGAGAGAACTGCTAATTTTGTCAAAAGTGAAAACTGCCTATCATACTTATATTTATTTACCAACCCCTCTGTACGAGCAAGATGTGACACAAGGTCAATTTCTTAAGCGGAGTTCAAGAAGTTTGAATTCAGAATTTCCCTTCTCCTAAACCGGTTGCCTAATCAAGGTTAAAGAGTCCAGTCTGCCCTACTATTTATCTATAGCTGGAGGAGAGTAGGATTCATACCTTTCCCAAAGGTATTAGCGCTAAGTGAAATGCGACGAGTCCATTTCCCATGACTTTAACCATTACACCACTTGTTTCCAACAAACGTGAAACGCATGTAGGTTCGTCCAGGATTTGAACTCGGGCCGCCGATTCCATTTTCTACAACGATAACTGTTACGGTAAGCGAGCTTGCGTATATGCCTGTACAAGTCTTCTTTCTTGAGTGGTCCCCCATCTACGGTAAAAAAAAACGTTGCTTTTCAAAGGGAATTGACCTGAAGTCATATCTGCAGATAGATTGTATTTGTGTTTAAATTGATGTTGATGAATTCACCGGACGTCCAGAAAAGAAATCTGTTCTCTTGGTTTGCCAAACTGTATCTATTAATGCATTTACCGCATCCAGGATTTGAACTCGGTACGACGAGTCCATTTCCCATGACTTTAACCATTACACCACGCGCCTATCATACTTATAAGAACTTCTGTATGAGTTCCTACATTTAACCGTTACTTTCAGATTATACATATCATTACAAAATGAATAACCAACCTATTCATTATGTAACACTTCCACCATATAAAAAATAGATAGAAATCATGGAGGTAAATTATGCTGAAACATCTATTAATAATGGAGATTTGCTTCCGGTTTTTGTCTGTAACAAAAACTACGTCACTGCTTACGTCACCTTACCGAAAATCGTCATAACATAGAATAAAATACACTCAAAATTTTAACATGCAGCATTAGACAGTCCTCATTGTTTTTTAAAACAAGATTTAATAAATACATGACTGGTATTATATATCTATATATAGTCTGTTTTATTCTAATACATATTTAAAGTTTACATTTCATTTAAAAAATTTTTTAATCCTTTAATGAATTTAATGATTTTTACTTACTTAGGGTACAAACTCGCTGACATTGAATTTTTTACTCCCACCCCTCAGGCAATATGTTTCAAAGATCTATTTTTACATCGTCCGGAGGCCGTTTTTTATTTTGCTAGTTTATATAGACAAGATAAATAGTGGAATCCCCCATGAAAGTTAACTCCTACGCCAATGTTGCACAGAAAGCGAGTCAATCAACAACAACAACAACAACAATCAACCAGATCTAATTGAAAAACTTGTGCAACTGGGACAAAACAATTGGCCAACAGTTTAAGAACAGTTTAAAAACCAACACTCATCAACCACAAATTAAACAAAAAGAACCCACAATAAACACCCATACCACAGCCAAAAGTATCTATAGAAAACCTTAATATATATATTATATATATATATATATATATATATATACACACAAACACACACACACATATACATATATATATATATATATATATATAATATATATATATATATATATATATATATATATGAAATTTAACATTTTGAAAAAACATATGATGTTTGTTATGTAATTTCTGACAGATCTGTTTCGACCAAATCGATAAGTTGGTCTTCATCAACGAGCGACATAGACGGGAAGAAAGATATCCGTTAAAAGACTGTTTACAAAAACGAACGCTGAATTCAACCACTGAAATTTTGAAAAATGCATGTTCATTTTTAAAAATAAAATAAATTTTATTTTTTAATTTTTAAAAATAAAATAAATTTTATTTTTAATTTTTAAAAATCAGAAGCATTATAGTAAAACTCAAAAGAGTTTGTTGTAAAAATTATATAAAAAATGTAAAGTGGGTATCAAAATAGTATAGGATATATTTCAGCTGTTAAAAATATACAAGTCCACAGTGTAATTTGAAGAAAGATGTTGGAGTTCCAAAATTTACTTGTGGTGTTGATAAGTCCGTAAAGTTATAGATGAAAGTCTTCAAGGTGTAAAAGTCCCAGATATTGTTTTTTCATTTGACAAATATGAAAAATAGATGGAAATTAATCCGACAGTAAGAAATTTAACATAGCAATTACATAACAAACATCATATGTTTTTTCAAAATGTTTAAATTATGGAAACTGGATGTTTATTGTCGACGATGCAACGTTTCGGCCATTTAGACTATCATCAGGACCAAAAGCCCAGTTCTAGCTACAATGAAGGACATTTTCAGAATGGTGAAAAACAGTAGGTTGTCAGTAGGGGCAGGGTGGCTGGGGGGGATGGGTAGTGGATTTTCTTCCCTCTAAATGGGGAGTGTTATATGAAGATGCAGGTTTTTGGTCAGAATGTTGGCTGATAAGGGATGGGTCAAAAGATGAATGAGTGCGTGTTTGGGAGCTGGATTTGTCATTAGTTGTATATGTGTGAGTTTTATTTAAAAAAAAATCTTTCTGTCCATCTGTCCATCTATTTGTCTTTTTTATATCTATCTTTTCTGTCTGTATGTGTATATATTTAACTTGAATTTAAGTTTTACTGTCTTTCTCTGTATCTGTTAATAAATTTTAATTTGAATATGTGGCTGGTATGTTTGTGTGATTTTTTTTGTTGTTTTTTGTGAAAGGGGAGATGGTGAGATTTGTTTAAATTTGTAAGTGAGTGTGTGTATGATGTTATATATATTATTATTATTATTATTATTATTATTATTATTATTATTGGCTTATGTTAAGGTCTTATCTATTATAGTTTCTTTGATATCTATTTGTATAAATACACCATTTGTTATTAGTTTTATATTACTGGACCAGACAAAAGCTGATCTAACATTTTTCCATCGGTTTATTTTTAGTGTTTTCGGTATTAATTTTGCTTATTTTACCAAGCTCACTTTTTTAAAGTTTTATCTATGATCTTTATGGTCTTTTCATAGATATTATGAACGTTTGTGCTTTTGCGTAGTGGTTTTATTCTGTTATCGAGGTTTTATTTTCTTTCTTAATCGAGATCAAAAAGGGGTGCCTTAAGGTCATTTGGTCCAAAAACAGTAAAAATTCTTGCCATTTGCTTTAAAGAAGTGTTTCAAATTAGATCTCTTCTTAAGCTATCATAAATCTCTTTCTGGGTCATGTCACTGTAGGATTGTCTGCCCTTGTTTGTCTGGAAGAGTTATCTTCCCTTGTGTTTCTGGTTTTCCCCACCAGGTCCTCTGACTATTTAAGCAGGCAAGCGCCAAGTTTGAACCCTCTTTTCCGGGACTTGACAAACACACATGGTTTAGACAGTTTGTCTACACCATTCTTGCGTGGAGTCCCCCCCCACAAGACAACGTAGCAAGTGACTTTGACTAATGGAATCTCCATAACTTTTATACTTCCATTTTGTATCTTGTCTCATAAATGTGTTACCCATATATCCTCCCTGTTGTTTCTGATCTTTCTTATATGTATCTTCTCCACGTGCTGTCATATATTAAAGTCCATTGTTATATTTAACACCCTTGGTCGGAGTTGTCTGTTCAACTAATTATAATTAACATTATTACATTTTCTAACCCAACATTACTTTCACTTCGGATCTGACACGATTGTATCAACACAGATTAATCGTTTGGTTTGGTTTGTTTTGTTTTACGGCATATCAACCTCAGTGGGTCATTTAATGCCCGATAAAGTTTTGAAATAAATCAATTCTTAATGGATAATACAATTTTTTTATAAATACATTTTTCTATTTAACCCATAGATGGGACCCCAACAGGTACTACCACTCCGGGTCAGAGTGGACCAGGGAGCAATGGTGATGAAGGGGTGCTCCACATTCCCCAAACCTCCAAAACTGGAACCTCACCATCAGATAGAGTTTAACGTCATTCCCAGGACATGTAGACCCGCAGCCACCGCCTTCTAACATCCATATGATAAAAAGGGGTTGGGGTTGCCATAAGGGCAATAGGGTTGGGAAAATCATATAGGTGCTAGGGCTTGACGTGACCAGCCGATTGATCGGAGGGGGCCTCTCCGACCGCCCATCTAGCCCAAGATAGGGCCAAAGTGCTCATCCACCATGGCTCTATCCTTAAGCATCACGGGTCGCCACCCACGACCAAAAGGTGCCCCATTGGGGGAGTCTTACCCCTCTGCAGAGGTGCAGTCGGTGCATTCTAACGCCCCAGCCGACAGGGCGGAGATTAATCGTATTTCATAAATACTCATAATTCATTACATATGTAAGCTTAATTCACAATGTAGGAATAGCTGTATACAGGCTATGAAGAATAATACATAGGTAAGCAAATCAAAGTAACAAGGGAAAAGCACACGGACCTTTAACCAAGTTTATCAACATGTAAAAACACAACTAGACGCAACAATATAACGAGTACTTGAGGACAGTACTTACAGTTATTTATCTCCCTCGCTGAGGGGGTGATCAGTTGGTGTAACCGGCTATGCTCCCTCACTGAGGGTTTTTCTTCAGTTACGGTTAACTGAGTGGCGAGAGCTCGATTCTACGAGGCTTACTCATCGGACCGAAACCAGTTAAGAGAAAGTTCTTACCACCTGACAAGGGACGTTAATCTCCCTACTTCCTGTCCCCTGGGCATAGGAGATTTCTAGCCCCTACAATAACTTCACCATTCCCTTATCTGTAATTGACAGAGACTGAAATGAAGAGTCCTATTCATTTAGCTAACGAACTGATTTGCATATATACAAATATTTTTGGATCTGCGTATGGAACTCTGTACTAACTTGGGTATGGTTATATGGAAGTCTAACAGTTGCCCATACAGCAAATCTCCTACTTTACAACAACGATGTTGTCTAAGGTGAGAGTTGATACTGATTGACATCAGTGTTGTCGTAGGAGTTCCCAGACTGAGGATGAAGACAATGCTAGACTGCTTTAAGGATTACAGCTTCTGGTTTTGAATTGAATATTGCATTTCTTTTAGACTGGTTACCTATCAAGGCTAGAGAGCCAAATCTCCTTATTATTTTACCGATAACTGCACGGAGAAGAGATTGATTCTTGCATTTCCCAAGGATATTAGCACGAAGTAAAACGCAAACTGCCTCAACGATAACCATTACGCCATTGGTGCCTCCCAAAAGTTTACTCAACTACTGATACCCCGCGACAAAGACAATCATACTAGCAGCTTTCACTTTCATAAAAAGAGCTACTTCACACTCCCCAGAACTCCCAAACTGAAGCCTCATCACCAAATATACGATATTGGCGCTAAAATTAAACCCCTTGACGAAAGTCGCTTATCGAGAGGCCGCCAACGAGTCGCGTTTTTCTAGCGCTCCCCTTCACCCTCAACACTTATCGTGTTGACAGTCAACCAGCGATCTTATAGTATGAGCATTCAACAGGCGTGACGCGTTTTTCCAGCGCTCCCTTTACCTTGTCAAACAGCGAGTGGTTTCATCCAGCGCCCCTTACCTTGTCAACCAGCGAGTGGTTTCAGCCAGCGCTACCATACCTTATATTTTGGGCACTCGACCAGCGAGACGCTTTATCAAGCGACCTCTTCGCCCTCAGCACTAATCGTATTGACAGTCAACCAGCGAGTGGAAATAATATTCCAGCGCTCACCTTTACCATATCAGGGGGCCCTTCAACCAACGAGACGCGATTTCAAGCGCTCAACCTTATCTTGTCAACCAGCGAGTAGAATAGTATTCTAGAGCTACCTTACCTTCAACCTCATCAAGATAAGTCTGGCTAGCAAATGCCACAAATTTGCAACCCTATTTGTACCTTTTGAATATATGTTTCTTTATCTTCAATTGTTGTTATCGTCTTCTTTTATCCGGAATTACTTGCTTACCACCGGGAAATGTTTAGAGTCCCGGAATTAGCCTATTTAGGAATGTCTTACCCTTCCGCATGGATACAGTCAGGGTATTCTAATCCCCACGGTAACAGGGTAGTTATTTGCTTTATTTACACAAGCTCTTGCATTAATTCTAAAGGGATGAGTATCCTTGAATTAAAGTATATTGTATTCTTTCAAACCATATATATCGTTTCCCGCGCGGTGTAATGGTTAAAGTCATGGGAAATGGACTCGTCGCCCCGAGTACAAAACCTGGATGTGGTAATTGCATTTAATACCCTTGGGAAAGGTATGAATCCTACTCTCCCTCTGTGGCATCATTAACAGAACTTTACTAGGTACACACCCCATCAGAAAAAATAGAGCTACCAACTTAAACACTCCTACTAATACCAGCAATTGACCACCCCTCCCCCTATTCACGACTTCTTAATTCACCAGTATGAAAATGCACACCGTTGAAGCAAGAACTCAATCCAATGTCCTGAAGATGGTCTAACAGACCAAAACGTTATAACGTCGATATCACTACCTACAATAAATACCCATCTTGTACAACATACCGTGTTTGTCTACCTTTCTCCATATATATATATATATATATATATATATATATATATATATATATATAAAATGTTGTTCTGGTTCAAACGGGAGAAAATTTAATATTTATAAAAAAGAAGAGAAGGTCCGCAAAATGTATTGTTCTCAGAAAAAATGTTTTATTCTTTTTATTTTACATACGCTAACACGTGTTTCAGATATTCTGGTATCTTCTTAAGGCTTTGATCAATATATATATTGATATACATATATATATATATATACACACATATACATATATATATATACATAGGTTGTGCGTGTTTCTGCAATTTTTCTGTTATATATATATATATATATATAATATATATATATATATATATATATTCATAAAGAGGAATTACATTGATAATTGATACTTGAATTAAATTACCATGACCAGCAACTTGGCAAACACCATGTGCGACATCCGGAGTACTGGACAGCTATTTCGACCTCCTTTGGTCTCATCAGCAGTGCATACCACAACTAGATGATTTGGCATTCCGTTTGTGGCGTGGGTTGGTGGCCCAGGTGTAGAGTTTTCGCTCTTCACTCTCTAGTCCACTGGTTCAATCCCTAGCGGCGGAGATTGTGGTATGCACTGCTGATGAGACCAAAGGAGGTCGAAACAGCTGTCCAGTGCTCCGGATGTCGCACATGGTGTTTGCCAAGTTGTCTGGTCATGGTAATTTAATTCAAGTATCAATTATATTCAGCTGCCTTCTGACGTGGTTAAAAGTAGCTCACCTGCCAATTGACGTCATAGTTGTGAGTTGATTTTATCCCTTCGGATTAGCTCAGTCGGTAGAGCGTTCGGCTAGAAACCACAATGTTCCTAGTTCGATACCGGCCCTTGCCCACTCAGCATATGAGTAGCACAGGGATCTGTGCGGTAAAGTAAGGAGCTGATGGTAGGTGTGGCGGATGCCGCCCGACACCTCAGACGCAAAAACAATCTCCTTGGTCTAGTGCTAGTGAAAAAGGGATAGACTCCCTCGCTGATTGGCTGATACCGACTTTAGGCCACCCCGACGACTTTACTTACTTATTTGCTCTAAACTTTCGTTTATTTTTAAATTTTCCCATTTTTAACTGTTTTGAAACAGTTAACTGTTAACAATTTTTTTCCCCCTAATTTTCTCCTATCTCTGATGTAGATTTTTTATGTTTGCGTTTTGGCTTACGTAGAAAATATTCAAACTTTTTTTTCCGGGCGCTTTCACTAATCATTATTCATTCCAAGAGTAAAAATGAGACGATGATATTTGGAATTCAGAGAGACTTTAATGTATTTATTTATTTGATTTTGTTATGGCATTTTTATGCTTTGAAATTTAAATTTAAATATTCATGACTTAAATTTACATATTTATGACTTAAATTTACATATTTTATGACTTAGCAAAGCATTGAAACATGTAAGATCGAGTTTGCATATTTATTAGTTGAGTATATCAGTTCTTAGGCTAAATGGTATTATATATATATATATATATATATATATATATATATATATATATATATTAATAAGTCATCCACAGACACGTGTTTCGGCATATCATGCCACTTCAGTGTGGCTAGAAACAACTATCCTTGGGTAGGGTCGAACTCAGACTGACGCATGGTAGTCCGATATCTTATCCCCTCGCCCACTGACAGCTGGTGCGGTACTGGTGTTTTTAAACTATTAAGTACATAGGAATGTATGTATCTTTCGTCACTGAGAGATCAAATTTCCGGAGAAATGATCATTGCTATATATATATATATATATATATATATATATATATATATATATGTGTGTGTGTGTGTGTGTGTGTGTGTGTGTGAGAGAGAGAGAGAGAGAGAGAAGAGAGAGAGAGAGAGAGAGAGAGAGAGAAGAGAGAGAGAATATATAATGATGAAATTTAACATCGTAATTATACACTCACGGTTTCACATACTCATGCAGAAATCTAATATATTGATAGAGCGGAAAACCCTTCTAGATATAACATCACCATATATTTGAATTCTCTGGCTGTATTAAGACACATGCATAAAACACATAGACACAAGCATAAATACGAACGCAGATGTACAAACACACACACACTCACACACACACACACACACACACACACACACACGCACACTACAGCATATAGATAAACATATAGATACGGTAATTTAGTTACGTGAAATTGTCTGGTTTTAAAATTCTTTGCAGGATTCTCATGGCGTTTATTCAATTCCATGAAAATAATCTGCTCTTGTAGATGAAAAATTCATATAATGACAACGCCCTCTTTCATTTTTCCACTACGGAATTTTGTCGTCCCTGTGACCTACAATTCCTACATACTTGGCGTATCTGGTTTCCCATTGCTTCCAATGTTTCAGTTCTTTTGAAAGGGCAACAATTTGCAGAGGCGAAAGGCATCGTTATATTACAAGATGCAGGCGACATGTTTAGATTCCAGGAAAGAATTAATATAAAGAATATTTGCAATAATTATTGACAATATAGAAAACGGGACCATATGACCTTTAGGCACCCCTTTTTGATCTCGATTAAGAAAGGACATGTTTTTGATTTACACTGTCAATTGTTTTTAACAGACTATTTTTAGATTAAAAAAACAAACAAAAACTAACCCCTAACCCTAACCCCTAACCCCTAACCCTTAACCCTAACCTCTAACCCTAACCCCTAACAAACAACCGGATATTGACGGTGTAAATGAAAAACATGTCTAAAAATTAATCGAGATCAAAAAGGGGACCTAATGGTAATACGGTCCGAAAAGTTTAAGTTCTGAAAATGTTGCAGAATAATTAAAGAAATACTGAAGACACATAGATCTGATAGAATTGTCATGTAGTGCCAGATTCAGTTTTTCTTTTCAGACTAACTTCTTATACCTGGGATGTCATGAGCTTCTGCGACATTTTTTTATTTTTACGCAGTCTTTTTATTTTTAGTTATTACCCGTGAAAAATTTCACGGACACGTGATGATTTATAATGATATAATATGAGGGCGAGTCAAAAAGTAATGCCATTTTATTTAGGACAGGTATAATTACCAACCCAGGAACATGTATCATACATTAAAATGAAGCTGGTTCTCTCTGGATTACATCCCATTTCCCTAGAACAGTCAACAGAATTTTACTGGGCAGGGATACATGCTCTCATTTGAGGGTGGAACATTGCTATTGAGAGAAACGGTGACTATGTGGAGAATGTATGATACATGGGCTATACTTGCAAATCGGTGGGAAAATTAGGGACCCAGAAAAACAGAACCCACAAATTTTGTAATAAAACTGATAATTTTAACTAGGGGGATTTAGGGTTAGGGTTTAGAATTAGAGTCAGGGTTAGGGTTAGGGTTAGGGTTAGGGCAGGGTTGGGTTTAGGGTTAGTTTTATGGGAAAATATATAAATAATTTGGGTTCTGTTTTTTCTGGGTCACCCGTAATATGTTTTAAGTTTCCGACTGATACATGTTTCTGTGTTGTTAATTATACATGTCCTAAACAAAATGGTATTACTTTTTGACTCAACCTCGTAAAAAAAAACGAAAATAAAACCAAAAACAAACTTATCTCAGATATTTACATATATTCATTGCTTTAATTAACATGTTTATTGTTATGTGAACACAACGTTTTTTCGATAAAGTGACAGCGAATGGGCCTCGTGTTACCATATCAATGAGTTTTCTTATTACTCAACTCACCCATCTCTTTGAAAATAAATAAGCCGGTGACGTAGAAAAACATTACACACAAAATATATGTGGTTG
Organism: Doryteuthis pealeii; assembly: GCA_023376005.1. NCBI lineage: Eukaryota > Metazoa > Mollusca > Cephalopoda > Myopsida > Loliginidae > Doryteuthis > Doryteuthis pealeii. The sequence continues at coordinate 36,362,140 of CM042156.1, forward strand.
AGAATAGAGGAAAGTGTGGATATAACAACACAGACAGCTAAATTCAATTGATATTTCGCCTCATTATTAGATGAAGCTTTTTGAAAAACTTTATCCAATAATGAGGCGAAATATCAATTGAATTTAGCTGTGTTGTTATATCCACACTTTCCTCTATTCCCAACCACATTTTGTCGTATTTATTCAAATCCTTCACTCCTCACAAAAATATATATGGATATATTGTTTTTTTTAAAAGTTAGCTCAGTCGGTAGAACGTTCGACTAGAAACCACAAGGTTCCTAGTTCGATACCACCCGCGCCAACTCAGCGTATGAGTAGCACAGGGATCTGTGCGTTAAAGTAAGGAGTTGATGGTAGGTGTGGCGCTCCACCTCAGATGCTAAGATAATCTCCTTGGTCTAGCGCTATTGAAAAGGGCATAGACTCCCTCGCTGTTTGGCTGATACCGACATTAGGCCGCCCCTACGACTTTACTTACTTATTTTAATCTATGCAAGTTTTCCCACAGCAAGTCCCCTCATTTCAGGGCACTTCCCAAGATTCATTCTAGTCAATCTCAACAGAGCTGTGGTCTGCATGATCGGAATCTTTTTTTCCGGATCTCCAATTTTCTTTTAGAGTTCATTTCTGATTGTTCCAAGGATTTCGCTGTTTGGTATTATTTTCACCTTCATATTCAACAGTTTGATTGGTTTTATTTTTATTTTCAACAAGTTCTTGGTATTTAGTTTTTTTACGATTTTTCTAAACAATAACAATGTCTGGTCTTCTGGTGTGGATTGGGTGATCCGTTTTTATCTCAAAATCACAGGTAATATTGTATTTCATTGATTAGTTTATTTATTTTCTTATTGGTTTTAATGGGGACAAATTAAGAGACATATTTACCGTGGAATACATTCAGAAAAAAGCCGTGTCACAATGACACAAGCAAGTCATATAAGATTGCATTCTCTTGTCATATGGGATGCAAGTTAAAGTCCTTTTTGAAACTACTTCTAAGTTAATGACTGAAGATACACCGGCTAAGAAGTACTGTGAGACAAAAAGTTTATGAAAAATGACGGTATTATCAAAGTAATTTTGAAATTACCAGTACTTATAAAATATCAAACATTTTGTTTGTCTGTATCTTCTTGTTCCTGGATATTAAATCAAAATTAAAACTAAGCAAAGATTTAAGGATGAAAATAAAAATATATTCGAATGTGTGATCACGTTACGGATATATTTTTCTTTTTCTCGTATCACTAATTGAAGCACATCTTAAAAAATTAGACTCCCTCAACACCGGGATAATTCGATGTCATTTTACTACAGACTCTAACAGCAGATATACTTTCTTTTTTTCTCTTTACTTTCTCTTTTCTTCTCTCAACCTTTTCATAATCGACTCTATCATCATCATCATCATCATCATGTCGCGCATGCAGCATGGGTATCCATGACAATCTTTCGCCAACCTTCCCTATCATTCATTGCAGCTGGGAGCTCTTTTGCGGAGCAACCAGCATCTTCGCATAGTGGTCAATGTAGGTCCTTGCTGGGCGCCCCACACTTGCATGTCCATGTGTTGGCTTCCACAGGAGAACGTCGCTTATGGGTTCATCCTTGCTTCTCCAGCAGTGTCCTGCATGTCTTGTCCGTCTCACTCGGATAGTTTGTGAGATGGGGGGCTACCAAAAAATATCTCGTAGCCCTGTCGGCAGGCTTAGAATACGCCAATTGTATCTCCTGAAGAGGGGTAAGAGCCACCACAAAAAGGGGTGTCCTCAGTATGACAGTAAACTGCATCCGGTTCTCCTAGGAACACTCTTACCCGGAGTGGCAGAAACTTAATTCCGTACTCTTCTATCAGCTACACGTAAGGAGATTTGGTTTGATGTAGCGTTATTTATGACTAAGGGAAACCCGGCATTGCCAGCAGTATTAACAGCAGTAATTCATAAATATTATTTTTTCTAATCATAAGGTTGGGTGGATTATATTTATTACAATTTAAAACAATTGCATTTTTAATTTTATTTAATTCATTTTTTTTGTTTATCAAAAGAACAATAACGATAAAAAATAATATATTTTTTTTTACAAAGATGAAGTTTGTTTATATTGTAAGTAGATAAAAGGGTATGAAAACACACAATGTTGTTAAAATGAATTTATTTTTATATCATTTTCATTGCTAATATTGACAATATTTCGATTTATAAAAAAATCATCTTCAAAGCATAATGATAATAGGTCCGTTTTTAGATGTAAATGTTTTAAATCCGGACTCACCGAGAGAAGAAGAAAATAATTTAAGTTCAAACGGAAACATTGTTTTCCCCAAAAGCGTGTAAGCCATGCGATCGCTTCGTCTTTGAAAAAAAATTCAATCAAATTGTGTAAAGTACTGTAATGTTTTTGTAAGTAGAGAAAAAGTAAAAAAAAAAGAAAGAGTCTGTAAGAAATAAATAAGGACTTTTTAAAAAAGTTCAACCAAAAAACGATGCTATCGATAAAACTCCACAAAATAATTAAATTATGATTAGATATATCCAACAAAATCTCGTTAAATTTTGAGATTTAGTTTAGATAGGCATGTAAAAAAGGCACGCACTTTTTTTTTAGTATTGTTATCATTTATCTGTGTGTGTTTTTTAAGTTAATAAATTCTCGGAAAAGGTTTATTTCTCATGTGACATGTTTATATTTGTTATCTTGAGGACCCACTCCAAGAAAAAATATCGTCAAATGAAAAAAAAAAAAAAAAACAAAAAAAAAAAAACACTCTAAAATAACAAAATAAACGAAGACTAAAAATGTATAATTTCAATGAAATATTTTTTATCTAATCAGTCAAATTTATTTACTTAGTATTTTTACATTAATTAACAAAATCCCAGTCGTCTTCTGTGAGTTAAAGAGTTTAATATACGGATGCGAATTTTAAACCTTTAAGAAATGTTTAACCTCAATTTTCTTCTTTTATTAACCACATCCTTTGAAGATTAACTACGAAAACGAATAAAGTTTTTTTTAAATGCCCAGAAGAGCACTATTCACCTTATTTTACCGTTTTTTATGAACTTCAAAAACAGGACATCTGTATGCATAAAAAGTCTAAGAAAAATCCAATTCCCCATGAGATTATCTTTATAACATGTAAAATGTCGCTCACACGAATTTTCATTAAATGAGTCAAATAGACAAAATGATTGAAAGGAGTTGACAACAAAACAATAAAAAAAAAAATCATCTTCAGAATTTTAAGAAAATGTAATTTGAAAGAAACCGCATCTTTTATTGATTTAAATACTGAAATTATATTAAAATCCAAAGATTAGCTGATTTGGAGGAATTTTAAAAAAAATGGTACTTTAGTTCGTGCGTGTTTTTGTACATATCTAGGGGGTTGAGCAGTCCATGACATGCAATATTCCACTTTGGTCCTTACTTGGGCTAGATGGGTGGTCGGAGAGGCACCATCCGATTAATCGGCTGGTCACGTCAAGCCCTAGAACTTATATGATTGCCCCAGCCCTATTGCCCTTATGGCAAGCCCCAACCCCTTTTTATCATATTGGTGGTGGTGGCTGAGAGTCTGGGAATGACGTTAAACTCTATCTGATGGTGAGGTTCCAGTTTTGGAGGTTTGGGGAATGTGGAGCACCCCTTCATCACCATTGCTCCCTGGTCCACTCTGACTCGGAGTGGTAGTACCTGTTAGGGTCCCATCTACGGGTTAAATAGAAAACATGCGTTTATAAACAAAATTGATTATCCACGAAGAATGAATTTATTTCAAAACTTTATTGGTATTAAATGACCCACGAGGTTGATATGCCGTAAACCAAACCAAACACATCTAGGGTTAAGTATGGCCAACATTTCACCGTGAGGATTTATATAGTTCAGCTGTCTCATATTTAGGAAAAAGGAAATAAACCCAATGACGACGTAAAATGGTAATAACAAAAGGTGCGTCACCAGAGTATGTAGTAAAAATAATTCTATTGTGAGTAATTTTTATTAACCACAATAGAATTAGAGATATAATTTACTAAGTGTCCTGTGAACAACAATAACATGTATCTGGTGGTGATCTCCAGTTTTGGAAATCTTAGGAAATGTGGAATCCTTCCTTTATTGACATTACTTCAATCTCTGATTCGGAGTGGTAGTACATGTTAGTACATTTATGGGTCAAATACACGATTAGAATGCCTTTGAAGTACATTAATACATCGTCATAACATAGAATAAATACATTCAAAATTTGAACATGCACATTAGACAGTCCTCATTGTTTTTTAAAACAAGTTTTAATAAATACATGACTGGTATTATATATCTATATATAGTTTGTTGTATTTTAACACATATTTAAAGTTTACATTTCAATTTGCTTTATTTTTTTAATCCTTTAATGAATTTGATGATTTTACTTACTTAGGGTACAAACTCGCTGACATTGAATTTTTAACTCCCACCCCTAAGGCAAGATGTTTCATGGCGAAGTAGAAAGAAGAAGAAGTTGAAAATAACAACCAAGTAAGATATGTATATGTCTAACATCTGTCTAATACTCTCTCCTTCTCTATCACAGAAGAATCTGGTTATGTCCCCGACGAGAAAGGGGTACATAACAGGAGCATACAGTGAGATTTTAATATGAAGTAATAGAATAATATTGTTTTGGCGTACCTTATTCATCTTATCGTTAGAATTAGATAAGAAATCACTAAGCAGACACCATTACACAACTACTTGCAATTCTTATAAAAGTAAAAATGACCGTAACTCCTTAAAATTGTTGTTGGTTGAGCCGTGGTGTATCTTTCTTCCAGTAGGCTTGTCAATTGAATTGTGGCTGGAAACGTGTGTTGTAGAAGAAATCAAGAATCCAGTTGATGGACAGACACAGCTAAGAGAAAAGTCAGCTTAAATTTATCTCTCGACATAAACCGGAATTTTAATTTCCAGAAATAACGAAATATTCATGGGGTAAGGTTTAGTTCGTACTTGTATCCTATCCCCAATGAAGCTGGTCCCTTGTGGTGGCTGAAATGGAATTTAATGAAACGAAAAAGAACGAAAAGGAAGAGATAAAGGCAAGAGGTAGTTTTATGACTTAGGCTTTATTGACCGGTTAATAATCGCCTGTGGTAAGGGGATATCCCCTGACTAGTAGGTGCAACTAGACCCAGGTAAAGCCAGAATCGAAATGGCCAAGTGATCCTTTTGGTGGCCGGGGAACAGTCCTTTTTATCGGACATGCGCAGAGGGTTCTTCCGGTGAAGGCCACATGGGATTTTTTTAAAATTCTAATTTTATTTTAATCCCCACATATTCCAAATAGGCTTCAGGAGACTTCTTGTAGAAAGTAAACACAATTGAAAACAAAACTACTTGTCTTTATTTTTAAAAGACAATAAAATTTCTCTGAATGTTTGAGATGAGGCTTGATGATTAGTATTATCTGCGTTATTCGGACTATTGTCCCATCTTCATTGTTATTTATACAACGTTTCGGCGATATGCCCTCCAGCCTTCTTCAGGTATTTCTTGTCGGACTCGGGAACCTTCTCGACTCGGAACCTTCTTTTCGGACTCGGAACCTTCTTTTTGAACTCGGGAACCTTCTTGTCGTAATCGGAAGGTTCCCGACTACGACAAAAAGGTTCCCGAGTCCGAGAAAGTTCCTGAGTTCGAAAAGAAGGTTCCAGAGTCCGAGAAGGTTCCAGAGTCCGACAGGAAATACCTGAAGAAGGCCGGAGGGCATATCGGCCGAAACGTTGTACAAATAACAATAAAGATGGGGACAATAGTCCGAATAACGCAGATAATACTAGACAATAAAATGTTTGCTTTCTTTTCCTCAACCACATTAGTAAATATCAGGCATTACCAATCTATAACATCGTGCATCTTTTTTTCATTTTAGTCCTTTGAAAAGTTTTCAGATCTTGAATCCCAACTAATTTTTTTTTGTTTTCGTGGCAGATTTTCGAGTAATATCCGAAAATTATTCAGCATTTATATTTTTTAAAGACAAAACTTTTTTTATCAAATGTAAAATCGTGACAGAAAGTGAGGGTGGTGTAACGGTTAACGGTTAACAACACAGAGATTGGAATCGGTAAACCGAGTTCACTCTCTGAGTAGAAGTCACTTAGCACTAATAGATATCCTTGGAGCCGGCACAAATATTCACCCCACATCTATGACTAAATTAAAAGACAGTGTTGGTGTTTTAGTCTTATCAAGTCGATTTATATTGGACTTTCAACAGTAGGTCAGACCAGGGATCGTTCTTTGCTGTAGGTACCATGTATAACCTGATGTTTTATATGGTATTTAAAGGGGTGACCCGCCCTGTCGACTGGGGCACTAGGATGTACCGACTGCACCTCTGCAGAAGGGTAAGACTCCCATAATGGGGCTACCTGTAGGCCGTGGGTGGCGACCCGTGATGCTTAAGGATAGAACCCAGGTGGATGAGCAGTTCATGACTTGCAATACTCCACTTTGGCGCTATCTGGGGCTAGACGGGCGGTCGGAGAGCCTCCTCGACCAATCGGCTGGACACCGCTAAGTAAGCTTCTTGTCTCTGTCTCTGTCTCTCTCTGATAGATACCATAAAGAAGAATTATTCGGTGCAGAGTATTTTACAAATAGAAACAAATGCACACACCTACAAACACCTTTTTTTAATGCATCACTGATGTAAAGTTATGATTACGGTTTTAATCTAGCAGAATCATACTTAAATCGTAACAATATAACTTCTTCGAACCGGTTGACCCTTGTGTACTAACCCCGTTTTAACTGATTATACACTAAAGTCATACCTGAGCGTAACGTCATTGGAGAGTGTAACATTCCTCGTCTGACGTCATCTTGAATCTGTCAAATTAAGAGACGCTCCGAGCCTCAGCTTAACCTAACCAATATCTTCTCTTTCTCAGCGCGCGTCATTTGCCCAGAGCAAACATGATCTCCTACTCAAATAACTGTTTCAGATTTAATTCTTGTTGGCATTTCGCAATTTACAAGCGTAAATATTGTACGCATAAACGTTCCCTTTCGAACGAGCCAGACACCCAAGAGAACAAACAAAATGGCGGTAAGGTCTATGCACACATTTTTAATGGCATTGCGCTGATCAGCAATAAACCATGCTCGACCGCTCTACGAATAAATTAAATCCAACTCATTTTTGAATTTGATGCATTGTTAGAGTCACAGGATCAAATTTTGTTTTAAGTCAGCAGTTTCAATACTTTTCTTGTTCGGGGTGCACTTTTAAAGCCACACACACACACACACACACACACACACACACACACACACACACACATATATATATATATATATATATGGTTTAAATATAAATTTTTTTATATATTTCTCTATTTATATCTTATTATTTTTTATATATTTTTTTTGTTTTCTTCTCTATACTTGTTCAGATTCATTCAATAGTTTAATTCATAGTTTAATTTTGTCTGACTCCCACCCACCAAGAAGCCAGAAATCAAAGTGTATCCTTTTTTCTCATTTGACTTCCTGTCCCATGGTGACAGTCTTACAATGTAAAAATATTTTTTTATTTTTTAAAATTTATTTTTTACTTTTTATTTTATTTTTATTTTTTTTTTGAGAAGTAAACATTTTTCAGTTATGCAATTCAAATAACTTGATTCTCCCATCTGATGAGACTGGATTTTGGGGGCTATATTAAATCAACTTAGATTTATATAGGCCCCATTTTTGGTCGAAATAAATTTATTATGGAATTACGGTGTTGAGTTTTTCCTTCCTTTCTATGATAAATATTGCTCTGTATATAATCTAAAAAGTTTATTATACATTGAGCTCTCTTTAGTGATTTAAAGATTCACTGTATTTATACATACTGGATCATACAATAATAATACAGTGTATCTTAGAAATCACATATAGAATCATCCCTCACCGCCAAGTTTTGGATACCTCTCATCCATATATATATATATATATATATATGTGTGTGTGTGTGCAGCTCCTTGGTGTCGCATAAATAATGATCAGAGTATATATATATAATATATATATATATATATATATATATATATAATAAGTCATCCACAGACACGCGTTTCGGCATATCATGCCTCTTCAGCAGGGTTCGAACTCAGACTGACCGCATGGTAGTCCGATATCTTATCCCCTCGCCCACTGACAGCTGATGCGGGGGACTGGTGTTTTTAAACTATTAAATACATAGTATGTATCTTTCGTCACTGAGAGATCAAATTTCCGGAGAAATGATATATATATATATATATATATATATATATATATATATATATATCTATCTATCTATATATATATATATATATATATATATATGTTTCATGTCTATATTCTATGGTATAATTTTATTTCAGGTACTCGTGGTATAATGGTTATTGTTGTAGGAAATCGACAAAAGTTAAAATTTCGGACGACGCTGTTTATATTTCACATAGTGCTAATAACCACGGGTAAGGTATGCATCAAAATATTTTCCTTCCGGCTATGGGTGAATGGTAGGGTAGTCTGGTCTCTTTAACGTTGGTGTGGCAACCAGTCTATGAGAAGGAAAACTCAGAATTCAAACCACTTTTAACTCTGCTTAACAATTGACCTGTGTCACATCGTACTCGTGTAGAGGGGTTGGTAAATACAGACTTAGTCTCGTACACAAACCTCGGGTTGTTTACTGTACTTGCTGCTCCTAAAAGTCAGCGATGTCAGTAATGGACATTGTTCATTGCAGCTTAACAGTGGTGATATAACGGAAATCGCTGCTTTTTGCATTAAGTAAAAAAAGTAAAGTCGTCGGGGCGGCCTAAAGTCGGTATCAGCCAGTCAGCGAGGGAGTCTATCCTTGGAACACTCAGAAATGACCTCCAAAAGAAAATTGGAGATCCGGAAAAAAAGATTCCGATCATGCAGACCACAGCTCTGTTGAGATTGACTAGAATGAATCTTGGGAAGTGTCCTGGAGAAATGAGGGGACTTGCTGTGGGAAAACTTGCATAGATTAAAGTAAGTAAAGTCGTAGGGGTGGCCTAATGTCGGTATCAGCCAAACAGCGAGGGAGTCTATACCCTTATCACTAGCGCTAGACAAAGGAGATTATCTTAGCATCTGAGGTGGAGCGCCACACCTACCATCAGCTCCTTACTTTACCGCACAGATAGATCTCTGTGCTACTCATACGCTGAGTTGGCGAGGACCGGTATCGAACTAGGAACCTTGTGGTTTCTAGCCGAACGCTCTACCGACTGAGCTAACAAACTTAAAATGATATTTCTTCTCTTATAGTCATGTTCTATGTAAATATAGGTATGTACTAAACTTTAGTTTTGGTACAAGGCTACAATATTGAGCATCCAGTAAGGTTTTGAACTCGTCACTCAATAATACAGATTTACACCAGCTGTTTTACCATTATTCCACTACGAGTCTGTTGGGTGGCAAGAGGTTTAACGTTTTAGGTTTAAAAGGTGGCTGTGATTATTTCTGGTGCGTGTTCCTAGGGTTTTGCTTTTAACCCCATCATATTTGGTGGTCGCGCTGAAAAGTAAGGAATTCAAGGAACGAAAAAGGAAGAGACAAAGACAAAATGGTGTTTTATGATTCAGAATTTATTCGCGGGTCATAGCCACCACGTGACAAGGGAATTTTCCCTGGCCTGTAGTAGTGTCTTGTCCGAGTTAAGGACTAAGTCAGAATGCCGAGAGATTCTCCTCGGAGTAGGAAGTGGGTCCTTTTTCACATGCTCGGAGGGTTCTTCCGGTGAAGGCTCGTGGGAGTTTATTATTTTTTTTATTTGAATTTTATACATGGTTAGTTGGTTGGTGTTGTACCGGCCGTTCCTACAGTGGAGAATATACACCGGTTCTCACTATAAATAGTGAGACACCGAGTGAAAAGGTTGTACTGTTACCGTTAACGACAAGCTAGTCGTTCATGTACCATTATTGTAAATACACTTGTCTTATTTTACCCTATCTCGACTTGACTTCTTTTTACTGTTGGTTGGTTTTAAGGTATGTCAATCATGGTTGGGTTTTTCATGACGAAGACAGTCTTTGTTTTTCAATTAGTTAATATTCATATATAATAATAGTCACTTGTTTTCCCACTGTTATATACTCCAAAGTATTCCTATGTAATACTGATAATTTGCACACACTTATATGGTTTGTAGCATTTCAAGAAAAGTATAATTTTCATTAGTTAGTTTCAGGTAAATAATAAGAATAATCATTTGTAAACAATTATAGCCCCAAGTAATTATTCATTCCTAAAAATACGGATATGTAGCACTCTATAGATAAAGACATCACATATATTTATGCAATTTTTAAAAATCTATCTAAGTAGGTATACCCTTATTAATTGTTTTGTATATATGGTTTAAAGTATTTTCATTCAATGCTAATAATTTTCAAACATACCTATTTAATCCATAGATTTGACTCTAACAGGTACTACCACTCCAAGAGTAATTGTAATCAAGGGATGATTCCATACTTCGCATTTTGGGGTCTCACTACTTATTTTGTCAATTCGACTTTTCGTTCTACTTGCACTTCAACAAGGCGACATAAAAGGCCTCTAAATCAAAATTCATCTTTATTTCCTAAAAGACCCGGAGATGTACTCTCATAATGTGCTACATTCATTGGAATAGATCAGTAATTCTCAAACTTTATACAGTCTGGGCGCACTTACAGTACTACAGATACTTGATAGCGCACTGTATACAAAATAGGACTAATATGTTATTAAGTTAACTGCTAATATATAAAAAAATAACACATTTAACAAAAGCAAACTTAACATACCTCTATGAAGTTTATTCATTCCTGTGTTAATGAGAAACATGAGCTTGATGAGACCTTGTGGTTTCTTCAATGTTTGGTCTTATGTTTGAGAGACAAACTCTCATTTCCTCATCAATTGAAGAGTTCCTCTCCTTTTACACTTAATTGTTGCGAGGGTTGAAAATCCCAGTTCACATAAATATGAGGTGGAAAATTGCAATAAAATGGCCAGCACTTTTTTAGATATTGATATTTGTTGTTTATAGAAATCCAAAAGCTTCAAGAGACAATTCTTTATATTTAATCATTAATCCACGTTTCGCACATGAAAAAGCTCTGGGGCGCACCAGTGCGCCCGGGTACACTGTTTGAAAAACACTGGAATAGAGGCTTTCACACAATTAAACATCTGTGTACAACTCAAGAAGAATTCTGCTATTTCTCTCTGAAAATCTAAGAAGACAAAGATTGTCAGAAAGAACTTCAAAAGAAAAAGCCTTAAGAAATGTTTCACAAACTTTCTATTCCATTAAAACTTTTATTCTAAAAGAAAAATGCTTACAAACAATAAAGACAAATCGCTTAAGATATTTTACTTAGAAACCCTCCCAAAAAAACAACAACAGCAGCAGCAGCAAGCACAACAACAATAATAAGATGCAGTTTAGTGTAATACACAGGACATCAGAAGTGGAAGGCTTACCTCTGTGTAAGGGATGCAGATGATATATCTTAATTAACAGGGCAAATTTTATTTTTGGCACAAGAACACAAGTATGGGGAACTAAATAATAATTTACTGATGTATACCCACATCTCGGGTATATAATAGAAAAGAGACATACAGAGAAGAGAGATGATGAGATGAGGGTTCTTACTTGTTACTCGCTGTTTCTACTGCTTCTAACACGTCTCCATCATCGGCCATCTTCTCTTGTTGGGCTTATTTCTCTTCAGGGCTTTCTGCTGGGGGTTGATTCCTCCTCTTTTTCGGGCGGGGTATCTGTGCATTATGTTACTTAATCAATAAAGCAATACTTGTTTTTCTTATAAGTCTTTTATTTCAACGACCTCAGCCCATATTCCGCAGCGGATCGAGAGTTATTCTCAGAGCGAGCGACATTCGAGTCCACTCGCTCTGAATCTGTGGTCGCATCTGAAACTAAACTAAAACTTATTCTTCCACGCTTCTAGTGGTGCGTTTTTCAAGGAGTCAAGTAAAAAGGTTGTAAGCCGTTAATAACCATCGAGATAACTTTCCACTGGACCCGTATTCTGAATCTAACGGACCCTGATTCAAAATATTCTTACTACCGTACGTACATAATTCATTGACTATCCATGAATTATGTAACACTAATTCACAACTCATTTGTAATGATCTACGAATCAAACCTCTTATCTATTACGAGACGCCGTTTTTTTTTATAGCATCTCAGACTGGAACTTGAGCCAGCCCAGTTGAAAAACAAACTGATTTCCAGACGAGTCACAATATCAGTCAGAGAAATAATAGCATAAAACACCCCAAATGTTGTTGCGTTCGCATCTTGAAAAGCTACAGTCGTGCCCTATCAAGCGAGAGACATACGTCTATTTCACGTGCGTCTACAAGAGAATTCGACGTCAGATTTCTTGGCGTCAAGGGCAAAAAAAAAAAAAAAAAAAAAAAGAAAAGAAAAAAAACAGAGAGGGGTAAATTAATCGGCCATAATTGAAATGTTTGTTTCTTCCGTCAGGCGAGGCGTGCAGTCAGATTTTAGGAAGAGACAGAAGGAGTTTATGATGAGTGGTGGGGAAGAGGGTGACTTGTCGTCGGAGAAATGCAACACAATCTTCATCTCAGATGGTAAATATTATGAGCATTCCAGTTCACCTTTTTGAATTACCATCCCCTCCCCTTCTTTCTCTTTTCTCTCCTTCCCTCACGCTTGTTTCCGTTACCCCTCAAAGAACTGTAAAAGACGCAAACATATATACATATGTATTTGCAGTATCAGGTAACCACACACATTACCAAATGCAACCCCTTTATCTATCTATCTATCTATCTATCTATCTATCTATCTATCTCTTTCTCTTTCTGTCTCCCTCTCTCCTCCATCTCTCTGTATCTCTCTGTCTCTATCTCTCTGTCTCCCTCTCTCTCTTCTCTCTCTCTGTCTGTCTGTCTGTCTCTCTCTATATATATATACATATATATATATATATATATATATACATATATATATATACATACAGTATCTCCCATAGATAGGTTATAAGTAAAAAGTAAAGTCGTCGGGGCGGCCTAAAGTCGGTATCAGCCGATCAGCGAGGGAGTCTATCCCCTTTTCAATAGCGCTAGACCAAGGAGATTGTTTTTTTAGCATCTGAGGTGGAGCGCCACACCTACCATCAGCTCCTTACTTTACCGCACAGATCCCTGAGCTACTCATACGCTGATTTGGCGAGGACCGGTATCGAACTAGGAACGTTGTGGTTTCTAGCCGAACGCTCTACCGACTGAGCTAACCCCCTTACATTTTATAATAAAACATGTTTTCTGTAAACCAAAGTTACGAAGATCTTATCATTTCTAATGGACTATTATTAATCAGAAACGTATATTATTATCTATTATTTATAACTAAACTCTATAGCATTGGAACTCTGTAACCAAAAATAAACTGTAACATTCATCTAATAAAACACAATAAAATAAATTGCATAAATATATAAGTGGTGTACTTATTTTTGTATGGTTACATATTCATATTTTGTGTGACAGAATTTCAATGTTGTAGAGTTTGATAATAAATAATAGCTAATAATATACGTTTTGGTTGCAGAAATAATAGAACCCTAGTATTTTTGGTTTAGAAGAAAAATAACTTGTATAAAAAGTAGCAGGGTGTATTTATGAGCGATGACACACACACACACACACACACACACACACACACACACACATATATATATATATATATATATATATATATATATATATATATATATATATATATATATATATATATATATATATATCAAGTTGTATCATAAAAGTACCGAGATCGAAACTATATTTACCAAATGAAGAATGAGTGGAACGTTTTTTTTTCCAATATACAGAGTGTGTCAAAAAGTAAAAAATATACTTTTTTGTCACACCTTGTATATATATATGTGTATATATGTATATATATAATGAATCCAATATGCACTTGAAGCTCCATATTTGTGGCTTTAACTAAAGAAGACAGCATCATTGGTTGGTGTTCGAATAAAGAAGAAGATTTTAAATATTTATTTTCAAAGCCGTTAGTATTAGCGGAACACAATTTTACCATCACATTTACAACTATTTGAAAAAACAAAAAAAAAAAAAAACAAAAAACAAAAACAAAAAACCAACAAAAACAAATAAATACGTTGACTTCTTTTATTCATTCATAATTTTGTAAACTTGTTGACAATCTTCTTTTAAATATTTATTTTCAAAGCCGTTAGTAGTTTAGCGGAACACAATTTTACCATCACATTTACAACTATTTGAAAAACAAAAAAGGAAAAAACAAAACAAAAAAAAACAATAACAAAAAACAAAAAAAAAACAAAAAAAACGAAACAAATACGTTAACTTATTTTATTCATTCATAATTTTGTAAACTTGTTGTTTTCTTTTGTTTTTTTTTCTTTTGAGGCAAACATTGGCATCGTCTTGGACAGGTCAATGTAATAGGCCATCTACATGATAATACCCAAGATTGCTATTTGCAAAGACTTAGTAAGAAATTTGGCCAACTATATCAGGGCATCTAATGAGAATCGAACACACTACACTGTCAATTATTAGTGAATAGTATGTGCTAACCTTCCTACTCTGGGAGGAACTCTATTGTCCGAGCAGGAATAAACATAATACTTTCAAGTTGTCTAAATATCTTGAATGAAGCCATGGTTATTTTGTAATTTTACTATTATACGAGAGTTGCATGACATTGGGCTCTTCAAGTCCAAGGTCAGTAGGTATATAATTAGTATTAGACGCCTGTGTCACTCCCCATCCATCTATACATTCATATTCAAATGTTCACACTCTTCATCCTCCACAATTTATTGTCATATCGTAATTCTTTACTCAGTAGGTTCCAACTTGACCTTGATAAGGGTGAATCTTTGTTAAGAATACTAGCAAATATATGCACCCCCGGGTGCAAGTATTTAAGTTTAAATGTAATAAAATATTAGATTAAATCAGAAAGGCTAATGAAACAAATTAAGAATTCAAATAAAAAGATTTGAAACGGAGGGGGTATAATCGGAAAAATAGAACAACTGAAACTTACTCTTTCATCACTTCCGTTTTTCAATGCTAAATTTTCCTAATTTAACTATTTAGTTAAAATAGGAAGTAAAGAATAAAAGTTATTTCTTCTTGTTTATGAATTTCTTTTAGGATTTATTGAAGAGATTTTTACTCATATTCATTAAGATAAAACCAAACAATTAGAAATCAATAATACCAAGCACATTTTTATTAAATCAGTTTTTTAAATATCAATATGCAAATTAGCTTTACGTTTACACTGAAACTGGTATTTTTGTTTTATATAAATACAATTGCATATTATTAGTATTTAGGTAAGGCCAACAGTATTAATAATGTCAAACAGTTTTATTATTAATTGAGGTTTAAAATATAAATAGAATCATGGAGAATGTGACGTAAATAACTAAGGGAATTGTGACTTGAGTAGTAATATAGTTTCGGTTACAGACAGAAAAACCACAATCTCCATTATAATATATATATCATATATCATCATCATCCTGTCGCGCTGGCAGCACGGATATCCATGACAATCTCTCACCATCCTTTCCTATCATTCATTGCCCCTGGGAGGTCCTCTGCGCAGCATCCAGTATCCGCGCAGAGCTGATCTATGTACGTCTTTGCTGGTCGACCTACTCTGGCGCGCCCATGTGTTGGCTTCCACAGAAGAACGTCACTTACGCAAGGAGTGCCCAGCGTGTGTTGTTCGCTTCACGGATGGTTCGTGTGATATGGGGCATCTGACCATACAGCTGTTTTCTCGTGGGGTGCTATTTCTACATCTTGTTTAATATTGCACGCAACACACACACACACACACATATATATATATATATATATATATATGTGTGTGTGTGTTTGTGTGTGTGTATGTTGAAAAAAAATAAAGGAAAGAAAGTGTTGAATGGATAAATAGGATTATTTTATTTTATTTAACTGACACGTGTTTCGGTCAGGAGTTTATCTATGTATACATGTATTTTATCTATTATTATTTTAGATACAAAATGAAATAAAATAACAATAATAGAAAAAAATGATATATATATATATATATATATTATATATATATATATATATACGATGGGGGGGGGGCTGAAAAGTTCGAGAGTAAAAAGTTCATATAACGATGGCTTTTTTAACCAATGAGATCCGAGTACTGCAACTCCGATGGACGAAGTATGAAACCACAGAGGTGATTAAGTTGAAAAATAAAGCTCATTTGGTCACATTTCATGATAGTATCTTGGTCAGCCTATAAACTTTTCAGCCGACCCTCGAATATATAACATTATATACCCGCCCCCCCCAAAAAAAGGGCGGGGATTACTCAGTACTATCTCTGTAACTAAATGTTTCGTGGCCCAGTTCAAACTCGTAAAGTATAAGTTCCCGATTTAGACTACGTTACACATTCATATGTGCACCTTTCAAATCCCAATCGGTGTAAAGCAAAGTACGTGTCAGCACACGTTTCCCTCAACAACAGCGGCTATTTCCCACGGCTTAAACTGTTTGGATCACGTGATATACGCACCGCAAACTAGCACATACCAAAATATTGCAAAACTTTTGACTAGTATATATTATTATATTCTCACACCTGTCGTAGCCGGTGGTTCACAGGAGGACTCTTCTGTGTATTCTAGCCGATCTTAACAGTGCTGTAGTTTGGATGGTCTCGATTCTTCGTCTGATTTTTGATTCACCCACTTTCTTTTCCAGAGCTTTGGGGACCGTTCCAAGGGCACTAATTAAATTAATG
Source organism: Doryteuthis pealeii (assembly GCA_023376005.1). Classification (NCBI taxonomy): domain Eukaryota; kingdom Metazoa; phylum Mollusca; class Cephalopoda; order Myopsida; family Loliginidae; genus Doryteuthis; species Doryteuthis pealeii. Next base: position 36,379,070 of record CM042156.1, read on the forward strand.
TGACCTTCACCTTCATGTTCCAGTTTCCTCAGTACTTTGGCAAGGTCCAAGTATTTGTTTATCTTTTCGCTCTCTCTTTTCACTCAGTGGTCGGCAGGGATGGCAAAATCCACGAGATGACTGGTTCTATTCTTCTTCTTGTCGATTATTATTATTATTATTATTTTCACTCCTTTTGAGTTTTTAACATCAGCGTTAGCTGATGGTATTTCACTGGAGTCTGAGTGACAACAAGTCTCCTTAGGTCTCCAGGACTCTTCTGAGTATTCTAGCCGATTGCAGCAGTGAAGTAGTCTGGATGGTCTCAATTCTTCCTCTGATTTCTAGATCCTTCAGTCTTTTTTCCAAGTTTATTGGTACCGTTCCAAGTGGACCAACTACAATTGGTATCACTTTCACTCTCATGTTCCACAGCTTTTTCAATTCCTTGCCAAGGTCCAAGTATTTATCCATTTTTTCATTTTTCTTCAGCTTCACCAAGTGATCTGCTGGACCGCAAAGTCCACCAGTTGACACGTTCTCTTGTTTTTGTTAATCAACACTAGGTCTGGTCTCCTGGCTGGGATAGGGTGATCCGTCTTTATCTCGAAGTCCCAGAGAATTTTATTCTCAAGAACAGATTCTGGTTTACGCGATTCATTGGCATCATTGCTATAAAAATAGTATTAGCCACAATGGGTGTCCTTGGAAGATGTCTCTTTGGATTCCCCAGACCATGACATCCCATTGATAATACGTTGTATTTGGCTTATACGCAAGGAATTGTACTGTCTTGAAAGAGTGCCAATAAAGAACAAGATACTTATACCTAGACAACTACTTGAATCCCTTCCTCCGCACATTAAAGCGTAAATGGTATGCTTGCCAATGCAAAACAACGACTGTTTTGGCCCGGTTTGGATGCGGCAGATGAGAGCCCAGTGCCAGATATATAATTCAATTACCCCATCACAACCTTGGGAACCCTTGATGCTACCATCGTTCCTATTCCAACAAACGTTGTCGATTTTTTCGATTCATGGGCCGGGTTAGCTCAGTCGGTAGAGCGTTCGGCTAGATACCACAAAGTTCCTAGTTCGATACCGCCCCTCGCCAACTCAGCGTATGAGTAGCACAGGGTTCTGTGCGGTAAAGTAAGGAGCTGATGGTAGGTGTGGCGCTCCACCTCAGACGCAAAAACAATCTCCTTGTCTAGCGCTAGTGAGGGGATAGACTCCCTCGCTGATCGGCTAATATCGACTTTAGGCCACCCCGACGACTTTACTTTTTTTTACGGGAGAAGCTACATGGTATATACAGATCGGTACACGGGCTTGGTGGAAATGGCTTTGATATCGACCGGAAAGGCCAGAATAGTGTGTAACACTCTTCGAACTTTGTTCTGCAAATACAGTGCACCAGAGGAAATCTTTTCTGTCGGAGGACTCCCATTTGACTCTCAGGAATATAACCTATTCCCCAAGTATTGGGTTATACGGAAGCGAACTTCGTCAGAATAATATCCCAAGAATAACGGCCAAACGGAACTAGCTGTCAAAACAGTCAAACAGATCCTTACGGACAACATCGACATTGCCGATTCAGTCCAAATACAGAATCAAATGGGTCCCTATGTGCGTCGGTGGATAAAAACCGTGAGGATCGTGGAGATACTCGGCAACAGACAACATCGGGTGCGTATGGACAGGAATAATCAGATAACCCTGCATAACGTTTTCTACGAAATACATTCCCAGTTGTCGACCTCTCGTACTACTCAACACCGGAAGTGGATTGCGAGACATAAAAGCCAGACTTACAGCCAAGCCAGCATAACGACCCTGGGTGGGGTGGGGGTGTTGACAAAAACCGCACTTTGTTATTAGAATAAGAAAATTTTTTTTTTTTCGTTGGGACTTTGTCATCTGGTTTTCTTCGATTTTCTTTTGTAAGTATTGTTTCAATTCGGTCTAGTACTCTACTGCTGCTACAGGACTACCGCTGAGGGTATTCATATTTTCTAATATTATCGTTCTGGGAAGGGGGGTAGTTTTTCTTCAACGAAAACAAAAGTAGAACCTCACTACATTAATTCCTCACAACATCTTCAACCTTAGAAAACACATACATAATCATTCAAATCTGGATGGTTCATATTCGACTCGACATTCAAATTTCAGGAATACTCTCCTTAGGCTGGCTAACAAGGGGGCCCACACCTCCAGAGATGTATTCTCTGATTCCATCGGCACCTCAGGCCCTTCAGGTGCATTGGAAACATCAGGAACAGCTGCGTATCTAGACTCTCATGAATTGAATGGAACTTGAAACAAAGATAATCTTGCCTGTTCGGAGTTGGACTTGAAAGTCATCAGAACTAGACAGACAGGATTCGTTTATTTTTAAGTAAAAGTGTTGGCAGGAAGTCGTCATAGCTAGACAGATAGGATTCGTCATAGCTAGGCAGATAGGATTCGTTTATTTTTAAGTAAAAGTGTTGGCAAGGAGACATATCGATCAATTTTTAAATACATGAATTCATGGAGCCAAGAATGTTCCGGGGATCATGGTCCTTAGAGTGTCTGAGAGTCTAGACACATCAGATATTCTGCATGTTACCAAACTTAATATGGCACAGAATCAAATAAGAGTAAAAAGCCAAAAAAAAAAAGAGGTTTTGTTGTACTAATATTCTCAGTATTGGGCCAACCTGCTTACTTTGAAAATCAGCCTTAGAAATCTTGGCGTTTAGCCAAGTTCGAACACAGGATCTTAGCAATTTTTAATGAATTCATAAGCTTTTTTTTCTCTTTTTATTTAATCTTCAAGACTCTATTAAACAGTAATAATTTGTTTGTAGCTGCCCATGCCTTTCCTATACGTGTATTAACATCGCTTTCTGTGGATGAGATATTACTACCTAGGTATGTGAACTGTTCCACTGGCTTAAGAGGCTTACCGTCAAGTGTGGAGATGTCTCCTTTCTTTTTGAAGCACATGAACTCGGTTTTATCGGAGTTCACATAATATGGAAATCCGATCTCATTGACAAGCTAAAGCGACAATTCTTCCAGGCTGTGGTTATGTCATAACTGCTGTATGGCTGCACCACCCGGACCCTAACGAAGCACCTTGAGAGTAAGCTGGGTGGGACCTGCACAAGAATGTTGCGTGCAGTCCTGTACAAGTCGTGGAAGCAGCACCCCACAAAGAAGCAACTATATGGCCACCTGCCCCATCTCACAAACCATCCGGGTAAGACGGACTAGCCATGCAAGACACTGCTAGAGAAGCAAGGACGAGCTTATAAACAACGTTCTCCAGTGGAAGCCAACACATGGACATGCTAACGTAGGACGCCCACTAAGGACCTACATTGACCAACTATGGGAGGATGCTGGTTGCTGCGCAACCAGGGGCAATGAGTGATAGGGAAGGTTGGTGAGAGATTATCATGGTTATCCGTGTTGCGTGCGCAACATGATCATGATGATGATGAGGATGATGATGATTAAACAGTGATTTAGTACGTACTAAAAGTAATTAAAAAATACCCGGAAAACGTCAGTTTGTCTCCTTTGCTTTATTAACGAACAGCTTCGAGGTCTATCAGATAGCAAAACGATTTTAAATACAAACTGCGCTCCAAAAGCAATGAGAACCTCTCCCTACACTGCATCGCTAAGCATCAATGACGACCCACTCCTCTCCGCCTCACCAACCGCCGGAACCCCGTCGAGTTGTAAAGCATAAGAAATAAGAAAGAAATATGGCCAGTAGTTAACTCTGACATATCAGCCATCTGTGGTCCCGTGGCAAGAGCACGTGCAACGGGATGATGGCGGTAGTGGGGGTGGGGGCACTACTACTACTACTACTACTACTACAACACTTACTACTACTACTATTACTACCACTACTACTGCAACACTTACTACTACTACTACACTTATTGCTACTACTACTACAACACTTACTACTACTACTACTATTACTACTACAACACTACTACTACTACTACACTACTACTACTACTACTACAACACTTACTACTACTACTATTACTACCACTACTACTACAACACTTACTACTACTACTACTACTACTACTACACTTACTGCTACTACTACTACTACTACAACACTTACTACTACTACTACTAATACTACTACAACACTACTACTACTACTACTACACTTACTACTACTACTACTACTACAACACTTACTACTGCTACTACTACAACACTTACTACTACTACTACTACTATTACAACACTTACTACTAATACTAATACTACTACAACACTTACTACTACTACTACTACTACTACACTGAGTAACTACGGAAATTTGAGATAGAAGTTACTTGCCACATCAGTAATGAAAATAAACCCCCCGAGTATGTTGCTTTACGGTGGGTTGCCATTGTTTGTGTTTACAAACCAATGGAAGGAAATGGAATGATAATCATTGGAAGTCTTTGGCTTAGGTTGATTTGAGCCAAGGCCAAGTAAGAAGGGAAATAAGAGTAGGAAGATTGTACTTTGCCAATTTCACAAGTCAGGAGAACCTGATGTTTACGTTAAACCTTTTATAAAAATAGACCATTGGCATCGACGAGAATTATGTAACTCTCTGTCAAAAGCCAAAAGCCCAAAATCCACGTCGTCATTTGCACATTGGTCGACGTCTTATGCTGACTCTATTTAAATAGTAAGGTAAATAGTAGGGCAGACTGGGCTCTTTAACCATGGTTAGGCAACCGGTCTAGGAGAAGGAAAACTCTGAATTCAAACCTGATAAACTCCGCTTAAGAAATTGATCTTGTGTCGCATCCTGCTTGTAAATATATATGCTGACTCTATTTACATTACATGTGAAAAACGTTTAATATTCTCATGAAATATTTAGGACCGTATTACCTTTAGACACACCTTTTTGATCTCGATTAAGAAAGGACGTGTTTTTTTATTTACACCGTCAATATCCGGTTGTTTGTTAGGGGTTATGGTTAGGGTTTAGGGTTAAGGTTAGGGTTAGGGGTTAGTTTTATAATCTAAAAAAAATCTAAAAATCGTCTGTTAAAACAACAGGATATTGACAGTGTAAATGAAAAATATGTCCTTTCTTAATCGAGATCAAAAAGGGGTGCCTAAATGTCATATCGTCCAATATTTATTTATTATCTATTATTTTATTCTTTGTGAGTTTTATCCCACCAGTTATAACTGTTGGCTGTCTCTTGAAGTCTGAGTGAAAGTAAGTCTTTTTATAACCCGTCGGTCCTCCCGAGCTGAAGGGCTCACAGAATCTCCGAAATTGGCCGTCAAGATCGGATTTTCTGCATCAACCACGGATTGCAGGGTATCTATATTTGCTGGAAATCTAGCCGAATGCCCCACGTTTGTGCTAAGATCTCAAACGACTAGAAATCTGCTATAGAAACTGATTTCCGAGATTAATGGTGGCCGATTGGTCACATGAAAAAAAATAACGACTCTTTTTCTTCTTCAAAAATCAACAACATTTATATTCAAAAATACAGGAATACAAATAATTACTTCTCAAGGTTTGTGGGAGTGATGTGCCCGTAATTAAATACTTCTGGTCTTCTGCAAAGTATTGTGCAAAACAGTTCGTAAGTTGACTAAGTTTTCAAAATGGTCTTAGCTGAAGTCAGTTACTCTCGGCTCTCAGTATTGCGTTAATCTTGTCAGCTAGCCCGATTCTCAAGCGATCACAACTTCATCTGCCCGTTTGGCCTGATCTGCCCATTCGGCCTCTTCTCAGCTGCCGTTCTCAAGCACACCCGGCTTCATTCTGATCTCTCGTCAAGATCGTCTCAGTTTAAATAATTTTTCAATCGGAAATTCTTATTTCCGGCCAGCGCGAAGATATTCGTTACCTCCTCTTTACCTTTCATTTTATCAAGGGCGCCGCCTCTCTTTTTGTCATAATCAGCCAATCAAATTTACTTCCGCATCACAATCTAAGTGCCATCTCTTCCGGCCACTTCAAACAAAGGAGCTTACCGGAGAAACCAAGCCTGACCTTTATCTTTTGACCGTCAAACTATCCAGACACTTTTAGTCCCAACCAAAAGGACAGGCCTTCTTTCTAACCGCCGGGCTGATTCTTATCTAAGAAAAAAATCTTTTCATTAAGTTTTGACAGGTAATCATGTCAAGCCCTCTGGGTGCTTTTAGCACGTCTAAACAAAAGGATTGGTCTCCTATCTACCTTCGCTATTTATCTTTTCTGGATGGAGAAAAAACCTTTGTTCCGGCCTTGCACTAGATACACTAGCGGTCAATATTATTGCTGATTATTATCTTTACCGTTTCAGTGAAAAAATTACTTTTATTCTTTTTTTTCTTTCCATAGATTCTGACCGCCGACAAAAAATATTTCTAAGTATTTCCGTTTTTCTTTCTTTCTTTCTTTTTCTAATTTCCAAACCCGTATCAGGTCACATTTTCAATTCTCCATAACTTTTCTATGTATTTTAGCTGTGATCTAATTATCTCTTGCGCGCTATTATGAATTAGTACTAATGCTTTTTATACGTAATCTAATGATATCCTCTCTTGCGCGCTATTAGTACTAATGCTTTTTATACATAATCTAATGACATTATATCTTGCGCGCTATTATATATTAGTACTAATGCTTTTTTATACATAATCTAATGACATTATATCTTGCGCGCTATTATATATTAGTACTAATGCTTTTTTATACATAATCTACTGATATTATCTCTTGCACGCTATTATGCATTAGTACTAACGCTTTTTATACGTAATATAATGATATTATCTCTTGCGCGCTATTATGCATTAGAACTAATGCTTTTTATACATAATCTAATGATATTATCTCTTGCGCGCTATTATATATTAGTACTAATGCAATTCTCGGATTTTCAATTCCTCCAGTCTCTTTTTTATGTTCTTGAAGATTGTTATAAAGGCTCCAACTATGATTGGTATCACTCATCTTCGTGTTCCATTACGTTTTTAGCTCTCAAGCTAGGTATAGGTTTTTCAATTTCTCAAGCAGAGTATAGGTTTTTCGATTTTTCGAGCAGAGTTTTCACATCAGCGCTAGCTGATAGTCTTTCACTGGAGTCTGAGTGACAGCAAGTCTCCTCAGGTCTCCAGGACTCTTCTGAGTATTCTGACAGATTGCAACAGTGCAGTAGTCTGGATGGTCTCAATTCTTCCTCTGATTTCCAGATTTTCCAGTCTTTTTTCTAAGCTTTTTGGGACCGTTCCAAGTGCACCAACTACAATTGATATCACGTTGACCTTCATATTCCATAGCTTTTTCAGTTCTCTGGCAAGGTCCAGGTATTTGTCCATCTTTTCGTTTTCCTTCATCTTCACCCTGTGATGTGGTGGAACCGCAAAGTCCACCAGTTGACACGTTCTCTTTTTTTGTTAATCAACATTAGGTCTGGTCTCCTGGCTGGGATACGGTGATCCGTCTTTATCTCAAAGTCCCAGAGAATTTTGTATTATTATTATTATTATTATTATTATTCCTTTCGTTCTTTATTATTTCCAAACTCATGATATAGCGCCATCTTTGTTTGCATATACTTGTAGTAAGTATTTACCCAACCTCACCACACACGAAGCATATGAAATAGAAACAAAATGTATAAATAACTTCCTTCTTTAAACAACAATCGTCCGTTCTCTTTCGTTGGTGATACAAAAAGCCTTCTGAAATATAGGACATCATTTCTTATTCCTTGGGGTTTCTTAGAAAGATTGCAGAGAAACTGGAATTTCGAATCTCACTTGAGACAAAGGAAAAATGTTAAGTTTAGGTGTTTGTCATCTATTATGTTCCCCGGACTTTCTAAGCTGGAGCTTCTTAGCCTGAACATCCGTCTTCGAGTCGGAGATGACTTATCTGTTCCTATGTAACTGTTTATCGACTAAATCTACAAGAATACATATGTTTTATTTATTTATTTATTTATTTACGGTGTTCAATTGACGCAACTGGAATGCTCAATAGTTTCCATCTCCGTTGTCTACGACGTATTCTATACATTCGTTAGCAGGATAAAGTGCCCAACACAGTCGTGCTAGATTGCGCCGACATGAACAGCATGTTCTCCATCCTCTGTGAGAGGCGCCTTCGTTGGCTTGGACATGTCAGGAGAATGGAGGGTGGACGCATCCCAAAAGATATTTTGTACGGGAATTAGCAAAAGGCTCCCGATCGGTTGGTAGACCACGCCTACGATTTAAAGATGTATGCAGGAAAGCTATGAGGATATGCCATATTGACACAAACACGTGGGAGGTAGATGCAAAAAATAAAGCGGCCTGGCGTCTCAACGTTAAGCAAGGCACGGAGAGGGGTGAGGCAGAGAGGAGAGTAGCCTCGACAGAAAAGAGAGCCAGAAAGAGAGAGAGAAAAGCCAGCAGCCCCAGAAAGCATCACAGTTTGTATGCATTCAGTGCACCAAGAATTGGTCTGCAGAGTCACTTGCGCAGATGCAGATAAAACAATTTTTATTTTTTATTTTGGACACTACGTCATCGTCCTTAGTGGACGGAAAGGATCCAATTGACACAGCGTTAGAATGTTTGTACTTAAAATTCCCAAAATTCCAGTTTACAGTTTCATCTGAGTTATTCCCCTTGATTAGTAGGGAGTTGATGGGAACCCGGAAGTGGGGTTTCCTCCATGGCACTTTTGGATTGGGGTTCGTGCGGTCAGCACGCACAACACGGTTGAGCTAATAAAGTCACTTTTAGGGTAGAATCATTCTCTACTCTGTGTTAAATAAAACCTTGTTAATTTCCAACAATCTGGTCTTGCATTTTCTTTCAGTGGTCCGTATTTTTATTTGTATGTAAAAACAATACGCCACAAACTTTACACTGAAAATGAAATAGGAAAATTGCAAATTGTCTAATTACATGTCTAATAAAGGAAATGTTAAAATCAAGTTGGTTTTCTTATGTCATACGTGCTAGGTGGAGACCTAACGAAATCTAGAGTTATCTCAATATGATCAGTAGGGATTGCTGGGAGCCCGGAAGTGGTGTTTCCGCCATGACACTTTTGGATTGAAGTTTGTAGTGGACGGATGCATACACAACATGGTTGGGCTAATAAAGTCACTTTTAGGGTAGAAGCATTCTCTACTCTGTGTTAAATAAAACCTTGTTAATTTCCAACAATCTGGTCTTGCATTTTCTTTCAGTGCTCCGTGTTTTATCTGTACTAGCAAATATATGCACCCTTCGGGTGCAAGTATTTAGGTTTTGATGTAAATAAAATATTGTATCAAATTAGAAACTATTTAGAAAATGATAAACTGAGGGGGTATAATCGAAAAATAGAACAGCTTTAAATCTAACTCTTCCATCATTTTCCATCACTCCCGTCTTTCATTTTTCCTAATTTATCTATTTAGTTAGATTATGAAGTATTTAATAAAATTACAGTTCTTTGTCTTGTTTAAGGATTTCTTTTAAGATTTATCCCCAAGATTTTTGCTCAGATTCGTTAAGAGAAAACCAAACAATTAGAAATCAATAATACTAAGCGTATATTTATTAAAATCAAATTCTTAATATCAATATGCAAATTAGCCTTCTCGTTCACACTGTAAACCGCTATTTTGTTGAATATATAAATATACTTGCATGTTATTAGTATATAGATTAATCAAACAGTATTAATAAGGTATAACAATTTTATCAATCAATTGAGGTTTAAATAAAAATAAATTCATGGTGAATGTGACGTCAATAACTAAGGGAATTGTGACTTGAGTAGTGATTTAGTTTCGGTTGCAGACAGACAAACACACAATCTCCATTATAATAAGATGTAAAAACATAACAATCTGCCAGTCATCTGACATTGGCACGCTTTCTTGTGACATTTACAAAATCGGCTGATGACCTTATCAAACTGTAATGTATCTTCATTACATAACAGCCTTCCTTTGAAATCAAATTCCAATATCTTGCTTATTTACCGGGGATCGAACACCGACCTCCAGCATTCCAGTGGGGAAATATGGATTACTCACTCAAGAACATCTGTTCTACCGCTTATGTCAATAAATTGAATTTATCAATCTCTATGTAACATCTGTTATTCAATCTAAAAAAAATGGATATGAAAAAAAAGTAAAAAAAAAAATGTAATGCTAAGTACAGCGTATTAATACACAACACGCTCCCGTCCATTGGTTTACTGAACTTGAGGTTTCGTAAACATAGGGTCAATAAATGAAATTTACATAAAACATATTGATTCAAAGATACTTAGATGAGGTTATTAGGGATTTTTATTACCTCGTACCCCACTTGTACGGGTTAGGCACAAGGCCCTATTAACGTGGGCCCACCCACAAACCGAAGCTCATGGATGGGAAAGAACAAAAATTGCGTCGATCCCTTCGGTATTCCCCCTCAAGGGAGGCGCCTCAGGCGCTGGGCAATAAACCCAGCCCTGCCCCTTTAAGTCAAGGGGGAAGGTGTTGCCTGGAGGGATGGCCCTCTGGGATCGACGCTATTAATTTAACACCTCACTGGTCCAGAGGCCGAAGCTCACTGGACCCCCGCCCGAAGGACGGGTTGGAAATGCCTGATGAGGTTATTAGGGATTGTAATGTCGATTCGAATCAAATAACCCTTTTATTTTGTCTGAGATACATTTCTTTGTTGTTTCAGCGCATGGAAACGCAAACTTAACAGTCACCAGTCTCTTTCTTCAGAAAGAGACAGAAGTTAAAGTGTAAGAACTGTCATCTATCATCCCATCTATTCTTATCTTCCTATCTGTCTGTCTGTCTGTCTCTCTGTTATATACCCGGCGTATTATGTGGGTATATATGAGTATATAACAAAAGCTGCTAGTAGGTTCACTGTTGATATTTAAATATTTGAAAAAAAAAAAAAACCCAACCAAAAAACAAAAAACAAACTAAAAACAAACAAACAAATAAAAAACAACATATGTTAGTCTTTGAAAAACTTGAGACTGATTGAGAATGAGCTCCTGCATGATAAACAGAATAGGAAGCCGTCATACGGGCACTGTATGTAAACAAAGATGGCGTTGCAGATATCAATGCTCTACACTAGAATTTCTCCTGCAAAAAGAAAGGAGAGATTGAATATCATCAGTTGCCATAAAGTAAAGATTATCTTTTCCATCATATAGTCGTCGGGGGCCTAAAGTCGGTATCAGCCAATCAGCGAGGGAGTCTATCCCCGTTTCACTAGAGCTAGACCAATGAGATTGTTTGAGCGTCTGAGATGGAGTGCCACAACTACAATCAGCTCCTTACTTTACCGTACAGATCCCTGTGCTACTCATACGCTGAGTTGGCGAGGGCCGGTATCGAACTAGGAACCTTGTGGTTTCTGGCCGAACGCTCTACCGACTGGGCTACAAAGTGCCATCGGAAAAAGAAAATTGGCCGTGTGTGATGTGGATTTCCTGATCTAGTAGATGGTCAGGTTTGATAGTTGTGATGTGCTTCTTATCATCTGGATGGATAATTTACCTCAACCGGTAATCATGAACTTTTGTTTAGTAAATTAGGGTGTGGTGTCCAGAAAAAAACAGAACCCACACATTTTGTAATAAAAACTGTTAATTTCCCATTAAACAAATAACTTAGGGTTCAGGGTTAGTTTAATGGGAAAATAAACAAATAACTTGGGTTCTGTTTTTTTCTGGGTCAGCCCTGTACAGTTATGGATGGTGTTTAGGGTTAGTTTAATGGGAAAATAAATAAATAATTTGGGTTCTGTTTTTTCTGGGTCACCCAGTACAGGGTGACCAGAAAAAAACAGAACCCAAATTATTTATTTATTTTCCCATTAAAACTATCGTGTTAAAACATGCAGTTGTATTGATTACGGTGAAATGAAAATGGCCAACCAAAACAGACGGCTTCCTCAAAGTGAAAGAAACAAGGGGGGGGTTACTCTCATTTATGTGCTTATGTTCAGATTACGCAATTTAATTCTGCATATTGAGTTATTTTTCTCACATTCATATAAGTTAAGTTTTTTTTTTATTTGGTTCTTTCGTTTATAAATTCATGATAGATTGTTTAAGGCTGAAATTTGATTCATTTGTAAATGTCTGATTATAATCATATCTTCTAAAGCTGAGATAAACACCTTTCTTTTCCCTAAGGATTTTTTTCTATTCATGTTATTGACACAAAATTTATACTGAAATATTCCTTGGTTTCAGGACTACTTATTGTTTGAAAAAATTCCACTTTAATTGGTTTTAATTAGTCGTAATTAGCAATTAAGTCAACAGCTGACCCGTCCCTCTCTGTTATTCTGCATTACTCTCACCCTCTCTATGTATGAGTAAGAATGAGAGTGAAAACGGAGAGTTATTGCGTTAGAGACATTTAACTATGTTAGGGGATAGCAGGTGGTGTGGTAATTGACATGTATTGGACTCACCCGTCCAAGAAACCAGTAGATATAAAAAAGGATATTTTTTGCTGTGACCTCGGGGAGAGGTGGTATAATTTATAACGCGGTGCGTCTGGGTATAGAAAGAGGTCTTGGTCGGGCTAACTTTTTTAATTTCTTTTTTCTTCTAAAAAGAAGAAAAAAGAAATTAAATTTCTTTTTTTAATTTCTTTTTTTAAATTTCTTTTTTTAAATTTCTTTTTTTTTTTAATTTCTTTTTTAATTTCTTTTTTTCTTTTTTTTGTTTATAAAGTGTTCGTAGCTCGTTATTACTGTGTTAATCGGGCTAAAAATTTCTTTTGGAAGAGTTTAACTCATAACTGCACTTTAGTTAAATTGATTTTTAGTTCTGTTCGAATCGACTTTTTTTTTTCCTAAAAAAAAACAAAAAAAAAACACTGCTGAAAATCCAGCCCATGATACTAATCAACTCCTTTTTTTTTTCTTTTCTTTAAGGCGTTTTCCAGAGTGGTTAATGTGATATTTTACCCCCTCCCGTACTTTCTCGACAAGTAAATATATTTTCTATTGGATTTTTTAAAATATAAAATATACTAAACAATATTTTCGAAACTCGGTCATATTCACTTAGATTTTTTTACTGTTTTGAATAAAATGGAAAAACAATATTTGCATTTACTATTTATCAATAGTAAACCTGGGGGTGGGTTACTTTTTATCACCTTCAAAACCGCTAAAAATATTTTAAATTAACAAAAATCTGGTATTTATCCTATTTTAATGAAATTTTCAATCTTGATTAATCAATGAATGAATTTTTAAATGCATCAGTTATTGTATTTCAAAACTTACTGATATTTTTCATGTCATTCAACTTTGCCCCCACCCCCTCCCCTTTTATATTTTGAGGGATGTAAAATATTAGTTTATCTATTCGCAGAAATGCCTCCCGCTTTAAAAAATCTAGGCGTTGATAAAACAACCACTTACGAATGAAGTCCTCCATCTGAAGTGGTGCCTGCTGAAAAAAAATCAGCGCTTCCGAAAAGTTAATGCGATATTTTACTCACTCCAGTCTTTTTTGGACAAGTAAATTATTTATTTATTTTCCCATTAAACTAACCTTAAACCCCAACCCTAACCCCTAAACCTAAGCCTAACCCCTAACCCTAAACGCCCCTAGTTAAAATTAACAGTTTTATGACAAAATTTGTGGGTTCTGTTTTTTTCTGGGTCACCCTAATTTTGACACCTTTGTGCAAGTTCAGCCTTTTTTTTAGCCTGTCACACAAGACGCCGGTTGTTTACAGTACTAGCTATTACTTAATGGTCATCTTATTATAATGGAGATTGTGAGTTTATCTGTCTGTAACCTAAACTATATTACTATACAAATCACAAATCACAATTCCCTTTGTTATTTACATCACATTCTCCATGATTTTATTTTTTATTTAAAACCCAATTATTAATAAAATTGATTTACATCATTAAGACTGTTGACCATATCTACATACTAATAACATGCAATTGTATTTATATATACAACAAAATAGAGGTTTACAGTATGAATGGGAAGGCTAATTTGCATATTGATCTTAAAAAATTGATTTTAATAAAATATATGCTTAGTATTATTGATTTCCTTATTGAATATAATCTTAATTTTAACTAAACAGTTTAATTAGGAAAATTTACCAATGAAAGACGGGAGTAACGGAAAATGATGGAAGAGTTAGTTTCAAAGTTGTTCTATTTTTCAATCATACCCCCTCTGTTCCAAATCTTTTCATCTGCATTCTTATTCAGTTTCATTAGCCTTTCTAATTTAATATGATATTTTATTATATCAAAACTTAAATACTTGCACCCGGAGGGTGCATATATTTGCTAGTTCATCTAAATACTAAACGAGTACATAGCTACTTCGATGAACCGGTGCTTTTAGCGTGACTTTAGTGTAAGTATGCGATTTGGAATTTTTTTTTTACTTTCATTATTCCTTTTTTTTTCTCTCGTTTCTTTCTTTCGTGTCCGCTCTACTGAAACAAAAAAAAAAACAGCTGCCAATTTTGTCATTTGGTGCAAATCATTCGCATCTTACTTGAACGAAATTCATTTTTTTTCTTCTCATTTTTGTGTTCATGTCTTTGTCTTTGACACACTTCACCTAACCTTTGGCAAGAATTCGCGCCTTACACGATTTCAAAGATACAATGGAATCACATACAGATCACCAAACGAGTAAATCCACTCAGTGAATATTTTCTAAGAACTAATTTTGAGGTACTGTTTGCATTATGGTTAGAAACACGGCGAGTGGAATTGGTACAAACTCCAATTGGCACAGATGTATTTATTTTGCTATCTTATGTTGGTTAAATCGAACTTAACGGATCTAAATTCCACCATCATATGTCACCCCACCGAAAGAAAAAAATACCAAAAATCAGGGAATTAACCAAATTTAATGAAATTTTCAGTGTTGATATATTAATGAATAAAATATATAATGCATCAGTTATTTTATTTAAAAATTTTTTTACATTTTTTCAGGTCAGTTAACTTAGAAACACGTATATTTGAGAATCTGTGTTACACCTCAAAGATACGTAGATCAAAGTTAACTGACCTAAAAAAATATGAAAATATTTTATATCATATTCATAGCTAATATTGAACAATATTTCGATTTATAAAAATCATCTTCAGAGCTTGTTTTTACTCGGGTCTCATCGAGAGCTGGACCTGAAAATAATTTGAATTCAAAACGAAAACATTGATGTTCCAAAAAGTCATGCAGTCGTTTCCACATCCGCCACGCGTTTCTCGGTCAGTGACAATAATGTATATCTTAGTGTAACAGTTTTTGAAAAAAGAAGACATATTTCAAATTCAACAATAGACAAATTCTCTTTTCAAACAGGACGAGTTTTAACACGTTCATGGTAGGACTGCAACGGATATATATATATATATATATATATATATATATATAATCATCATCATCATGTCGTGCATGCAGCACGTGTATCCATGACAATCTTTCGCCAACCTTCCCTATCATTCATTACACCTGGAAGCTCCTCTGTGGAGTAGCCAGCATCTTCACATAACTGGTCAATGTATGTCCTTGCTGGGCGCCCCACACTTGCATGTCCATGTGTTGGCTTCCACAGGAGAACGTCGCTTATGAGTTCATCCTTGCTTCTCCAGCAGTGTCCTGCATGCCTTGTCCGTCTCACTCGGATAGTTTGTGAGATGGGGGGGGGGGAGTGACCGTACAGCTGTTTCCTTGTGGGGTGCTGTTTCCACGACTTGTTCAAGACTGCACGCAGCATTCTTGTGCAGCTCCCATCTAGCTTATTCTCAAGACGCTTTGTTAGGGTTCAGGTGGTGCAGCCATACAGCAGCACCGACACAACCACAGCATGAAAGAACTGTCGCTTCAGCTTGCCAGGGAGATCGGACCTCCATATGACTGATAAACTATTTGTGGCTGACCATGCCTTTGCTATCCGTGTATTAACATCGCCCTCTGTGGAGGAGATATTACCACCTAGGTATGTGAATTGTTATACTGGCTTGTCGTTGAGTGTAGAGATGTTTCCTTTATTTTTGAAACTCATGAACTCTGTTTTACCGGAGTTCACATAGAGGCCTATATTCTTTGCTGCCTCCTCTAAGCAATGTTGCAGTGATTCTGCCTGTGCCGGTGTATCTGCAAGAAGTGCAAGGTCATCAGCATAGTCTGCATCTGTGATTGTGCGGGATATCGCCTGCTTCTTGCCCTTTTTAGTGTGAAACCTTTTTCTTTTATGGTATCTAATGATGTTCGGAGTACGTAGTCTAGGCATATTATATAATATATATGGTGCCAATGTGTCTCCTTGAAGGACTCCAGCGGTGATGTCAAAGAAATCTGTGTCGCCATCGGGTGAGCGTACCATCACTTTAGTGTCTTTGTATAGCATCATTATAGCTGAAACCGTTTCATTGGGGAGACCATATGCTAATAGTATTTGTTCCATTTTTCCTCTATGTATGGAATCAAATGCCTTGGAAAAATCTACGAATAGCAGCGTTGCCTCTAGATTCTTTGCTCGTACCCCTTCTATGATCCGTCGAATAGTCAGGATCTGAAAGGTTGTGGATCGATTTCTGCAGAATCCATTTAAGGATTTTCTCTATTTCGGGCAGGATGTGATTAAGTAGAAGGGCATTATATATCTTGGCTGCAATAGCAGTGAGAGTTATGCCTCTGTAGTTTTTAGCGATTCCGAGATCTCCCTTTTTAGGGAATGGGAGGATGCAGCCTTTTGTCCATTTATCTATTCTATTTTGTCTATATACTGCATTGCATAGCCTAAGCAGTATGTCATTGAACTTTCCTATCTTCCACACCTCCGGGGGTATTTCGTCAAGTCCTGCTGCTTTTCTATCTTTTAGCTTCTCATCCAAAAGATTGTAGATAAACAACTAGATATCAAGCTGGGGGATTTCACAATAGATGATAATATATATATATATATATATATATATATGAAGCTAAGAGGTCAGAAGAAAGCAGCGGCAACAAAGCACCGGTACATCAACATCTTCAGGGACAGCCTTCAAATGCGAAATCTGTGGTTGAGAATGTTTTTCAAACATTGGTCTTAACAGTCACAGCAGGAGCTGTAACTTCAGGGACACAAAAACTTTATTATAGTCTTCCGAGACTGAAATGCTAATCTAATATATAAAGGAGATATTTTGGTATGTACGTGTCGACGTATAAGTTTAAAACGGGGGGTCACTCAGATTCAAAATCTTGCATACACATTGATATCGTTCTAACTAAGAAACATTCCAAATATGGTTATTGATTTTTTCTGATTAAGGGATATGATTAATTAATTAAGCCAAAATCACCCAATTTGCGAAACTCCTGCTGATTATGAAATATTGTCCTCTGCCTGACTTTTTATTAGAGCGAATACCAGCAGTGAAATTCAGTTTTAGTGAATAAATTTCGCAGTCTTAAGCAGTTCACCCCGGAATTTATCGCCTATTTGTTGTCCAATCTTAAAAATATCTATATGGTTGAAAAGAAGAAAGATAATCTTTCTCAATATATAATTTGTATGAGTCTTTATCCATTGAATTATTTTCTATACGAGTTAGAGAAAAATTATTTTGCTTCGGACAGCAAAAGTATGTTTTAACGAAAAATCAAACCTTATTCATATCGCAATCTTTTTATTCCTGTTTTTAAAAATATTAATTTAGTTAGAAATGAAATTAAATAATCTATCTTACAAATATTTATTAGGTAAGAAAGATGTGGTTTTATCGATTGAATTTAATAATAACTCAACTTTGTTTTTAATCAGTATTTCATTTTTCGTATATACAAAAGAGAGGTAGTTAAATTATATAACTATTTATTTCGTAAATAAGTAAACAAGTAAGTAAAGTACATAAGTTGTAATAACAATAACAAAATTTAAAAAATTTACGAAAAAATAAGATGTAATAGCAATAACAAAATTTTAGAAATTTACGAAAAACTTATAAAAAACAACTTTTCATAAAAAAAGGATTTGAGTACCTATTTATAAACAGTATTTTTTATTTTCTTTTCAATGCAAGCAGTTTCCCTACGATAGAAGATTGGCGAAACACAATCTTCCTCAACATATTCCACCATTTGGCCTGTTAAGATGAACAAAAACAAATGCATTAGTTTCCCTAATGCTTTGATAATTTTGTTACCTTGTAGGTAATATTGTTTTGTTTTATTTCCTTTTCATACAAAATCCAGAAATTAACAGTTCAATTCCTGGGGGTCTTACCCCACCCAGCCAACACATGTCCCTCGACTGAAATGATAAGGGCTGGATTAATTGCTCGAATCCAGGGGGCCTCTTAATGGAAATGCCGACGGAAATAAGCTATTTTTAAACTAACCCCCGAGAGGCATATTTTCCTGCATTAAACTGACTTTTTGTCCCATGTCAATACTCTGTAGTTGGTTACGTCTTGAAGACAAGAATTTCTTTTTTCAATGTAAGTCAAAGTAACGGTTAGTGAGAGATTGCCATGGATGTCCGTACTGCTAGCAAGGAGGAACTCATTAGTGACATTCTTCTGTTGAAGCCATCACATGGGCACGCCAGAGTAGGCCATCCAGCAAAGACGTACATAGACCAACTCTGTGCGGATACTGGATGCTGTGTAGAGGACCTCCCATGAGCAGTGAATGATAGGGACGGTAGGCGAGAGATTGTCATGGATAGCCGTGCTGCTAGCAAGGACAAGAATTTCTTTTTTCAATGAAAGTCAGAGTAACGGTAAGATAACCTTGGTATATAGGTACTATCAAAACTTGGGGCCTTTTGTTCGACTAAGAAAAGTTTTGTAAATTTATTAAAAAAATTACTAAGCTTAGTAAATATAGAAATAAAAGAAAATCAATTTTCTCCATTCAACTAAATGGTATATGCACAAACCTGAATCTGTCCTGGGGAATGAGACACACAAAATTCTCTGGGACTTTGAGGTATTAGGAGACCAGATCTAGTTTTGATTGACAAGAAGAGGAAGACTTGTCATCTCGTGGACTTTGCCGTCCCGGCCGATCACAGAGTGAAAATGAAAGAGAGCGAAAAGATCGACAAATACTTGGACCTTGCCAGAGAACTGAGAAAACTGTGGAACATGAAGGTGAAGGTCGTACCAATTGTAATTGGGCCCTTGGAATAATCCCCAAGGGGTTGGAAAAGAGTCTGGATGAATTGAAAATCAGAGGAAGGATCGACACCATCCAGACTACAGCATTATTGAGATCGGCTGGAATACCCAGAAGAGTCCTGGAGACCTGAGGATACTTGCTGTCACACAGCCTTCAGTGAATTGCCAGCTTCTGCAGGTGTGAAAAACTCGAATGAAGTGAAATAATAATAATAATAATCTTATTATAATGGAGATTGTGTGTTTTTCTGTCTGTAACCGAAACTAAATCACTACTCAAGTCACAATTCCCTTAGTTATTGACGTCACATTCACCATGGATTTATTTTTATTCTAACCTCAATTATTAATAAAATTGTTGTACATTATTAATGCTGTTAACCATATCTTTGGTTTTATTCTAATGAATATAAACAAAAATCTCTTCAATAAATCTGAAAAGAAATCCATTAACAAGAAAAAATAACTGTCATTTTATTCTTTACTTCCTATTTTAACTAAATACTTAAATTAGAAAAAAATACCAATGAAAGACGGGAGTGATGGAAGAGTAAGTTCCAGTTGTTATACTTTTCGATTATACTCCCTATGTTTCAAATCTTTTTATCTGCATTCTTATTTAGTTTCATTAGCTTTACTAATTTAATACGATATTTTATTACATTAAAACTTAAATACTTAGCACCAGAGGGTGCATATATTTACTAATAATAATAATAATAATAATAATAATAATAATAATAATAATAATAATAAAGTTTTGTAAATTTATAAAAATCATTACTAAGCTTAGTAAATATAGAAATAACTATGCCATGTTTCCTGAACATTTTCCGCGATGTCGTATCGCTTTCACCAACTTCTCTTGTCGCACAACCTTTCGTCAACTTCCCTGTTAAGACAGCATTCCAACGTTTCCATCAACTTCCATGGTCACATAGTCTTCCCTCGCTTCCATCAATTTTCCTAGTCGCCCAGCCTTCTCCCAAGGATACGTGGACGTTTCCTGATATTTTATCCGAATTCAAAATGCTCAATTTTGAAATTGGGCTGGGAATAAACTTAAGTTAAGAAATGGAACGAAAAAAAAAAAGAAGAAAAGTAAGAAAAATGTCACAGCTAATATAAACACTTCTTTCTGGGTCGCTTGTTTTTCACAGCAAATTGTTTTTGACATCTTCTAACGAAGTTATGCAACAGAAACGAAGACGTTCTTCTCGTGTTAACGAAAACTTGTGGAAATAAGCGATATTTTCCCAAAACTTTTCCTCTTCCAAGTCTGGCGTTGTTTTCAAAGTCATCAAATAACAAGTTTTAAAGTTAGTAACTTAACACGGTTTTTCAATAAACACAAACAAGTAAAGTTGATGGAAGCGATGGAAGTGCTGTGTGACCAGGTTTAAAATTTCACTATGAGAACTACCATGCAATACGACGTTTGCGTTGAAACTTTCCATTTTGTTCTTTTCAACAAGATATAACAGAACATAACCGAATATCTCCATAGAACCACTACTTTAAAGACTGAAATCCAAATAACCTTTTTTGGCATTAAATGACCCACAGAGGCTGATATGCCGTTAAACAAAACTCAAACTTAAACAAACTCAATTTCTTTCATGCACAGTTCTGACGTTCCCTTTGTAAATATTTACCAAGTTGAATGGTAATTATGAACTTTTGTTTAGCAAATTACATGTCCCATAAAAAACAGAACCCACACATTTTGTAATAAAACTGTTAATTTTAACTAGGGAGTTTGGTTAGGGTTAGGGTTTAGGGTTGGGGTTAGGGTTGGGGTTGGGGTTAGGGTTAGGGTTTGGGTCCTGTTTTTTCTGGGTCACCCTGTCCAGTCAAATAAAATTGTTTTGCCAGCTTTGAAAATCAGCATTCAAATTGCTGTTTTGTTTTTGTTTTTACTTTTACTTTTCGCCTGGACAAAAACACTGTTGGATTATTTGGTGGATATAAGCCGTGCTACGATACACCACTTAAATTTATAGACTAAGCGAGGTCACGTGGTTTAAACCTCAGCCAAACAACAGTCCTAATGCGTGGCTGGTTGACTACTTAATCACTGATACTGAGAGACGTCTATTTGCAATGATTGACGAAGGACTAACAATATTGAGGAACACCAAGGAACAACCAAAGGATTCTTTACCAAGGATCGCGCTCTGTTTAACACAAAGGATCTCCGCTGACAAGCGCTCTTGATTGAAGCCTAAAGGATGGCTACTAAAATAATAACAAATACCAATCACTAATGGAAAATATGCAAGTGTTTTATCCCTTAAGCAGATCAGTTAAATTCATTTGTTACTGTTTGTCTGAAAATCACCAATTTTGACACAAATTGTTTAATTGATTTCTATACTCTTAAATATGAAAAATACACTAAGAGACAAGTTTAATTGATTTCTATACTCTTAAATATGGCATATTCACTAAAAGACAAGTTTAATTGATTTCTATACTCTTAAATATGGCATATGTACTAAGAGACAATTTAATTGATTTCTATACTCTTAAATATGGCACATGCACTGAGTGACAAGTTTAATTGATTTCTATACTCTTAAATATGACACATGCACTGAGAGATAAGTTGAAGTGGGTATAAAGTATAAAAGTTTTAAAGAAACCGGTTTTCCTGATTATCAAATAGGGACATACAACTTTAAAAATAGTTGGTGTGTGGTGTAAGTTATCGTCGAAGGAAATGATCCCCGCAACCCAAGTTCAAATCCTGGACAAAGGTGTTTGCGTTTAACTTCGGACTAAAGTATTTGGTAAATACATTAATTCATCTCTTCTTCTACAACTAGGGGCAGATTGGGATATCTAACCTTGGTAAGGCAACCAGTATAGGAGAAGGAAAACTTTTAATTTAAAACAGCTGTGTTCCACTAAAAAGATCTTGTGTCGAACCTATCCGTGGTGGATGGGTTGGTGAACCTATACACTGAAACAATTGTTTTCATTATTTCCGCCCCTTTTTATATGAAAAAAAATATTTTTGAATTAAAAATTGAAAACCACTTTTCACGTAACATATTTTTGTAAAACACTTTTTTTAGTGTTTTATTATGAGTTCGCAAGATACACATGAATGTTTTATTTAAATTACAAGGAAATTTTCATTCTACGGGGTGTCCACAAAGTCTCAAAACAGTTTTAAAATTGAACATTTAATAACTCACATTGTACAAATGATAAAATCTTTTCATAAAAATTATATAAAAAATTCAACTCTTAAAGGTTTAATATTGATGTTTTTATTTTAATTATTGCCCTTCAACATGACCGCCATCTTTGTTGATACATTTTCAACATGTAGCAGGACTTAATGGATACCCTGTATATTTTCTAAAATAAAATCCATGTTTAAAAAAACATTTCTTCTCTTGATAAGTTAGAATGTAGATGAAATACAACACAGTGATGAGTCATGCAATTTAGTTGCAGTATGTTTAGCATGTCTGGTATTATATTACCTGATAAATGTTTGATGTTACATAAAGACAGAATATAAAAAAATTCTATGTTTTGTCTGCGAGTTCACTTTTTAAAATTAGCATTTGGAATTTCCACCGAAAATCTTGAAGTGGTGAGTGAAGAGCAGAGTGAAAGATTTTATCAGGATATCAAAGAAATGAAAGTCGGTACCAGCGACGTTGGGATAGCGGTATGATGGCCACCTATTGTCGGTTGGTTCACGGGGACACATAAACATTTCTCAAGTGACTGTCTACAAAACAACGTTTTGAAGGAAAAACCTGAGTTTAGAAAAGCTAGAGAAATTAAATGTAATAATTGAATAAATAGAATTGTATATGTTTTAAAATTACTTGGAAAATATTTTCGTATAAAAGTAATCCAAAATAATGCTAAATAGATCCATTGAAATTCATTATGTACAATACTTTCATTAAATGTATTCTTAATTTTGTATTAGAATCTAATGTGATATAAACAATGGCAGGCTCCAGCGGAACGAAAAGAGACGCCTTTCGTAATACCGTGGCGACACCGGTCGCGGTTCCGGCTTAGAGGTTTTCAGCCATTATCGCGCGGAGGCAGCTTGGCACCGCCGCTTGTTCGAGCGAGCACGCGAACCGTTGCTCCGATCCCGCGGTTCATCTCGTACTGGACGGGATAGCCGTGGCCACGGCCGACGTAACACACGTGCCGATCGGTGTTTATTTGTGTTTATAAGTACAGAAAAAATCACCACTCAAAGTTAAAACATTTGTAATGACTAGGACCGGGTAAGCTCAGTCGGTAGAGCCACAAGGTTCCTAGTTCGATACCGGCCCTCGCCAACTCAGCGTATGAGTAGCACAAGGATCTGTGCGGTAAAGTAAGGAGCTGATGGTAGGTGTGGCGCTCACCTCAGACGCAAAAAAATCTCCCTGGTCTTGCCCTAGTGAAAAGGGGATAGTCTCCCTCGCTGATTGTCTAATACCGACTTTAGGCCCACCCGACGACGACTTACGTTATTTGTGAAGAGATTAGAAAATAATGTCAATACTATTATCGGATGAATGAAAATAAAGCATCTTGAAACTGAAAAAACAAAACAAAAGAAGCCAAATAATTCAATTCTTGTATCGGACTTAAAGATTGCCGATACATTAAAAGAGATATTCGTCAAAATTTGATACATTAAAAGTGATATCAAAATATTAAAAGAGATATCAAAATATTAAAGAGATAATTAAAAGAAGATATTCGTCAAAATTTGATACATTAAAAGAGATATCAAAATATTAAAAGAGATATAAAAATTTGATACATTAAAAGAGATATTCGTCAAAATTTCATCGCTTCTAAGATCATTATTGATTTGATAAAATAAATCACAAATAATCAATAGACCATTTATTTCTATGAAACGCATATGCATTGGTAGTGGTTAGATCCTAGGTGAAACCCCAGAAACTTTACCCTATTGCCAGACATGAAAGGAAATGAAAAGATAACGAGCGAATACATATAAGTAGACCTTTCTCATTGGTAATGAGTTCAATTTCGAATGAAGTATCATTGGCTAGGTAGTTTATTTGTCGTAAATTGTTATAGGTGATATACAACTATAGACTAATGGAATGCGCCGACGGTTACTATAAGTAACAGGGACAATTATGGCTTGAAGAGTAAGCCAATGCGAGTCAGCTCATAACTTTAGTCGGAAGTATTCCCACTTCTCTGTACTGTAATTGTCTATCTTTTGTTAATACATTTTCCTACATTTGTTACCCGTCGTTTTGTTCTTATTTGACCCCTTAAAACCCCACAACAGAAAAGTAAGTTTCAGTTTTTCTATTTTTTTGAAATTATACCCTCCTCTGTTTCAAATTTTTGTGTCTGCCTTCTTATTTAGTTTCATTAGCCTTTCTAAAAATATTTATTTAGTTTAACTATTTGAGTAAACAAATATTTTGCTGTTCATTTACAGAAATTCGGGCTCTTGATATTTCCCGGTGGTAAGCAAGTAATTTCGGATGAAAGAAGACGAACAACAATTGAAAAACAAAGAAACATATATTCAAAGGGTACTAAAAGGGTTGCAAATTTGTGGCATTTGCTAGCCAGACTTATCTTGCTGAGGGTGAGGTAAAGGTAAAGGTTGAACTGGATGAAACTACTCGCTGATTGATAAGGTAAAGGTGAGCGCTGGAATTATTATTCCACTTGCTGGTTGGCTGTCAACACGATAAGGGTGAAGGTGAAGGTAAAGGGAGCGCTTGAAAAACACGACTCGCCTTGTCGACAGCCCCACGATAAGTGATTTTCGTCAGGGGTTTAATTTTGGCGCCAATATCGTATATTGGCGATTCGCCCTCTGGTGCCAGGGGGAGATAATTCAACTATAATACTTCCGATATCATTAATAGAAACACAGAAAATAAACAGTAAATAAAAAAGAATCATTTTGTTTCTTTTACCAGAGTTAAATGCTAATTGTCATAAGATAAAATTAAGTCGAATTCTTGGTGCCAGGCTAATAATGGTTCTAATTTAGATCGACAGACAACATCTGTCGAGAAGATTTAGATCCAAATGTTTCCTTCTGCTACAGAACATGCGCAGTCTTGTGTTCCTGTCAAGTTTTCTCTCATCACCCATCCTAGTTTCGTTCTTTTTTTTTTTTTTTTTTTGTCAATTATCTAGCGATAAATTGCTGTCAGAACCTGGTGACCGAGTTAAGAATTAAGGTTCATTTACAAATTTACCAAAATGATACTTTCACTGGCTTGTTTACCGTATTAGTTGTAAATAATAGAGAGAAACGCACACACACACACACACACACACACACACACACACACACACACATATATATATATATATATATATATGTGTGTGTGTGTGTGAAGAGAAATGGAATGAACCCAACGGTATGTAGTATAGTGAGAAATTTGAAAAAACGGTTTAAATAAAATGAGTGGTAAGTTTATTAGCCGACGCTGCAGTGTTTCGATCTGTTAAGTAGATCTTCTTCAGGGCTTTTGTTTGATATAAGGAAGAGTAAAAAATTTTATCACACAATAATGAGGAAGACTGTGATAGTCCTTGTTTATCAATAAGTTCAAATATGTGAGAGAAAAATGGAAGTGAATCCGACGGTATGTAATATACTGAAAAATTTGAAAAAACACAGGTTCAATAAAATGCGTGATATTATTTAGCCAACGCTGCAGTGTTTCAATCTGTTTAGTAAATCTTCTTAGGGCTTTTATTGATTTAAGGAAAAATAAAATTTATCACAGATGATAAGGAGACTATGAGA
>CM042156.1:36410034-36437534 GCA_023376005.1 Doryteuthis pealeii
AACAGACGATTTTTAGATTTAAAAAAATCTATTCAACTGAATTATTATTATATTATTATTATTATTATTAGTTTTTCACACCAGCGTTAGCTGATGGTTTTTCACTGGAGTTTGAGTGACAACAAGTCTCCAGGACTCACCTGAGTATTCCAGCTGATTTCCACAATGTTGTTTTCTGGAGATGGTCTCAATTTTCCTCCTGAATTATTATTATTATTATTATTATTATTATTATTATTATTTGCTCCTTTTGAGCTTTCACATCAGCATTAGCTGATGTTCTTTCACTGGAGTCTGAGTGACAACAAGTCTCCTCAGGTCTCTAGGACTAATCTGAGTATTCTGGCAGATTGCAGCAGTGCAGTGTTCTGAATGGTTTCCCTTCCTCTGATTTCCAAACATTCCAGACTTTTCCAATCCTTTTGGGACTGTTCCAAGTGCACCAACTACAATTGGTATTACCTTCACTTTCATATTGCATAACTTTTTAGTTCTCTGGCAAGGTCCATATATTTGCCTATTTTTCATTTTCCTTCAACTTCACCCTGTGATCTGCTGGAACTGCAAAATCCACCAGTTGACAAGTTCTTTCTTTTTGTTTATCAACACTAGATCTGGTCTTCTTGCTGGGATAAGGTGATCCCTTTTTATTTCAAAGTCCCAGAGAATTTTATGCGTTTCGTTCCCAAGAACAGATTCTGGTTTATGCATATACCATTTTTTTGCATGGTCTATTCAGCTTTTCTTCGTTTGACCCTGAGGCCAAATTGAAAAGTCCTTATCGGTTGTATTTTTATTCGTCCTAAAAAATACCCTATACATATGAATTAAGGAAAGTGTAGGGTAACAGGGTTGTGTTCGACGAACAACAATATTTCTTCTACGCTATCTCGTATTCAGTTGCCACTCGTCTGATTTTCTCTACCCCCCCACTACAGGGGCAGATGTGTTCGGTGATAGGAACGCAGTGGGAGTTTCTTAAAATTTTAAAACGCGCTGTGAAATTTTAAAGGCTTATCTTTAATTTTGATATAAAGAAGAAACCTCCAGAGTTTGCAAGCAAAATATTCACTCTGGTGCTCTCTCAACTAAAATAGATCTTAGTTCGTTGATGCCTATGTATGTGTGATTTATTGCTTGAGGCTCAGGCTGAAAATTTGTTGTGTTTCTCGCAATGTCAATTTTGGAAAGTTTAAAACTTTAACAAAAAAAAAAAAAAATGCACGTAAGTTTAGGAGCCTTCAATGAAAAAAACAAAAAAAAAAAAAAAAAAACAAAAAACAAAAACAAAAACAAAAAACAAAACAAAAACAAACAAAAAACAAACATTAAATAAATAATCTCTTTTAGTCAACACTATTGTCAATCCTCTTCTTTCCATCTCTCTCTCTCTCTTTCTCTCTCCTCTCTCTCTCTCTCTCACACACACACACACACACACACACACACTTAAATACACACACATACACACACTCTCTCTTTCTATCCTTCTCTCTCGAATTTCCCCCCTCTCTTATCTGTTATTCTCTCGTTTATGTTAAACCCATTTATATTTGTTGGCTAAAAGAGTAGCAAGTTAATCCTCAGAACAAACATATATTTACTAAGCTTTACTAATATTTACCCTATTGCCCTTATGGCAACCCCAATCCCTTTTTATCATATGGATGCTAGAAGGCGGTGGCTGCGGGTCTATATGTCCTTGGAATGACGTTAAACTCTATCCGATGGTGAGGTTCCAGTTTTGGAGGTTGGGGAATGTGGAGCACCCCTTCATCACCATTGCTCCCTGGTCCACTCTGACCCGGAGTGGTAATACCTGTTAGGTCCCATCTATGGGTTAAATAGAAAAAATGTTTTATAAAAAAATTGTATTATCCATTAAGAATTGATTTATTTCAAAACTTTATCGGCATTAAATGACCCACTGAGGTTGATATGCCGTAAAACAAAACAAAACAAACTAATATTTACTAAGCTTACTTTTACTTGAGACTGAATGATAGAGTAAAAAGGAAATTGGTGTTGCGCAACATTCGGGGTTGGACTTGAAAATCAACATTGCATATCCTGGCATGATATCAAACTCTGACATCGATAAGAAATACGCAACTGTTTCTGTCACCGAGCATTCTCGCTGCGGTATTGTTATATATCCATAATATCGTCGGTTATATACATGAGAGAGTGGACTCGGGTGAGAGAGAGAGAGAGAGAGAGAGAGAGAGAGAGAGAGAGAGAGAGAGAGAGAGAGAGAGAGAGAGAGAGAGAGAGAGAAGACTTACTTGTTCTTCATTCTTCTTTACTATTTCTGCTAAGTTCTTGGTTGTTTCCTTTTCGTCTTAACTCTTTAGTCATGCAAATGAATCAACTCACAAGGCTTTTATTTTCTCGACCAAGATTTATTTCTGCCCATGTTCTTATTCGCCAGGCTGGAAAATCAACCTTGCAGTGACACGTCTGCCCTGCGTCCATCTCTGGTTGAAACTGATTTCTAAAACTAGTCACGTGTTTCTCGTGACGTGCTCTCTGGGGATCAGATGGGATTACCAACAGTTTTGGTATTTTTACAACGGAAATCAAACCCACCTACGCTTTCAACTCCAAAAGAACCTATTTCAAATTAACTACAGGGTCTTGTCAACAACCCATGACACCACATAATATGTAACAGTATTAGATATCTGATTTCATCGGAGGCTATGATAATGAACACATTTATTAGATAAGAATACTTGAAATCATATAACTGCGTGAAAATTATTAGTATTAGATAAGAATACTTGAAATCATATAACTGCGTGAAAATTATTAGTATTAGATAAGAATACTTGAAATCATATAACTGCGTGAAAATTATTTGTATCATGTAGGAATATAACTGTGTGGTTATAGACAAATAAAAAGAAGTGCAATTTTTAAAAAATGCAATGGAACATATAAATGATTATGATAACAAAGTTGAAAAGACGTAAAGAAATTAAAATGAAGTTTTCCTTTTTATGATACCAACCTAGGATTTTAAAAAAAGTGTTTTCCTCGTCGTCTGATTAGTAGAAGACCATCTCATGTTGCAGAATGTCGTTGAATTATCTAACTGTGAGAAAAGCGCTAACGTTGGTGAAATTTTAGATGTAATTTAAATTCAGTTTGCCTCGAAATAAATCGGTGGGGGATGTTGATAAGGAATTTCGAGATAAGATTCTGTAGACTGAGAGAAAAAAAAGTACTGCCAAGTTCTACGATTCTGGACCAAAATAAATGAAATAAAATGCAAACAACTCTGAAAGATGATTACGTCCCCCCAAAAAAAAAAGAACTGTGGAGACTGAGGAGATACAACCCCCCCCAAACAACTGAATATATTTTGTTGACATTCAGTAATGTAACGGGCAATGTAATAGTCCTTATGAGTATTACCCAATATAAAGATCTTATTATAGATATTTGAATAAACAAGAAATCTCTTTTTTTATTTTCTAAGATTTCTAATGAAAGAGATATACTAAAAGATACAGAGTTAAAAAAAACACCTTGGTGTGAATGTGGACACTGAATTAAAAATTTCCCAAACCATAGAAATACAAGTAAATAAAGCAAACAAGATATTCGATTAATACGAAGGTCATATAATACATGGATAAAGAAAAGCTGAAAAATTTATTCACTGCATTGGTAAGGAATTTGCTAATGTGGTTTGGAGTCAAGACTAATCAAGGACATAAAACTCATTGAGGGAGTTCAAAGAAGAGCTACTAAAGTAATGAATGATTAAAAAAATGGATTTTTATTCAACAAACTTTGATCTACTTAACATTGCTCAAAATATCAATACCAGGGGTCATAAATTAAAACTCTTAAAAAATTTTGTAAAGCAAATGCAAGACAAAATTATTTTAGTAACAGAGTGGTGAATACATGGAATAAACTACCATCATCCATAGTGAATGTCCCATCTCTAAACTCCTTTAAGGCAATGTTAGATAATCTGTGGAAGGAGTATGAATATTCTGTGGAATTAAGATGAATATTTTTATAAGGAACAGTTGACAGGTCTCAGATCTAATATACTAGCTAAAAAGATATTATTATTATTATTATTATTATTATTATTATTATTTTTTTTTTTTTTTTTTTTTTTTTTTTTCATTCCTTTTGAGTATTTCACATCAGCTTTAGCCGATGGCATTTCACTAGAGTTTCAACAAGTTTCCTCAGTTCTCCAGGACTCTTCTGAGTATTCTGGCAGATTGCTGCAATGCAGTTTTCTGGATGGTATCAATTCTCCCTCTGATTCCCAGATTTTCCAAACTTTTTTCCAATCTTTTTTTCGGACCGTTCCAAGTGCACCAACTACAATTGGTATCACTTTGACTTTCATATTCCATAACCTTTTCAGTTCTTTGACAAGGTCCAGGTATTTGTCCATTTTTTTTCATTTTCCTTCAGCTTCACCCTGTGATCTGCTGGAACTGCAAAATCCACCAGTTGACAAGTTCTTTCTTTTTTGTTAATCAACACAAGGTCTGGTCTTCTTGCTGGGATAAGGTGATCCGTTTTTTTTTTCTCAAAGTCCCAGAGAATTTTATGTGTTTCGTTCTCAAGAACAGATTCTGGTTTATGCATATACCATTTTGTTGTATGGTCAAAATTTAGTTACTATTATTATTATTGTTATAGGTGATACACCCTATAAGACTAATGGAATGCGCCGACAGGTTACTATAAGTAACTGGGATAATTGTGGCTTAGCAGTAAGCCAATGCGAGTGAGCCAATAACTCTGTTCGTCGGACGTAATTTCCCCATCTCTCTGTATTTGTCTACTTTCTGTTAATACATTTTTCTACATTTGTTACCCATCGTTTTGTTCTTATTTGACCCCTTAAAACCTCACAACAATTCTTATTATTATTATTATTATTATTATTATTATTATAAGATTGGAGAAGTCATCAAGAATTTTGAGATGGATGATATGAATTAGAACTTTGACAATTTTTCCAAAGATCAATGTGAATTCTTCTTTTAAATTTCCTTCATTGATTATGAACAATATTTTAGAAGGAAAGGAAAAAAAAACTTTTTTGCTTTAATAATCTAATTCTATTAAAAAATTTTTTTCCAGAAATTATGCATCCATTACACTTAGAAATGACTAAATATAACCGTGTCTCTAAAGTACAAAACTCTCAAAGAATCATATTAAACAAGGGGTGGTCACTTTATCCCGGTGATGAAAGGAAGAGATGAACACGTGTCTCAAAAACTCACTCGTGTTTATTTCGATATTACATTTCTGCAGACCAGTCGCACATTAAAGGAATATAGTTCCATCTAGCTTTTTCTCCAAGTGCTTCGTTGAAATACAAGTAGTGCAGCCATACAGTAGCACTTACATGGTCACGGCTTGGAAGAATTCTCGCTTTATCTTATCAGAGAGATCAGATTTCCACATGATCAACAATCTATATATCGCAGTCTATGCATTCCCTATTCGTATATTGACGTCGTTTTCTATAAATGAGATATTGCTATCTAGGCATGCGAACTGGCCTAATAAGTTCAGAGGCTTACCATCCAGTATAAAGATGTCTCCATCTTGTTTAATATACATGAACTCCTGTTTTATCTGTTCAGATTGAGGCCAATGCCTATTGTTACAGACTATGCAGCTTTGATTCGGCTTGTGCAGATATATTTGTTTTGTTTTATTTAGTCGGGAGATTTTTCTTTTTGTGAAATAGATCACTAATTAGGACTGAGACTATTCTAGTAGTGACCACCCCAAGCGGAATTTAACAGGTTTGAATTCAGAGTTTTCCTTCTCCAAGACTGGTTACCTAGCCCAGGTTAAAGAGACCATAGTAAACTGTCCTACCAATAGCTGGAGAGTAGTTGGATGCATAGCTTTCCCAAGAGTATTAGCGCTATGTGAAATGTATACAGTTATTAAGTACATGAAATATAAAACTCAATTTAAAAAAGTTAAAGAGCCCAGTCTGCCCTACTATTTTACCCATAGCTAGAAGAAGAGTAGTTGGATTCCTTTCCTTTCCCAAAGGTATTAGCGCTATGTGTACTGTATGGATGCGCGTGGTCTAATGGTTAGAGTCGTGGTAAATGGACTCGTCGACCCCAGTTCAATTCCTGGGCGAAGCTGTTTGAATTTCACATTGCGCTAATACCCTTGGGAAAGGTATGAATCCAATACTCCCTCAAGTTATGGGCAAATAACAGGGCAGACTGGGCTCTTTAACCATGGCTAGGTAATCAGTCTAGAGAAGGAAAACTCTGAATTCAAATCTGTTAAACTCCGCTTAAGAAATTGACCTTGTGTCACAT
Organism: Doryteuthis pealeii; assembly: GCA_023376005.1. NCBI lineage: Eukaryota > Metazoa > Mollusca > Cephalopoda > Myopsida > Loliginidae > Doryteuthis > Doryteuthis pealeii. The sequence goes on from CM042156.1 coordinate 36,416,379, forward strand.
CCTGCTCGTTCGGAGGGTTGGTAAATATATATGTGTACTGTAGCTTCGTCCAGGATTTGAACTCGGGTTGACGAGTCTATTTCCCACAACTCTAACCATTACACCACGCGCCTCCACTGAAAAGAAAGATACACCCTTTCATTTATAAGATATCACCACTAAATCATGATGAGCTGGTTTCTATTAAGTCCTAAATTAGTCGACTGTTCAAAACATTTTGATGTTAACTAAAACTCACAAGATACTACGTGACTGCCTCTAGCCAATGAAGGAACGTCCAAGCGATTTTTATTTTCCCATGGTTGTTCCAGCTGAAATTAAACCCTGACCCGTCACCTGTCAATCACACTTCTCCTGGGCTGCCTTAGGAGTGGTGGGGCCCATTACAAAACAAATGCTTGCCTTCTTGCGTTAAATGCAATAAGATTTGTTTCTTTTCCTGTTTTTAATTCTCAAAATGAAGCGATTAGAAGCGAGCTGTATGTTGGTTTAATTACTTGAGAAACGTTCTGTTTATATTAGCCCAGTACCCGTTGTTACGTTCGCCATCGTTTCAAAACGTTTACACGCTGTTCCATCAGAGAGACCAAAGAAAAGTGAAAGGTGCACATGCAAAAATTGGCAAAGAACAATAAGACATAATATATTATTTTAAGACCTGGTTTTATTCAGGAAATCGAGAGTTGGGAGAGAGAAAAAGGTGGGAAAGTTCATAAGGATGTATGCGTTTATATATATCCGTAATGGGAATATTCATCGGGACAATTCGAATCCACATATATATATATGTAAATTGAAGGGAAATATGAGGTGGTAATCTCTATAAGAATTCATGACAGAATGGGACACTTATCTTAATTTTGCCGACTCATCCATGGACTTGCGTTTGGTAAGCTTCGCTTATTTGGTGGTTCTGCCCCTGGGGTGGATGACTATTCTGGGTCTAATTACTTCTATCCAAGGTGATATCGGATTCCAACTGGCCATAGTAGTAAAATTTTCTTCTAGGCCGCATGAAGACGATTTTCGCCCACCCTCAACGAGGTGAAGAATCCAACTGTATTCGCCAAAAGTGTCCGGAGTGAAAACTAAACTAGTGATAGCGATCTCTTCCCTTCCCCCCAAAAGAGGTGGTGGTACGTTTCTGTCTATTGCTTGCATTCCTTCTCTCCCAAAAAGGCAGTGATGCGTATTTCTGTTCATCTCTTTGCCTTCCTTTTCCAGAGACTGGCCTACATGACAGTAACTGGTCAAAGAAATTCTGCTCCAGATTGGGGTCATTTAGTGGAACACGTACCTCGCTCTGACGTCACAGAGTTTCAAGAATGTTCTGGTGTGTTCCCTTTTAACTTTCGAGTTTCGTTCTATAATCAATTTCGAGTTACCGTAATACGTAATACCGTAAAAATGATAGATTATTCCAGTATCTATCAGTAATTATCGCTAAGATCAGTGCGATATACTTAAGATCAAAATGTTCTCGACTCTTTGCCCAGTGATAATCATACACACACACACACACACACACACACACACAGATACACACACACACATATATATATATATTTATATATATACACACACACTCACACACACACATTCCCTGTCGTCTGGGGCGTTAGAATGAACCGACTGCACCTCTGCAGAGGGGTAAGACTCCCCCAATGGGGCCACCTGTTGGCCGTGGGTGGCAACCCGTGATGCTTAAGGATAGAGCCCAGGTGGATGAGCAGTTCATGACATGCAATACTCCACTGGCCCTATCTTGGCTAGACGGGCGGTCGGAGTTGGACTCCTCACCTCGTTGGCATATGAAGGTGCTCAATATTAAAATAACAGAGCAGATTTACAATAAAATATTATATATTATGGATTTAATATCCCGTAACTAAAGTTTCATGCTTACTTGCAATCATCAGACGGTCAAAAGTTAAGATTTTTAACACACACACACACACACACACACACACACACATATATATATATATATATATGTGTGTGTGTGTGTGTGTGTGTGTGTGTGTACTATTTACTATTTATTCTGGTTTGACATATAACCACATAAAATAAGATAAGTGATAAGCTGCGTCAATCACACGAATAAGACAGTTTAAAAATCAACACTTATCGTTCTGAATGTTCATTTCGACTAGAAAGCCTAATTGGTGTTAGTGAGTAATACGCAACTACGTTTAACGACTAGACTGATCATAGAGTTGTTACTTGATCTCTAAAAATAATCCGGTCAACAATATCTTCTTTAATCCGTGATATTTAATGCAGATTACAATCGACAGTTTCAATCAAATTTTATCTTCCCTAAAGTGTTTTATCTTGAAGTAGGGACATTCATCAAAAAAGGCGACTGAGTTGATACGTGTTTTATGTTTCCATCTCATAAGTGCACTTATTGTTTTGACTAGCTTTTTATGCTTAAAGAAATTAATATGTTAATATTAAGTAGCTCAGTCGGTAGAGCGTTCGGCTAGCGAATCACGAGGTTCCTGGTTCGATACCGGCATTCGCCAACTCAGCGTATGAGTAGCACAGGGATCTGTGCGGTAAAGTAAGGAGCTGATGGTTTCTATTAAGTCCTAAATTAGTCGACTGTGTCTATTCGGGTTTTGAACTCAACTGTTCTAACATTTTGATGTTAACTAAAATTCACAAGATACTACGTGACTGCCTTAGGTGTGGCGCTCCATCCCAGATGCTGAAATATTCTCCTTGGTCTAGCACTAGTGAAAAGCGGATAGACTCCCTCGCTGTCTGGCTGATACCAACATTAGGCCGCCCCGACGACTTTACTTTTTAAAAAAAAATAATAAATATAAATATAATAAACATGTTTTTATTCAACAGAATGATTTCATAAGAAAGATTTACAAGATGGTCGCTCTCATATATATATATATATATATATATATATATATATATATATATATATATATATATGAGAGTAAGTAAATAAACAATGTGTTTATTTGATATGGCTTTTAGCCGACAATTTTTGGAGGATATGTGCTTAATTGAAGTCATACCTAATTTTGAAAATTAATTAGTTATATATATATATATATATATATATATATATATATATATATATATACGATTAAAATCGAATGGTTTAAAAACTACCGACTTAAGTTTCTCGCAGTAGCGTGAATCTTCAGGGTATTTTCTTCCTACCATCGTTATGTATTTTATAGCTTGGTATAGGAAGAAAATACCCTGAAGATTCGTGCTACTGCGAGAAACTTAAGTCGGTAGTTTTTAAACCATTCAATTTTAATCGTCTATTTAGCTCTTTATATTGAGCACTTTTTAATCGGTTTTAGGGAAGAAATCCAGAAGTAAATAAGATTGTATACTTATTTGCTTGGTGGATTTAATGGTAACTGATATATATGTATACATATATATATATATATATATATATATATTATATATATATATATATGTGTGTGTGTGTGTGTGTGTGTGTGAAGAGAAAAATGGAAGTGAATCCGACGTATGTAATATAGTGAAAAATTTGAAAAATCACAGGTTCAAATAAAATGATATTTATTCAGCCAACGCTGCAGTTTATCCAGCGTTCATAAATTTCGAATTATTCCAAGAGCGCTAATTTTCCATTCAAAACATTTTAAACAAACTGAATGAACAAAAACTATCACAGTCCCCTTATTATTCTGTGATAAATTTAACTTTTCCTTATATCAACAAAAGCCCTGAAGATGATCTACTAAACAGATTGAAACACTGCAGCGTTGGCTGAATAAATATCACTCATTTTATTTGAACCTGTGTTTTTTCAAATGTTTCATATATATATATATATATATATATATATATATATATATATGTGTGTGTGTGTGTGTGTGTGTGTGTGTGTCTGTTTGTGTGTGTGTGTGTGTGTGTGCGCGCGTGCGTGCGTCTAGTGTGTTATGTCATGTCTTTGAACATGATGGGCTATCAGCACTAAATTCCTTGTTGATTTAATGATAAATACTTTGGGACCATTTTAGAGAATCGGATACCTACTCCCTCGATTTGAGTGGCAGCGTGTTAATACCGAGTGGGATGGGAAATGGATATAGTGACGCCCATTCCTGAGAATGGTGGTTGCTTACAAACATCCATTGGTGCTTCTTTTAGTAACATCTTGTTAGTCGATCTCAGGGTCGGGGAAAAAACAGATCGGTTTCTTACTGTGGAATGTACACAAATATATCTTGGTAATAATTCACTTGGATAAATAAGGCATCCAGTAGTAGAATATTGGTGTAAAGTAGGTACCACCAAAATACATTCACGTGATCAGTTTACCAACCCCTCCGCACAAGCAGGATACGACACAAGGTCAATTTCTTAAGCGGTGTTTAACAGGTTTGAATTCAGAGTTTCCTTCTCTTAGACTGGTTGCCTAGCCATGGTTAAAGAGCCCAGTCTACCCTGCTATTAACCCATAGCTGGAGGAGAATTGGATTCATACCTTTCCCAAGGGTATTAGCGCTATGTGAAATTCAAACAGCTTCGTCCAGGAATTGAACTCGGGGCGACGAGTTTCCTATGACTTTAACCATTACACACGCACTTCCTACTATCACTTGGATAAATAAGGCACCCAGTAGTCGAATATATATATTTCTCTGCACAAGCAGGATACGACACAAGATCAATTTCTTAAGCGGAGTTTAACAGGTTTGAATTCAGAGTTTTTTCTCTTAGACTGGTTACCTAGCCATGGTTAAAGAGCTCAGGCTGCCCTACTATTAACCCATAGCTGGAGGAGAATTGGATTCATACCTTTCCAAGGGTATTAGCGCCATGTGAAATTCAAACAGCTTCGTCCAGGAATTGAACTCGGGTCTTCGAGTCCATTTCCTACGACTCTAACCATTAGACCACGCGCCTCCAGTAGTCGAATGTATGAACAAACGCCATTTTGGCAGAGAAGATGTTGGTGTAAGTTCGATGTTTGCTGGGTGTTTCAATTTAGGGATACAATCCTGCAAATGGGCAAAATTAATATGAGCTGTGGGTGTAAAGTAGGTACCACCAAAATACATCACGTGATCAGTTTAGGCCATATTGATGGAAGGAACGTAAATATTTTTGAACTTTTAAAAAAGTATCTTGCAAAAAAGAAATAACGAACATAAAGATTTGCTACAAAGAAAACAGTTAATTTAAAGATCAAATCATCCGACTGAGGAAAAATTACTCAAGGTTATTTTTAAAAATAAATAAAACAGTCCGTTTTTTTACAACTGAGTAAATTTCTCTATTGATATTTTTTTTTTGCAAATTTCTGTATTCATAGTTCTTTTACTAAAAAGCTCTCGGATTGAAACTTATAAAAATCTTCGGATATAATTATTCAGACTCTTATCTTTATAGAAAAAAAGTAAAAATCGTTTTTTGCCGATTCATTTTTTCATATTTTATAAAATAGAGGGTGGGGTGTAGACCTCGTAAAAAAATTTCCCCTAATATATTTTAGAAAAAAAACTATTTCAGACATATTTTCATCAAAGGGTAAGTAATTCTGGTAATTTTCGTGAAAATCGGACCGTTAATTGATTTTTCATAGAATTAAAGTTTAGCCTGCGAGAAGGTGTTGGACTCGCTTCTTGTTGAGTTAAATATTTATTTTCCCCCTCTATTTTTTTTTCCTATACCAAAATTACCAGGATTTTATTATTTCTAGTGGAACGTTATAAAATCAAAATGGATATCATTAGCTGTTTTCTTACAACCTCAACAGAATTGAAACTCCGTAAGCAAGAAAAAATAAAATTTGGTTTGAAAATATACTGACTCCACAGAATTTCTCATAAAGTTGCACTCATATTTGGACTGCTACACATTCATATTTTTGGTTACAGAGTTTTTTGGTTTGGTTTGTTTTACGGCATATCAACCTCAGTGTGCGTCATTTAATGCCAATAAAGTTTTGAAATAGATCAATTCTTAATGGATAATACATTTTTTTTATAAATACATTTTTCTATTTAACCCATAGATGGGACCCTAACAGGTACTACCACTCCGGGTCAGAGTGGACCAGGGAGCAATGGTATGAAGGGGTGCTCCACATTCCCCAAACCTCCAAAACTGGAAACTCACCATCAGATAGAGTTTAACGTCATTCCCAGGACATGTAGACCTGCAGCCACCGCCTTCTAAAACCCATTTGATAAAAAGGGGTTGGGGCTTGCCATAAGGGCAATAGGGTTGGGAAAATCATACAGAGTTTTAATGCTGTAGAGTTTGATGATAAATAATAATTAGGAACGTAATTAATAATGTGAATCATTTTTAAAGTTTGAAATATGGGAAAGTAAAGCGTTTTGAATTGTGCTTATGGTCATTATTTAATTCCTAATTACGTTACCACGACAACATTTGCATATTTCAACATTACTCAGTATTATTTCCTGAAATAAGATTATTCACAAATCATCATCTACCCATAGACGGAAAAATATAATAATGATAATGATAAAAAATAACTACTCCAACAAATTTTGGTCTATCATTTTTTCTTTCTTTCTGGAGAAGATATTGTGTTCCTGTTTTTCGAGATTTTGAATTACAGCTTATCACTTCCCGTCGATTTAATTTTTGTTAATAATTTCCAGTCAAAACATTTTACGTCTTTGTTTATAAAAATCCCACCAGGAACCCTTTTAATTGCTTATAGAATCAGTCAATGAAGGAAATGAATCACCTTTCAAAAACTCACTAGGGAACTGATCAATCACAAAGTCATTCTTTCTTAATTCTTTCTCTTTCTCTTTACCCCCCACCCTTATCTTTCACTTCTCAACATTATTTTCTCCTTTCTTTAACTTCTTTTATTAATCTCTTCTCGGGTTAGCTCAGTCGGTAGAGCATTCGGCTAGAAACCGCAAGGTTCCTACTTCGATACCCGTCCTCGCCAACTCTATTCACTTTCTGTTCTGCATCTCAAAGTCAACTGATATCGTGTCTTATCTATTTTCATATCATTTATCCAATAAACCTTTGAGTATTGTAAGTTCTTAATTAATACCTTTACTCTTTACGTTACTTCTTCACTTACTTTCAATTATTGTATTTATATATCTTAACTTGGTATGACACAAGGTTATAAGTGAAGGATACTCAGTGAGGATAGAATATGTTATGGTGAAGGGCCGGTTTAGCTCAGTCGGTAGAGTGTTCGGCTGGGAACCTCAAGGCTCCTGGTTCGATACCGGCCCTCGCCAACTCAGCGTATGAGTAGCACAGGGATCTGTGCGGTAAAGTGAGGAGCTGATGGTAGGTGTGGTGCTCCACCTCAGATGCAAAAACAATCTCCTTGGTCTAGCGCTAGTGAAAAGGGGATAGACTCCCTCGCTGGTTGGCTGATACCGACATTAGGCCGCCCCGACGACGACTTTTCTTCTTATTTGTTCTTCCTTTCTTTTTGATTTATCTATTTATCGTATTTGACACTTTATTTTTTAATTATCATAATGGTCACCGAAAACGGAAATGGTAAAAATAATTAGAATTTCGGCTGTTGGTGATTTTTATTTAATACTAATGCTTTTTTTGGGGGGGGGGGGGGTGTGTAAATCCAAACCCCTGCGCTCTATCCAATTTACAAATATCCTGATAAAATACTAAATCGTTACTGGTATGTGATGTTCATCAACGGAGAATCCAGTAGTTGAGAGAGCACTTGAACAAATAAAATTCCCATAACTGCCTCAAGTTTATGGGAGTAGAAGAGGTTTGTGGTGTTTTTAAGATTTAAATCTAGCTGGATATTTTCGTTGCGTGTTCCTAGGGTTTTCGCTTTCAACCCATCTCGTTTGGTGGTCGCGCTGAAAAGGAACGAACAGGAAGGTGACAAGGGCAGATTGTGGTTTTGTGACTTAGGCTTTATTAACCCGTCATGGTCGTCCGTGCCAAGGGATATCCCCCTGGTCGAGGAAGCGACTACACTCAATTAAGACCTAAATTCGAATGGCCGAGATATTCTCTTGGGTGTCGAGAGTCAGTCCTTTTTCTCGCACGTGCGCGGAGGGTTCTTCCGGTGAAGGCCTATGGGAGTTTGTTTTATTTTTATTCTAATTTTATTCTATTTTAAATTATCTTAAAACTTATGGGGTAGGAAGAGGTTTTGGGTGTTTTTAAGGTTTAAATGTAGCTGGTTATTCTGGTTGCGTGTTCTTAGGGTTTTCTCTTTTTACTCCATCTCATTTGGTGGTCACACTGAAAAGGAAAGAATTTAAGGAACGAAAAAGAAAGAGACAAAGGCAGGAGGTAGTTTATGACTTAGGCTTTATTGACCGAGTCATAGTCGCCTGTAGCAAGGGAATATCTCTACTGGCTAGTAAGAGCGACTAGACTCAGTTACGACCTAAGTTCGAATGGCCGAATTCTTCTTTTGGGGGTCGGGGGACAGTCATTTTTGTCGCACATGCGTGGAGGGTTCTTCAAGTGAAGGCCCATGGGTGTTAGTTTGTTTTTTTAAATTTTTATTTTAGTTTAGTTTTATTTTAATCCCCACAAGTTCCAGACAGCCGTAACAAAACCCCTTAATACCCGCTAAATTGACAGAAACAAATAATAATTACTACCATCACCTTGGTATTCTTTTACTGTCATATTGTTACACATAAAACAAGACAACATTTAATTGATACCTAATCAGATACAAACAACCGTTATAATATACGTTATAATATAAGTACACTAAATATTTTTTTAAGAAAAAGTTAAAATTCTCTTAAACGGATACCAAATTTTCATTCTTTGTTGCGGAACATTATACAATCAAAACTAATAGTATTAGATATTTATTACAAAACTCAATAATGTTGAAACTCCAAAACAAGAAAATAATTATATAGCAGTCTATAAATTAGCACATTTACTGACAGTTGGGATAAGAATGTTTGTGAAGATTTCTTAGCATATAATAAGTAAAGTATATCATATCTTCTCACTACGCCAGCTGCAGGAAAAAGTGCACGGGAGAGCAGATGCCACTCTACACCGCATTGATAGACCTAACGAAGGCATCCGACCTGGCCACCGAAGTGTTCGCAGTCACTGCACCAGAGATTGCTATTCAAAAACTGTGCTGCTCAGCCACTCACGCAGTTGCAGATAAAAAAAAGATACCAAGAAATGGACACTACGCCATCGTCTTTAGTAGACGGAAGGATGCTAAACAAAACCAATATCATTAGGTAAATGTCGATAGATTTTTTAAAAATAAAACACAAAGTCATATTATTATCTTATAGATTAATGATTAATCCTAATAAACCTTTGGTTTAATATACTGAGTTTACGGTAATAAATATTAGCTCAGTCGGTAGAGCGTTCGGCTAGAAACCACAAGGTTCCTAGTTCGATACCCGCCCTCGCCAACTCAGTGTATGAGTAGCACAGGGATCTGTGCGGTAAAGTAAGGAGCTGATGGTAAACAATCTCCTTTGTCTAGCGCTACTGAAAAGGGGATAGACTCCCTCGCTGCATGGCCGATACCGACATTAGGGCGCCCCGACGACTTTACTTACTTACGGTAATAAATATAAATAATAATAATTAATCCTAATAAACCTTTGGTTTAATATACTGCGTTTGCAGTATTTGAAATTGTGATTTTATTATTTCCCATTTACCCATCTGATGTCATCATCAGTCATCACATAGATATAAAATTATAATATAGAAAATTATAATACAGATATCATCATCCTACAAAATAATATCAAGTTTATTGAAACTGGTCAATCCAAAGAGAAGTTATTGATTTGAGATTATTCCAATCTTCAAATAAAGGGCGGTGTTAAAAATTGGTACGTTTGGTGAAAAAAAATATTTGCTAGTAACATGATTTTATTGTTTAAAGACCAACGGTCACAAGAAGATACCTTATATACTACTACTACTACTACTACTACTACTACTAATGATAATAATAATATACAAAACTAGACAGACTGGGTTGGGAAGGTGGTCCACTGGGAATTATGCAAAAAAAAATAATTTTAACCATAAAACAAAATGGTATATGCATAAACCAGAATCTGTTCTTGAGAACGAAACGCACAAAATTCTCTGGGACTTTGAAATAAAAACGGATCACCTTATCCCAGCAAGAAGACCAGACCTAGTTTGATAAACAAAAAAGAAAGAACTCGTCAACTGGTGATTTTGCAGTTCCAGCAGATCACAGGGTGAAGCTAAAGGAAAATAAAAAAAATTGACAAATATCTGGACCTTGCCAGAGAACTGAAAAACTTATGGAATATGAAAATCAAAGTGATAGTTGGTGCACTTGGAACGGTCCCGAAAGGAATGGAAAAGGGTTTGGAAAGTTTGGAAATCAGAGGAAGGATTGAAACCATTCAGAACACTGCACTGCTGCAATCTGCCAGAATACTCAGAAGAGTCCTGGAGACCTGAGGAGACTTGCTGTCACTCAGACTCCAGTGAAAGACCAACAGCTAATGCTGATGTGAAAACTCAAAAGGAGTAATAATAATAATAATAATAATAATAATAATAATAATAATAATAATAATATCATCTTTTTCAGCTAGTATATTAGGTATGAGACCTGTTAGCTGTTCCTTATAAACATTCAATTCCACAGAATATTTATAATCTTTCCACAGATTATCTAACATTGCCTTAAAGGAGTTTAGAGATGGGGCATTCACTATTGATGATAGTAGTTTATTCATTTAGTCATTTGCTATATTTTCCTGGCTTGTAACAGAGAGAAATACTCCTTTCCATACAGATTGCACATCTGAAGAAGGCCGAGGAATAGATCGACCGAACTGTGATAAAAACAAAATAAAGTGTTCAGTGGTCAGAACAACTCTTAGAATAACCTCTGTCGTTCTTTCCATCTATCTATCTATCTATCTATCTATCTATCTATCTATCTATCTAAAACATAAACACATACATATGCATATATTATAACATTTGTGCAGGTGTTTATATTAAATTCTTCTCGTTTCTTACATTCACTTATTAGACCAGTACAAATTTGGTCAAAAGGAGAGAAAGAGAAAAGTTACCATAAAATATCAAGAAAAGTCGTCAAAGCAGCAACAACAAAAAAATAACAACAACATTTATATAAAAAAAAAAAGAAGGTAACCAGCTCCGCCCTCTAACAATAACAAAAATAAATCAATAGAAAATGACAATTAAGACAATGAAACAAAAACGCAAATACAAAAAAAAAAAAAAATATACTGGGGAAAAAAAACTTGGAAAAAATAATTAAATAAGACTTTTCTTTAAATTAATTTAAAGAAAAAAGAAGAAAGAAAATCATTGATATCAGACACCCCCCCAAAAAAAAAATACGCTGGGAAAAAAACTTTGAAAAAATAAATAAATAAAACTTTTCTTTAAATTAATTTAAAGAAAAAAGAAAATCATTAATATCAGAAAAAAAGCCCCCAAAAAAGCAACAACCCCCCTCCCCCCAAAAATACGCTGGGGAAAAAACTTTGAAAAAAATGATTAAATAAAACTTTTCTTTAAATTCATTTAAAGTAACAAGAAGAAAAAAAAATCATTAAAATCAGCCCCCCCCACAAGAAGCCCCCCCCCAAAAAAAAAAAATACGCTGGGGAAAAAATTTTGAAAAAATGATTAAATAAAACTTTTCTTTAAATTCATTTAAAGAAAAAAGAAGAAGAAAAAAAATCATTAAAATCAGCCCCCCCCAAAGAAGACCCCCCCCCAAAAAAAAAACCCCCCAAAAATACGCTGGGGAAAAAACTTTGAAAAAAATGATTAAATAAAACTTTTCTTTAAATTCATTTAAAGAAAAAAGAAGAAAATCATTAATCTCCCCAGCACCCCCTCCCCCAAAAAAATACCCTCAAAAAACAAAACAAACAAAAAAAAAAACAATAAGTATTGCTTTTAATTATTTATCAAGCAACTTCTAAAATTAAAGATGTGACTGGAGCAAAGGAATGAAAAGAAAAGAAAAAAAATCTGGAACCTGGATATTCCTATTACGTACTTTTACTGATAACACTAAATGTTTGCATGCCAGCGCCCAATGCGATCAAAGTGAAATATATTTACGTTTTAAGAAGCTACTGATTGATACAAGGGATGCTTTAGTGACCTATTTTTAAAAAGGCACCCCAGTGGTGTCTGCTTATCTCAGACCCGCTGGGATTCAATGAAGGGGATGAATTGTTCACTCCAGTTTCGTCCAGCTTTGATCTCGTTTTTAAATAAGTCGATGCCTTAAAAGTAAATGTGTCAATGTTTTCCAACTTGTCTTTATCGGTTACTCGCACGCAACTTCCTCAACAATTTACCTCTTGTAACGTTACGTCAGTAGAAATAAATACATAAGAAGAAAAAAAGAAAGAAAAGAAGACGTGTTGCATTACTTTTATGTTATCGTGCATTTACTGAGGCTAACCGAGTTCTTTCTTGAGAAGAGACATGTATGCTTAAACACCAAATTCCAAAAACAAAAGTGCAAACTATGGACCTATAACCTACCCCAAAATAACACAAAAGCACAACTAAACTACGTCCTAATAAATAAAAAGTGGATAAACAGCGCTATGAACTGCGAAGCATACTTCTCTTTTTAAAGGAGCATACCTTGATCACAGAATTAAACAGAATAAAAACAATCAAAAATAAGAAAATTCCATGGTGTTTAATCAGTGCTCACTATATTTATATATTTACCGACCCTCCGCGCGAGCAGGATTTGACACAAGGTCAATTTCTTAAGCGGAGTTTAACAGGTTTTAATTCAGAGTTTTCCTTCTCCTAGACCGATTGCCTAACCAAGGTTAAAGAGCCCAGTCTGCCCTACTATTTACCCATAGCTGGAGGGAGAGTAGAATTCATACCATTCCCAAGGGTATTAGCGCTAAGTGAAATTCAATTACCACATCCAGAATTTGAATTCGGGCGACGAGTCTATTTCCTATGACTTTAACCATTATACCAGGCGCTTCCTACACGTGCTCACTATATTGGGTCCTGAAAATGAAGTTAAATAGAGCTAGGTGAAGTGACGACAAAATTTCTGAACTACGCTTGATTTCCATTATATGATACGGGTGGCCAGTTTCACTATCTTATTTTAACAGAAATATTGGGGAGAAATAATAGTTCTGTCGTAAAGGAAAGGGGGACAAGGCAATTATAATGTATATAATTGGGTTAACAATTTATTGGTGCAATATACGAAGTGTTCACAAAGTGTATGTTCAAAGTTGTGTGCGAAAAGAGTTCATAGAAAATTGCCAAACACGTTCGCTCGGCGGGAAATATTATAGAATGTAAGAGACAAAGTTACTTAGTTTTGTAGAAGCAATGGTTCTGTAATTGATTATTGTTGCAGTAGTCTGTTGAGTTTGTCAGGTCTTATTTTCTGTTGAGCTAGACTAAAAGCTGACCTTATTTTGGCCGCTGCTAATGTTTCTCTCTGTTGATTCCCCGTGTTGACTCTCACGGGTGGTTGCCTGATTTCCAGATCTGACCCTGTCCGAAGCTGTTCTTACCTCATTGCCTGCCGGAACTGTTCTGATGATTTAGGGCTATCTCTACCCTCTAGCGTCTGGACTTCCAGGAACTGATTAAGGGACAGATAACCCAAATTCTCGATAGTTTCTCTGTTCGTCTCATACTCTCTTCGTGGCTTATGTGTTGTAATTCAGAACCTCTCCTATATACCTTCACATAATTTTGGCAGTTAATTTTTTTTAGGTTCTTAACGCCTAGAAAAAATCCAGCCTTAAACGCACACGTGCCATAGTGATGTGCTTAAGTATATATATATTTACCAACCCCTCCGCACGAGCAGGATGTGACACAAGGTCAATTTTTTAAGCGGATTCAACAGGTTTTGAATTCAGAGTTTTCCTTCTCCTAGACCGGTTGCCCAACTAAGGTTAAAGAGCCCAGTCTGCCCTGCTATTTATCCATAGCTGGAGGGAGAGTAGGATTCATACCTTTCCCAAGGGTATTAGCGCTAAGTGAATGATGTGCTTAAGTATAAGTAACTTATGATGTGTAAGAAGAACTCTTTACTTTTACTTTATTATTGTTATAAACTTTTTATTCCTATATGATTATCTTTTCCCAAAAAATAAATACTTTAAAGCGAGCCCATGTATCAAGAGCCCTTAGCAATCTCTGATCATTAATATTATTTTACTTTCTATAAAACTTTAGATAATTCATTTTTTTTCCTTCTATTCTGCAAAGCTACAGCGAATTGTTTATAACCAGTCATGACTGCGATTAAGTTGGGTCAGAAATTCTATACCATGTAGCAAATGCCAGAACCCGTCACAAGTCCGGATTTTTCTTTTATGATTCGGTCCGGGCCCATTTTCAGTTCTGTGATAAGGTCTGTTACATCGAGGGTCTAGTGTGCTTCTATGTGTACACACACACACACACACACACACACACACACACACACACACACACACACACAAGCGCACGCACACACACACACACACACAAGCGCGTGCGCGCGCACACACACACACACACACAAACGAGCGTGAAAGAGGCGTATACAATTTACGTCACAAGATAAGCTACATAACTTGACATTAAACTTCATTTAGGCAAACTCGGTCGAAGTGAATGACCTCAGTCATTGATAATGGAGATGATATCCAGTGTCTTGCTCCAATCTGACGGGCAAAAGATGATGGAGATCTTACCAAACTATTGCATTTATTATGAACCCGGTGATCTACTATCTACAGATTGTTCAGACCCCCCCCCAGAAGTTCACTGCTAGCAAATAACACTTGTCTTATAAATGTATTTTGAGGGTTTTTTTTTCCTGAATATGTAGTCGTTTACTTTGGCACAAGGCTATGAATTAGGGTACTCACTAGCAATGGTCTACTTGCCTAACTCGCTGACTATTATACCACACCCTTTTTAAATCATTGGATATATCTTTTTGATCTCGATTCAGAAGGACAATTTAACCGTCAATATTTAACAACTGAAACTAACCCTAACCCTAACTCTAACCCTAACACCTAACCCTAACCCCTAACAACCATTCGCTAACCATTACACCACGCGAGATGCCCAAACAGGTTAGTGTTGATGAGTTCAGTCTCTAGTGGATATCCCGCTACTATAAGTTTTGGGCCAGAATAATTTAAATATATATATCTGTAATCTCATCAGGACATTCAAATATTGCCTTGTGATGTTGGCATGTTTATTTATCAAGTGGTGCGGACCATATGACTTTTAGGCACTCCTTTTTGATCTCGATTAAGAAAGGACATGTTTTTCATTTACACCGTCAATATAAAACAGACGATTTTTAGATTTAAAAAAATATTATAAAACTAACCCCTAACCCTAACCCTAACAAACAACCGGATATTGACGCTATAAATGAAAAACATGTCCTTTCTTAATCGAGATCAAAAAGGGGTGCCTAAAGGTAATAGGTTCAGTGTTGCTAGAAAAAAGAGGTTGGAGAAAATTCTTACATTTGAACTGCATCATTGATAGATATTTTGAAAACATCTCAGCATTCTATTTGAAAAGATGATATGTGGTGTATACAGAATTTGTAATTAAGACACTATGCATAATTTGAAATTTAAAACTAAAGTTAAAAATATATATATAATTGAGAATATATATATATATATATATATATATATATATATATATATATATATATATATATTGAGGTTAAGTAAATAAACAAATGTGTTTATTTTTATATGGCTTTAAGACGACAATTTTTGGAGGATATGTGCTTAATTGAAGTCATACCTAATTTTGAAAATTAATTAGTTAATAATTAATGAATTTAGGCGGGCATATATATTCAAATGCAAGGCTAAACAAATTGAAAAAATATCAATCCTGAATTACATTTCGACCTATTAGGTCTCATCAGCAAGGTTATAGACATGGGAGACTGCTCCGTGTGTGACTCGAAACCTCGACTGTCAAACTGACAGGCGAAGTCTCTAACCGTTACACTAGCTTGCATATTGACTTGTTGAGTAATCTTGATTGTCATTACAAAATAAATGAATATTTGATAAATAAACTACAATCTAGATTTCAATAAATTATCCTCTTATTTTTCACATTTATTTATTTTTCACAAAATATTATTTCTGTATCACTGGAAAAGTTCATAATATGAAGAATTGATATTTTAGTCATTTTTTACCAGGGTTTCGTATGCTCATTTTCAAGGTAGGTAGACTCTTCCCATTCGAAAGATGGGTCTAACTAAGTTTTATTTCCTTTACTAATCTCACTGGTAATGGGCAGCCTCGTTCGCTAAACATTACACACGCAAGATGCCCAAACAGGCTAGTGTTGATGAATTTAATCACTAGTGGATATCCCGCTATAATAAGCTTTGGGCCCGAATAAGCTAAACTCAATAAACATCTGATGAAGACGATGATATTTTAGTCAGTCTTTTTTTACCTTTTTAAAGATAAGTCAATCTTTTACACAGATTTATCAATGACTGACAAGCGTTCAATTTAGGACCATTAAAGAATTGTTTAAATAAAAAATAATCAATTCTTGGGGGAAACAAATATTTGGGTAATTAACAAACAGATGTTATTTTAATCTTAAACGGTCCTCCCAATAAGATCTAAACATACACAGGTAATTTTCACCTTTAGTTGTTAAAATTCCTAGCATAAAATTGTGCGTGCGCATTATCTGAAATGAACTTAATTGTTATTAAGAACACATTTTATGATATTTTTGTGCTAAAGCATGCAGTTGTATTGTTTTCGAAACAATTCTAAGATTTCTATATTTCGCACGGACACTTTCAAAATGGCTACCGTTTTGTTTCAAAGTGAAAGTCAGTTGGCTAAATTCCTAGCATAAAATTATATGAAATGAACTTAATTGTTATTAAGAAACACATTTTATGATATTTTGTGTTAAAGCATGCAGTTGTATTGTTTTCGAAAAAGTTTCTAAGATTTGTTTATTTCGCACGGAGACTTTCAAAATAGCTACCGGCTTAGTTCAAAGTGAAAGTCAAGGGAGGTTATTCTAATTGCCTTATTTGCTAGGAATTTTAATAACTAAAGGTGAAAATTACCCATACACACACTTCGTGCAAAGCACTAGGAAGAAAAATTTTTTTTCAGAGGACTTAAAACATTTGTGCCACTTCTGGTCACCAAGTTTGGTTTGGTCTATTTATTTAATGGCATATTAACTCCTTATGGGTTATTCAATGCTAAAACTTGCTACAAATAATTTGCCCAAGGTTATATGATTTCAAGTATTTCTATCTAATACTAATATTTTATACACACTTGTATGGTTTGGAAGAGTCTATTTCGTTCAGGGAACTGACGGTATGTGATGCCCTTAGTTAGAGACAGTAACAAGAAGAGCCAAGATGACGACCATAGCAAGAACATAGCCGAAGCAGTAAAGTCGGAATGAAGCAACAAGTAAGTCTCTGTCTCTGTCTGTCTCTCTCTTTATCACCGAGTCTCCCTCTCTATTATATACCCGACGATGGGGTCTAATAGTTTTGAACAATTCTTGGAATGGAGATCTTTCATTTGTTGTCACATTTTTAGTGTCCTATCTAATATTTTCAAAATTTCTGATCTGAGATTCAATGTTTTCATGATTTCACAAATCACAATTTCTTTTTGACTCAAATTTGAAAGCTTAGAACTTTTCTTCCTTCTATTCAAAGAGTTACTCATCAAAAGATTTGTTCTCTACAAACAAAGTGTAGTAAGCTTTCATAATGTCAACTATTCTGTGCATTCATAAAGCAAAAATGATCCACAGACAAATGAATATTGGTATTATCTGCGTTATTCGGACTATTGTCCTCATCTTTATTGTTATTTGTACAATGTTTCGGCCGATATGCCCCCGGCCTTCTTCAGGTATTTCTTGTCGGACTCGGGAACCTTCTCGGACTCGGAAATCTTCTTTTCGGACTCGGGAACTTTCTTGTCGTAATCGGGAGCCATCATGGAACTTTGAACCTAACCCTTTATTCAGTCCACGGGATATCCTGTTCTCATCCCGCTAACCATAGCTGGGGTAGGAGTTGTGCAAATACAATAAAGATGAGGACAAGAGTCCGAATAACGCAGATAATACTAATCATCAAGCCTCATCTCAAATATTCAGAGAAATGTATATTGGTTCCTGCATGCCAAAATAGAAGAAACATTTTTCAGACAATGGCCGGTTAAGCTCAGTTTCCATCTAGAATCGCAAGATTTCGGTTCTGGTACCAATCCTTGTAAACTTGGCGCATGAGTAGCACTGCTTGGGTGATTTGAGGTGTGGCGGTCCACCTGAAAAAACAAAACCTCCCTGGTCTTGCACTAGCAAAAGGGTATAGACTCCCTGACTGTTCGACTGATATATAACATTTTTATATAACTTGTTTTTCAAATCCATTATTCATACATTTAACCGTTAGGTCACCGCACTCCCCTCCTTTTTTTTTTTTTTTTACTAAGAAAATGATTTTATTTAAAAAAAAAACTATCACTCCCACTCTTTACCAAAATTTCCAGAATATTCCATAAAGAGGGAAAATTTATTTTTCTTATCTATTTTTTTCTCTTGTCTGTGCATTTTGTATTTTGTTGTTCAGTTACAATAATGGTACGATACAATGTTTGAATTTTTGTTCTTTGTTTTTTTCATTCAATTATCACAATATACGTTCTCTCAAGATTCCAAGACAGAGGGAAATAATTTCTTCCATTATCTGTTTTAAACTTTTCAATTTCAGACTTCCAAGTACTTTCAGAAAATTCCCAACTGAAATGAAGAAACCTGCTCTATATCTACTATTAAATGAACTAGCAAATATATGCACCCTCCGGGTGCAAGTATTTAAGTTTTAATATAATAAAATATCATGTTAAATTAGAAAAGGCTAATGAAACTGAATAAGAATTCAGATAAAATATTTGGAACAGAGGGGGTATAATCGGAAAATAGAACAACTTTGAAACTAACTGTTCCATCAATTTCCATTACGCCCGTCTTTCAGTGGTAAATTTCCCTAATTTAACTATTTAGTTAAAATAGGAAGTAAAGAATAAAATTACACTTATTTCTTTATGTTAATAGATTTCTGTTAAGATTTATCCCGAGATTTTTGCTCATATTTATTAAGATAAAACCAAACAATTAGAAATCAATAATACTAAGCATATATTTATTAAAATCATTTTTTTAGATCAATATGCAAATTAGCCTTCCCATTCACACTGTAATCCGCTATTTCGTTGAATATATAAATATAATTGCATGTTATTAGTATGTAGATATTGTTAACAGTCTTAATGATGTAAAACAATTTTACTAATAATTGAGGTTTAAATAAAAATAAATCATGGAGAATGTGTGTAAATAACAAAGGGAATTGTGACTTGTGTAGTAGTATAGTTTCGGTTACAGACAGACAAACCCCACAATCTCCATTATAATAAGATTACTTTGTACCCAGAATTTCTGCTAAACAGGAGCCGTCAGTTTTCAAGAGAGTCAAGAGGGAGAATCACGGAGATTTGCAAAACGAAAAAATATAAAAATAAAAAGAAATAAAACGGTGAGAACCGTATGGCTTGTCTTGTGGAGTTTTAATGACCTGCTGCTTTAAGTGGGCGAGTAGATCCACCCGCCGGATCGTTGGCACTTTTCCATATCTACATATGATAAGGAATGGAGAACGTGATCCTTTTAACGCGAGCCCTGCCCGAAATATCTATGGCTCCTCGAGATTAACTGCAGACATCAGAAAATTATCTCACTCTTTTCTGTTGAATACAATTAGAATGTTCATATGAGATGGATATTTGCTGCACGGGCGATGTAGATATATATATATATCAATTTACCAAAAAAAAAAAAAAAGAAATTGACTCTACTTATGATCTGGTGCATTTAAAGGTGTTTAACATCGGAGTTGATTTCCCGACAAACAATTACATTCCCTAATGAGCTGGTTCATTTTTAGTGAAAGAGTCCTAACAAGATTTTAACAAAGACAAAACAAATTCCATTACGCGGACATTTTGTGTATGTATTTATTAGATTGACAAATTAATGAACCCTAACTATCAATATTTAACTTTTCGTTGTTGTAAGCAGATATGTGGTTTCTAGTAACTAATAATGACTATCATTTGTAAACAATTTTAGCTTCAAGTAATTATTCTTAATACTAATAATTATATAGTTTTAAGTAACTAATACAACAACAACAACAATAACAACAATAATAATGATAATACTAATAATAATCCCCTATCCCAGCCAGGAGACCAGACCTAATGTTGATTAAAAAAAAAAAAAAAAAAAAAGAAAAAAAAAAAACAAAAAAAGAAACAAAAAAAAAGAAAAATAAAAGAAACGAAAAAAAAAGAGAACGTGTCAACTGTTTGGATACACTATGTTTTAACTTTTGGTACTAATACGTTGAGAGATTGTTGTGATCCTACTGTAGAACATCTTATATAAAACTACCCAAAACTGGAATAGACATGAAATTAAATGGTTCTCACAGGAAAGAAAAGTAACTCAGAAATATTTGTTACTAAAGAAGAAATACATTTCTTTTTTAAACGGAAGGTTTTTGAATTACAAAAAAGTTCAAAAGGATTAGATGAAATATGGGACTTCGAGATACAGACGGATCCCCTAATCCTAGCCATGAGACCGGACCTAGCATTAATCGACCACAAGAAGAGAACCTGTCATCTAGTGGATCTTGCCGTCCCGGCCAACCACCGAGTGAAAATGAAAGAAAGCGAAAAGATAGACAAATACTTAGACCTTGTCAAAGAAATGAGGAAGTGAAGCTGAAGGAAAATGAAAAGATGGATAAATACCTGGACCTTACCAGAAAATTGAAAAAGCTGTGGAATATGAGAGGGAAAGTGATACCAATTGTAGTTGGTGAACTTGGAACGGTTCCAATAAACTTGGACAAAAGACTGGAGGATCTGGAAATCAGAGGAAGAATTGAGACCACCAGACTACTGCACTGCTGCAATCGACTAGAATACTCAGAAGAGTCCTGGAGACCTGAGGAGACTTGTTGTCACTCAGCCT
>CM042156.1:36442534-36485034 GCA_023376005.1 Doryteuthis pealeii
CTGTGCCCTGTCGGTGGGGCGTTAGAATACACCGACTTCACCTCTGCAGAGGGGTAAGACTCCCCCATTTGGACCACCTGTTGGCCGTGGTGACAACCCGTGATGCTTAAGAATGGAACACTGGTGGATGAGCAGTCCATGACATGCAACACTCTACTTAGACCATTACTTGGGCTAGACGGGCGGTATGAGAGGCCCCCTTCGATCAAACGGCTGGTACGTCAAGCCCTAGTACCTATATGATTGCCCGACCCTATTGTCCTTATGGCAAGCCCCAACCCTTTTTATCATATGGGTGCTAGAAGGCGGTGGCTGAGGGTCTTTATGTCATGGGAATGACATTAAACTCTATCTGATGGTGAGGTTCCAGTTCTGGAGGTCTGGGGAATGTGGAGCACCCCTTCATCACCATTGCTCCCTGGTCCACTCTGACCCGGAGTGGTAGTACCTGTTAGGGTCCCATCTATGGGTTAAATAGAAAAATGTTTATAAAAACATTGAGTATCCGTTTAAGAATGAATACATTTCAAAAATGTGTAGGCATTAAATGACCCACTGAGGTTGATATGCCGTAAAACAAACCAAACCAAACCATAAACTATTCTAACTTGTATTCATATTTTTATTGGTTCGATATACTTTTTGGTTGATACATTTTTCCAGCCTTTCTAATATTTTCTGATATCCGTATTTTTTAAAAATATTATCTCGGTTGCTATTCAGTAGCCGAAGTCCCTAAGGTAGAGTGATGCTGAAATGCAATGCTACCCAGAAACACCTGCGATACTACCGCTGCCGAACTGCATTGGTTCCTTACCTTTCCTTTGGATCACAACGGCTTGCTGCTTGGGTATCAGCTCATCTTCCATATGATCCCACCCAGGCCACGTAGTTTAAAAAAAAATTGACACTACTCCATCGTCTCTCATAGACGGAAGGATGCCAATAAAAAAAATCAGAATAGTATTTATTTCATTTACGAAATCTGTAAAAGCTGTGGAAAATAATATCTCTATATATAAAAGAATTTTCTGGTATGTACGTGTCGACTTATAACTCCGTCATTCTGAGTTGAAATCTCGCAGACACACTAATGTGTTTCTAACTAAGAAACATACAAAATTTGCTTTTTTGATTTTTACTAATTAAGTGATATAATTTAATAATTAAACAAAAATCAACAGATTTTTAGAACTCTTCACAGTAAGGAAAAATAAAGTAATGAAAAATTTGGTCAAAAAGGAAATGAGTTAG
Source organism: Doryteuthis pealeii (assembly GCA_023376005.1). Taxonomy (NCBI): domain Eukaryota; kingdom Metazoa; phylum Mollusca; class Cephalopoda; order Myopsida; family Loliginidae; genus Doryteuthis; species Doryteuthis pealeii. Next base: position 36,443,789 of record CM042156.1, read on the forward strand.
ACTAATACATTTCACCTTAACTCAACAGGCTATGTACTCTCTCTTTCACCTAGTCTGTTCGTCTCTCTCTCTCTCTCTCTCTCTCTCTCTCTCTCTCTCTCTCTCTCTCTTCCGTGTTCGTCTCTCTCAAATAAGATTATGTTTTAAAACCAGTTTAGGATTACATTTGTAAAAATAACATTTTAAATGTAAACAAAAAAAGCATTTCCTAAAAAGACAAACATTGTAATATACGAATTCTCGGTGATTTTTAAAAAAATTAATAAAATATTTTGGTTATTTCCTAGTTGAGTAACATGATATTACAGGGTAACCCAGAAAAAACAGAACCCAAATTATTCATTTATTTTCCATTAAACTAACTCTAAACTCCAACCCTAACCCTAACCTTAACCCTAAACCTAAACCATAAACCCTAACTCTAAACCCCCTAGTTAAAAATTAACAGTTTTATTACAAAATTTGTAGGTTCTGTTTTTTCTGGGTCACCCTGTAATATCATGTTACTCAACTGGGGGGGGGGTGTTAGTTAGTTTAATGGGAAAATAAATAAATAATTTGGGTACTGTTTTTTTTCTGAGTCACCCTGTAATATCATGTTACTTAACTAGGAAATAACCAATATTTTCCTCTTATTCTCTCTTACTCCTGTTTTCTCTCTTTCTCATTGGTGTTTATATTTGTAAAAAAAACATTTTAAATGTAAACAAAAAAAAGCATTTCCTACAAAACAAACATTGTAATATACGAATTCTCGGTGTTTTTTTTATAAATTTAATAGAATATTTTCCTCTTATTCTCTCTTACTACTGTTTTCTCCCTTTCTCACTTGTGTTCCTAAAAAAATTTACTCCGGTCATGGACCGGGTACTTTTGCTAATTGTCTAAAAAGTTGTTTGAACCATTTATCTTATTCATAAATGCGAAGGTAGTCAACATAATCATTAGTGCACCCGCAATATTCTTCAAGTTCTTTTAAAGACTATACTTGCAAATTGGTCGGAAAATTAAAATGGAAGATTTTTGGTGGTCCCCCATGACAGTTTAACTACAGTCTATAAATTAACCTTTTGCGAATTGGGTTACGGTTTAGGAGTTTGGGGATTAAGGATGTTTTTAATTATGTATTGCTTAAAAAAAGCCCAAATTACTATACATTTAATGTTGAAAACTTTTGGTGTCTCCCATTACGTTAGAGATCTTTTGGGGTTGTACTTTAGAGCAGCATTTTTAGGTTAAACTTGCAAATCGTCGTCAAAATTAAAACGGAAACATATTTGGTGGTCCCCATGACAGTTTAACTACAGTGTATGAATTAAATTTTTTTCCGAATTGGGTTACGGTTTAGGGGTTTGGGGATTAAGGTTGTTTTTAATTATGTATTGCTTAAAAAAACAAACAAAAAACCCCAAATTACTATACATTTAATGTTGAAAAATATATTTTTTAAAACCAAGTTTAATTGAAATTATACATTGCAATACTAACACAAACAACTGAGACTAATGTGTCTACTGTTGGATTCAATAATTAATTTCAATGGTTAATTAAATGTATAGTAATTTTGTGTTTTTTTTTTTTTTAAGCAATACGTAATTAAAAACAACCTTAATCCCAAACCCCTAAACCGTAACCCAATTCGCAAAAAGTTCATTCATACACTATAGTTAAACTGTCATGGGGGACCACCAAAAAACTTTCGGTTTTAATTTTCCGACCAATTTGCAAGTTTTAAATAGTTGGAGATATTGAAATATGCAGGGGATTCTAGAAGACTTGTTGTCACTCGATTCCCATAGATGGCTGACTGATACTCGGGGTGGGAATATGCCAATAATACAGTCGTGTGCATCACCAAATGTTTGTTGTTTTTTCTTTTTTTTCTTTTTAGGTTTGAAGATGAAGGAGGAGGCAGAGTGGGCTATGAAGCGAAAATCTAACGAAAAAGAAAGTCGGGACTTAGAAGAGATGTGGTAATGGTGATGGCGGGTGGAGGAGGACTACGTCCGGATTCGAGGGAGATAGGGACGGGGTCTGGGGGATGGTAATGGCGGGAGACCATCTGGCATCTTGAGATAAACATACAGACTATCAACGACCCAAGCTAAATGAGAAAGACGGAAATACATCTGATATACAAATTGCTAAATTTATATGGGCACGTGCCTGCTTACCGGTATAATTACATTGGGTCTGTTCCCTCTTCTCTCTCTCCCCCGCCTCTCTCTCTCTATTTCTATCTTTCCCTCTCTCAGTATCTATCTATCTATGTCAATATTTATATATCTATATATATATATTATATATATAATAATAAGTCATTCACAGACAGCGTGTTTCGGCGTTTCACACCTCTTCAGTATGGCTATATAACTACCTATGGCCAGGATCGAAATCCGCCTGACTTTTTGTCCGCCTGATTTCTTAATCTCTCGGGCATTTGGCAGCTGCCATAAACGGGTGGTGTTTAAACTATTAAATACATCTCTCCCTCTCTCTCTCTCTCTCTCTCTCTCTCTCTCTCTCTTATATATATATATATATATATATATATATATATATATATATATCGTAAAGTAAAGTAGTCGGGGCGGCCTAATGTCGGTATCAGCCAATCAGCGAGGGAGTCTATCGCCTTTTCACTAGCGCTAGACCAAGGAGATTGTTTTTGCATCTGAGGTGGAACGCCACACCTACCATCAGCTCCTTACTTTACCGCACATATCCCTGTGCTACTCATAACGCTGAGTTGGCGAGGGCCGGTATCGAACTAGGAACCTTGTGGTTTCTAGCCGAACGCTCTACCGACTGAGAATCCCTGACTGTCAGCCAGGCAGTTAGGGTTCGAATCACACACAGAGCGGCTTCCAGTCTATAACTCCGCTGATGAGGCATAATAGGCCGAATGACTTGTTCTCGATTTGTTTACGCTTTACATTTGAACATGTATATTCGCCTAATTCCTTAATTTTCAAATTAGGTATGACTTCAATTAAGCACATATTATCCCAAAAATTGTCGGCATAGCCAAATCAAACAAACTGTTTGCGTACTTTCATATATATATATATATATATATATATATATATATATATATAGTAAATCACGAAATTATTCACCCAAAAGCTTTTTTTAATTATCATTAAAAGAATCGCTTTTTTTCTTAGCTAGATTAGCATATAAACAAAAAGAATGCAAGAAAAATGGATAAAAAACATTTGCATCAACCCAATGCACACACACACACACACACACACACATCACACACATCACAGACACACATCACGCACACACATCACACACACAAACATCACACACACATCACATCAGACACACACACACACACACACACACACATTACAGACACACATCACACACACACATCACAGACACACACACCACACACACACACATTACAGACACACACACACACACATTATACACACATACACATTACAGACACACACATCGCACACACACACACACATCACACACATACACATCACAAACACACACACACATCACAGACACACACACCACACACACACACATCACAGACACACATCACACACACACACACACACACACACACACACACACACACATCACATCACAGACATACCTCACACACATCACACACACATCATGCACACACACATCACACACACACACATCACACACACACACATCACACACACATCACACACACACACACACATCACACACATCACAGACACATACACACATAACACACACACACACATCACACACACACGCACGCACACACACACACACACACACACATATATACATATGTATAGCGGATGGATATATATATATATATATATATATATATATATATATATAGAGAGAGAGAGAGAGAGAGAGGGGGGGTAATAAAGGATAAATCAAATATGTGATATTAAAAAATAATAATTCATGCACAGATATTTAAAAATAACTTCTAAGTTTATAACCGATCCTTAATAATCGTTGCTCTCTGTGTGTGAAAATAAAATAAATTGTTACGAATATGCTAACATATATTTCCTAGAGTTTCAAAATCCTCTGTTACGCCATGTAGTCCTATTGAAACAATGTTGGCGCTTATGAAACGAATAAATTAAACACGTGATCCAAGTGGCGCCGAAAAAGCAACGTGTGTGTTTCTTCATGCTGATAATAGCGGAGATTTTAAGGAAGCAAACAGAAAAAAACAGGTCGAACTATTGTTTGGTATACGCAGCCAAAATCTTTGACAAGATAACATAATGGCGGCCGTTTGGGGATTACGGATGGTTTGTATAAAAAAAACTAGCTTGATGCCAAGAGAAGACAGAAGAATCAACCATTAGTGTAAAGCTACAGTCAAAACTAACCTTTGATACATAGTAGTATCCGCTTATACGAGGGGTGAGGTATCCCCTTGGGTGAGGTATTCCCTTATACGAGGGGTGAGATAGGTTCCAATACTTTCAGTAGATGTCTGAAACTCTACAGTAGTCTACGGAAGTCCAATCTGACGTGTAAAATTTACCCCCCCATGCTATATTCAACACGATGAAACATGCATAAAGTTTAATATTATCTTCAAAAGTTTTAGACCATTCAAAAGAAGAAATATCAAAAAAAAGCTCCTGATCATTTTTAAAGATTTTCAGCTTACGGAAATAATGAAAATTATGAGCGAAATGTTTTCAATTTCGCACCATTAAATCAACTGAAATTTAACGTAGCCAAATCAAGTTATGACTACAGTCTTTTTCTTTAAAAAAACTATGAAAAATCAATTAAGAGTCAAATTTTCACAAAAATTACGATACTTATTCAACTGTTGATGAAATTATGTTTAAAATAGGTTTTAATATATTAGGAGAAATTGAGTTTCTTTTTGTAGTTCTCGTTTCTAGAGGAGTTTGGCGAGAAAAGTACCTTTTAAAGTAAGATCACACTAAGGGCTTAGATTTTATCTATAATTTTATATGAAATAAAGATTCTTTTTTAGCCTTATTAATTCATATCATTTTTTTGTTGATAATTTTCAATCATTTCTTGTCGAATTGTCAACCATTATAATTGGTGTGAGTAAATAGCGGGAATAGGAAATAAAGAATTAGATTGTTGTTAATATGATATTTCTAAAAATAGACAACAGTCAAATTTGTACAAAAGTTATAAGTAGTGCATAGTCATCATCATCATCATGTCGCGCAGTTTGCATGGATATCCAAGATGATCTCTCGCCAGCCTTCCCTATCATTCATTGACTCCGGCAACTCCTCTGCGCAGCGGCCAGTATCCCTACATAGTTGGTCAATGTAGGTCCTGGCTGGGCGGCTCACATTAGCGTGCCCATGCGCTGGCTTCCTCAGTAGTACGTCGCTTACGAGCTCGTCCTTGCTTCTCCAGCAGTGACCTGCATGTCTAGTCCATCTTACTCGTATGGTTAACCCTAACCCTGTAAGATGGGGGGCAGGTGGCCATATAGTTGCTCTTTTGTGGGGTGCTGTTTCCACGGCCTATCCAGGACCGCCAGTAGCATTCTTGTACAGCTCCCATCTAGCTTATTCTCAAGACACTTCGTTAGGGTCCAGGTGGTACAGCCATACAGCAGTACCGACACAACCACAGCCTGGAAGAATTGTCTCTTTAGCTTGTCGGGGAGATCGGATTTCCATATGACTGATAATTTGTTCGTGGCCAACCATGCCTTTCCAATTCGAGTGTTAACATCGCTTTCTGTAGATGAGATATTACTGATTAAAAATTAAGAAAATAAACTGAAGCTCAATATATTTGTAAAAATGTATACAAGATAATTTTATTGTATAACATAAATTGCAAAATTTGTGTTTTTAAATCAGTATGCGTAAAGAACAGGATACTCCCGTGGACTGAATAAAGGGTTAAGTTCAAAGTTCCGTGATGGCTCCCGATTACGACAAGAAAGTTCCCGAGTCCGAAAAGAAGGTTCCGAGTCCAAAGAAGTTCCTGAGTCCGACAAGAAATACATGAAGAAGGCCGGAGGGCATATCGGCCGAAACGTTGTACAGATAACAATGAAGATGAGGACAATAGTCCGAATAATGCAGATAATACTATGCGTAAAGCGTTCAACAGATTCAGTAGCTACTGAATCTGTTGAACGCTTTACGCATACTTATCCCCCCCCCAAAAAAAAAGCCCGAAAAAAAAAAAAAAAAAAAAAACCCAAACGATATTCTCTTTATTCTATTTTTACGCCAGCAGTGCAGTCGATTTTAGGTGTAAATAAATTGAATAAACTAGAAAACATTTTAAAAGGTCAACTAGTCACTTAATTACATAAAGTCACAGTGGGTTACATTGACGTCATATCTAGCTTAGTTTCGGCGCCCATAACAAACATAACCTTTTGTATTGTAAACGTTATTGTTGCATAGCCCTTCTTCGCTACTCTGAATAGTATACGTTGCTGGTATACTGCTTAATGAAATCACAAGGCATGCTGTATGTAGTAGGAGATTGACTTTTATTTCTTTTCATTCCCTCGTGGTGCGTGTGAGTGGCGAGCGTTGACAATGGGCACTACTACTACTGTTGAGATCTGAGACAAAGAGGGGTGGACGAACCTCATTGACCGCTGGTTGCGATGGCTGTCTCTCTCCTGACTGACTCTACTGACCGTTGACTGTCTTTTTGTATCTCTCAAACGCCTACGCGTTTTCTTTGTTCGCTACCACCAGGAAAAAGTCCTTTGTTATCTTTGTCGTCCCCCTCTGTTTAATTCAACCGGAAATTCCTATTTCCGTTTGTACAATATCCAACATTATCAAATCAAAATATTACAGTGATACAATCAAGCACATGTTTTCAAAAGTGATCTATAATGGTTGGCAATTTTCATCTTATAAACGAAATCAATTAAAAGATTCTGCTTATTTGTTGTATACTGGATCATACAGTATTCAGTATACTACTGGTACATTCAACTACATGTGCGCCAGACATATAGTAACTCGCAACAGAGTGCTAAAACCTCGAGGTAGACGGTTCGCGTAAGGGTTTCGTAATCCTTGCAGTCTCAGGATATTTGCCTCATACCCCACTTGTATGGTTTTAATGTGGGCCCACCCACAAGCCGAAGCTCATGGAAAGAACAAAAATTGCGTCGATCCCCTCGGCATTCCCCCTCGAGGGGGCGCCTCAGGCGCTGGGCAGTAAACCCAGCCCTGTCCCTTTAAGTCAAGGGGCAGGTATTGCCTGGGGGGATAACCCCCTGGGATCGACGCTATTAATTTTCATTACCTCACCACTTCAGAGGCCGAAGCGCTCTGAAGCAGTTTCAGTAATCACCCCGATGTTCTCAGATAGCCGTGTATAAAAAATCCTGGACCAGCGCATTCACTTTCTACGCAAGGTACTCTAGGCTAGTACACAGCATTATTATCGGTTTCCTGAATAAAATATTGATCGTTTTAAGGTTTTGGGTTTTCTCTATGTTTACAAGAAATTATTTTTTCAGAGCCTTTAAACGGAAGAGGTTAACATTTGTTAGAATTTGGAGAACTAAGAGAACATTTGATTCGACCAGTGATTGATCCATTTGTTGGAAAGCATTGTATTATATATATATATATATATATATATATATATATATATATATATATATATGTGTGTATGTGTGTGTGTGTGTATATATATATATATATATATATATATATATACACAGAGTGTTTGAGAGAAATGTGACATATTTGTATTTGGTTATTTTTCTCCGTAGGTTGGAGGTATTGACACACACTACACATCATTTAAAAGCTTGGACCCTTCTTCATTCATATACGTGATAACAGATAGAATGGATGACTGGAACCCGCCTGAATCATGGAAGAGAATAACTTGTATCATGATGATCTGCGTCAGCCATCAAAATAAGGAAATTATGGTTGCTGCCCAATAGGAAAGTCGAGACAATGTTCCACGTAGTTCAGGTTTAAACGACTAATTTTAAAAAAGGTAAACCGTACCAACAAGCAATGGAATCTTGGAGATTGAGGTGAAATATTTACATGAATCCCTTCAATCAATTTACATTTTCGGTATAAGATTTATGCCGTTTTAAATTTTTTTTTCTTTGAAATGTGCTACATAACATGATCACGTCAAAAAACAGTACAGAACGTGCTGTTTTTTGACGTGATCATGTTATGTATTTATTTGTTACGTTGTCTTTTCCTGCGATCATTAGTCATTCCTAATATCGTCCGACCTTTCCCGAAAATATGTAGTAAATCAAATTTTATATACATGCTTCAGCTATGAAAAATGTATATACCAATTTATTATTCCTTAAGAAAAACAAACATAAACCTATCTCGGGTTCCCTATATTAAGTGATGCGTTTGTTTATGCCATAAAATTGGTGCCGTACTTGAAAATTCGACGAAAATTCTTTTTTCTTTAATGTTATCAAGTGCACTTAATATTTTCCTCTTTTTTTTTTCTTCTTCTTCCATCAGCTACGCCGCGAACCCCGACCGTTTTAAATCGGGCATCGCAAGACCGGAAATTTCCCGTTCACACAAATGCTGGCCTTGATTTGCCATTTCCTTCCCAAATTAACCTGTAGAGTGAGGACACCAACATTGCCACGCATCCCAAAACCCCAAACTTTGCTAATTATCACGTAGTGAACAAATAGAAAACTGCCTAAGCGGTTCATTTCCAGATGTTTCAATTACACTGGTTTAAATTTTTCTTTTTGTCTGAGGCAAGAATGTGAATAGGTGTTTAGGGTTAGTTTAATGGGAAAATAAATAAATAATTTGGGTTCTGTTTTTTTTTGGGGGGGGGGGGCCTAATTTTCCAACCGTTTTTCAAGTTCGGCCCTTATCTCGAGATTTCTTTTAATCATTTATTAACATTTTTTTAAAACTTTAGAAGTTACTTTAATTCATTCATATTATAGGCTACAGTCCAAGGCGTCAAAAGAGGCTTAGTTTTTGAAAACTGTCGCTGGTACACCTAACAAAAATAATTTTAATGTAATTATTAATAAAAAAAATCAAAAAAAGATTTTTACTCAATTTTTGCAAATAGGTATATTCTTTAAAATAATGAACAAATTACCATTTAAACGGATTAATTCGTATTAAAATACGTATAAAACTAAATAGCTCCGAAATGAAAATTAACCAATGAGAATCGTGTATTCGATATATAAACAAAGTAAAAAATGGCGACTTCTAGTGAAGAGGAAGCAACAGTACTTAACGAAAAGAAAAATGTTTTATGTTCATTTTACCTTCAAAAAAGTATAAAATTGCATCATTTTTTTAAGAAAACGTGGACTCCCTTTTTAGAATATGTCCATAAATGGAAGAATTTGGACGGTACACAAGGATTAATTGCGAAAAATTATCTCCAAAGAGCAACATCTGAAGATAAATAATAATAAACAATTATTTTTTGTACATATGTGTTTGTTTTATTTTATTTAAAATATGCTTTTACCAATAAATTGATGAATAAAATTACTGAGAAACATTGGCTGAATAACTTGACTAGATGATAAAAACCATATACCTGTATTACCGAGATTCCTCCCTGATGAGAAAAATGCAATGATAAACTGCTATAATTTGTTTTATTGGTAGAATATAAATGTACCTACATCCAAATATTTAAAAAAAATGATAAGAAATCTAAGCTCCGAAGTCAAGATTAGCCAATGAGATTAGTGATTTTATCCATGCATTTCCAGACCGCCGTCGGTGGCGGTAGGCTCTCCGTAGCGGACTGTTCATGTCTGAAGCCACCCTGGTGAAACACCATGAAGCCAAAAGTTTACAGACGAAATGGTACTAAAAGGTAAAAAGAAAAAGGTGTTTTTCCCTTCGAAAAAAGTACAAATATGATTTTCACTGAAAACATAAACTCACTTTTTAGAATATGTGGTTAAATAGAAGAAGATACATATATATATATATATATATATATATATATATATATATATATATATATATATATACGGACATACATGTATGTATATATATATATATATATATATATATATATATATGGAAGTAAGATGAGGAAATTAATCCGACAGTATGTATGTACATATATATACATGTATATATATGTATATCTATACATATATACATATATATATTTACATGTTTGTATATCTATATGTATATACAGGCACACACATATATATACATACATATGTTGTATATCTATATGTATATACATACATATGTTTGTATATCTATATGTATATATATACATATAATATATCAATATATATATACAAATGTTTGTATATCTATGTGTATATGCATATATATATATATATATATATATATATATATATATATGCATATAATATATCAATATATACATAATATATATATATATATATATATATATATATATGTATGTATGTGTGTGTGTGTGTGTGTGTGTGTGTGTGTGTGTGTGTGAGAGGAAAAAGTGGTAGTGAATCTGATAGTATGTAATATGAAAAAATTGAAAAACACAAGTTCATTAACGGGTAATGTTTATTTCGCTTTACTAAACCAAACACATTTTTTTTTTCTTCAGGAAAAAATTCAAAATATCATAATTTTCAATTAAAAAAAGAACTGGCTTTTTAGAACAAATAAAAAAATAATAGTATTTCGCATACATGTGACAACAAATCACACTTCTAAAAAACGTAAATATCTATTATTTAAACAATCTAGTGCTTCGATCGTGTAGGCGAAATCAACACTACTCATTTATGAAATTGTGTTTTTCAATTTTTTTTTATATTACATATAATAGTGTGTATGTTCATATGTGTGGAAGCAATTCTTGGATATAGATAAACAATAAACATTTACGTTTTTAAGACGTGTGACTTGTTGTCACATGTATACGAAATACTATTAATTTTTTTTTTTTCTGATTTTCTAAAAAGCCAGTTCTTTTTTTTAATTGAAAATTATGATATTTTGAAATTTTTCCTGAAGAAAAAAAAAGTGTTTAGTTTAGTAAAGGGATTTTTTGTTTTTGTTTTGAGGGTCGCTCTACATCTATTTTTTTAATTTCATAAACACAGATATCATCAGCTGATGGTTACATTCCAGATAAAATCTGTAATCTCATTGGCTAATTTGAATTCGGAGCTACTTCCGTTTTATACGTATTTTACTCATTTAAAACTTATTTGATTAATTATAGAATCAAGAAACCTATGCGCGAAAAAAAATTGGACTTTTGGGGTGATTTTATTTTACTAATTAAGGACAACTTATTTAGACCTTTTTTTACATCCGACAGAACTAAACGAAAATCGGCTTGGGACTGTGGCCTATTAGTGTCGTCTTGAATATAACATTTATTTCGACCGTTTTATTATTTGACAATTCTCGGCGATTTTTAAAAAAGATTGGTTTGTTTTGTTTTACGGCATATCAACCTCACTGGGTCATTTAATGCCGATAAAGTTTTGAAATAAATCAATTCTTAATGGATAATACAATTTTTTTTATAATACATTTTTCTATTTAACCCATAGATGGGACCCTAACAGGTACTACCACTCCGGGTCAGAGTGGACCAGGGAGCAATGGTGATGAAGAGGTGCTCCACATTCCCCAAACCTCCAAAACTGGAACCTCACCATCAGATAGAGTTTAACGTCATTCCCAGGACATGTAGACCCGCAGCCACCGCCTTCTAGCACCCATATGATAAAAAGGGGTTAGGGCTTGCCATAAGGGCAATAGGGTTGGGAAAATCATATAGTGATAGGGCTTGACGTGACCAGCCGATTGATCGGAGGGGGCCTCTCCGACCGCCCGTCTAGTCCAAGATAGGGCCAAAGTGGAGTATTGCATGTCATGAACTGCTCATCCACCTGGCTCCATCCTTAAGCATCACGGGTCGACACCCACGGCCACATTGGGGGAGTTTTACCCCTCTGCAGAGGTGCAGTCGGTGCATTCTAACGCCCCAGCCGACAGGGCGGCGCATTATTGTAGTCTAGTTCTACTCTTAAAGAGTCTTTGTAAATAGGTACAAACTCCAACCTTTTGTTGTTGCTCTTAGAGTCAATTTAAGTTGGCTTAAAGAGAAAATCGATTCAAACTTCCAGAAATACCCAACTACCTCGGTTACTTAGCTTTGTACAAAGGCACAACATTTCCAGATGGTAAGTTTTAAAAAAAAAAAATTTTAATTAAAAAAAAAAAAAATTTTTTTTTTCTTACATAGACTCTGTCGTCGGAGAGAAGTGTGCAGCTGCTACTGTCACGAGGCAAACTCTAATGCAGATGTGCTTGATCTAATTTTTTGGATTCCGGTCGGGTCCACTTAACAATATTTAAAACAATGAGCGAATAATCTCTTTCGTATAAAATAGATCATTTGTGAACAACTGTTCTTTTGTCTATAATTCTATTGTGTTATGGCATCCTTGTTCTACAAAAGTTAATAACTTCAACAATTCAAATACTTATATCACAAAACTAGGAAAGGCAGGACGTGATGACTGCAACTTGAACATCCTTATCAAATCCGGAAGGCTACAGGAATCAACATATTTACTATCTCAATATCAAGTGTTTTATCAGCTATAAATGCATAAAGCACACTGTAACTCCCTCGGGGAACATAAACTTGTTACAATAAGGAGATTGTTTTTCTGGTAGGTCATCGTAATTGTTCCTGGTGAACTCCACACAAGAGAGCCGATCCTAATAAAATATCTTAATGAGGATTTTTACGACTATGTCTTCTGGTTCAAATCCTCTTGAAAATTCACAAAATATTGTTTAATCTCCAAGCATAACTGGTTGGACATTTTGTCGTGGCGTAATGGTTAAAGAAGCTAGTCTCGCAGATCAATTATGGCTGAATAGCGAGATCGGCCTTGTACCAAAGCTAATATATATATATATATATATATATATATATATATATATATATATATATACTTAAAGAGACGTCCAAGACACAGAAATCATCGATTCCCGTTATATCCATAAATTTAATGAAGATAAGCCGACTTAAATGGGGGGGGGGCATTTACGTTTGGTTGATTTGTTGAATGGCACGCCAACCACTTAGGGTTATACACAGTTATATGTTTTAAAGTTTTACAGTTATATGCTTTTAGGAAGCGCGTGGTGTAATGGTTAAAGTCTTTGGAAATGGACTCGTCGCCCCGAGTTCAAATCCTGGACGTTGCATTTCACTTAACACTAATACCCTTGGGAAATATATGAATCCTACTCTCCCTGCAGCTGTGGATAAATAGTAGGACAGACTGGGCTGTTTAACCTTGGTTAGGCAACCGGTGTAGGAGAAGGAAAACTCTGAATTCAAACCTGTTGAGCTCCGCTTAAGAAATTGACCATGTGTCGCATCCTGCTCGTGTGGAGGTGTTGGTAAATAAATATATATGTTTTAAAGAAGCAATTCCTATTTGATAATAATAAATTTTGCTAGGGATGCAATTGATACTAAAGATTGAGTTTACGGACGCTATGGAAGCTAAGGACTCTATTTGATATTGAGTCTGTTGGTATTAGCTATTACAAGTGGTGGTTGCAGCGTCATATTTCTTTTAATGTCCTCAAATCTCTTAAATTTTGGGATTGAATTTCAGTTTAGGTAAGAAAAAGTCACACGAAGCAATTGTTAGTAAGTAGAGAGGGCGCTGCAGTTACACAATCCTGGACTTCGCTAAAATCTTCGGATCATATTACCTTTAGGCACCCCTTTTTGGATCTCGATTAAGAAAGGACATATTTTTCATTTACACCGTCAATATCCAGTTGTTTGTTAGGGGTTAGGGTTAGGGGGTTAGTATTATATTAGACTTATCTTAAAAGTCGTCGGGGTGGCCTAAAGTCGGTATCAGCCAACCAGCGAGGGTGTCTATCCCCTTTTCATTAGTGCTAGACCAAGGAGATTGTTTTTGGTGGCCTAAAGTCGGTATCAGCCGTACAACGAGGGTGTCTATCCCCTTTTCACTAGCGCTAGACCAAGGAGATTATATTTGCGTCTGCGGTGGAGCGCCACACCTACCATCAGCTCCTCACTTTACCGCACAGATCCCTGTGCTACTCATACGCTGAGTTGGCGAGGGCCGGTATCGAACCAGAAACCTTGAGGTTCCCAGCCGAACACTCTACCGACTGAGCTAAACCGGCCCTTCACCATAACATATTCTATCCTCACTGAGTATCCTCCACTTATAACCTTGTGTCATACCAAGTTAAGATATATAAATACAATAATTTAAAGTAAGTGAAGAAGTAACGTAAAGAGTAAAGGTATTAATTAAGAACTTATAATACTCAAAGGTTTATTGGATAAATGATATGAAAATAGATAAGACACGATATCAGTTGACTTTGAGATGCAGAACAGAAAGTGAATAGCGTGTTTTATCTACTATTATTGTGACCTTGTGGTAGACTAATACAATTTTAATAAATATCTATGTATAGAAAGTTTTTAGAAAAAAAAAAAAAAAAAACACAAGATGTTATTCGTTTGCTGACAGATCTGTTTCGACCTTTTAATAAAGCGGTCTTTTTCAAAGTAACTATATTTATTGAGGAAAGACGGAATAAATAAACCGTTAATCACGAGGTACAAACGAACGCTCTCGTTCAGGGCCGGAATTTTTTTTAAATTTTGAAAATGCGTATTTTGTGTTAAAAATAAAATTTATTTTTTAAAATCAGAAGATGCTAGAAAAACGCAAAAGAGTTTGAAGTAAAAGTGTATAAAAATATCAAAAATCTTCAAGATGTATTCCAGCTACAAAAAGCAAGTTTTGAAAAAAGTAAGTCCACAGCACAATTGATGAAGATGGAAAGTTTCAGGAATTTGTAATGTTGACAAATCCATAGTGTTGGGGTCCTTATCATATTCGAAATTTAGCCTCCGGTGATATATTAAAAAGTCCAGATTTTTTTTGTATATTCTGTATATTATATAGACTAACAAATATATGCACCCTTTGGGTGCAAATATTTAGGTTTTGATGTAATAAAATATTGTATCAAATTAGAAACTATTTAGAAAATGATAAACTCAGGGGTATAATCGAAAAATAGAACAGCTTTAAATCTAACTCTTCCATCATTTTCCATCACTCCCGTCTTTCATTTTTCCTAATTTATCTATTTAGTTAGATTATGAAGTATTTAATAAAATTAAAGTTCTTTCGCCTTGTTTATGGATTTCTTTTAAGATTTATACCCGAGATTTTTGCTCAGATTCGTTAAGAGAAAACCAAACAATTAGAAATCAATAATACTAAGCATATATTTATTAAAATCAAATTCTTAATATCAATATGCAAATTAGCCTTCTCGTTCACACTGTAAACCGCTATTTTGTTGAATATATAAATATACTTGCATGTCATTAGGATGTAGATTAATCCAACAGTGTTAATAAGGTATAACAATTTTATCAATAATTGAGGTTTAAAAAATAAATTCATGGTGAATGTGACGTCAATAACTAAGGAATTGTGATTTAGTTTCGGTTACAGACAGACAAACACACAATCTATTATAATAAGATATTATTTAAATATCTTATTATAATAGAGATTGTGTGTTTGTCTGTCTGTAACCGAAACTATATTACTATACAAATCACAATTCCTTTTGTTATTTACATCATATTCTCCATGATTTTATTTATTGATAAAATTGTTTCACATCATTATGACTGTTGACCATATCTACATACACAGATCATGCAATTGTATTTATATATACAACAAAATAGCAGATTATAGTGTGAATGGGAAGGCTAATTTGCATATTGATAACAAAAATTTGATTTAATAAATAATGCTTAGTATTATTGATCTTTTTGAATATGTAAAATAAATCCATTAACAAGAAGGAATAACTAATATTATTCTTTACTTCCTATTTTAACTAAATAGTTTAATTAGGAAAATTTAAGTTACTTTCAAAGTTGTTCTATTTTTCAATCATACCCCTCTGATCTTTTTATCTGCATTCTTATTCAGTTTCCATTAAAATTAAATACTTGCACCCGGAGGGTGCATACATTTGCTAGTCTATATAATACACTGAAAGAAATAAAAATAATATTGGGTTACACAAAAATATCCTTCGTCAGATGGCATTAGAAGAGTTTAGTTTGAACTAATTTGATTTTAAAAGATCAGTTTTTATTTACAGTATCACCCATGAATAAGTAACTTTCTTCTACACCAAAGATAACATGATTTTATTATTTCAAATAGAACATCACGCAATGAAAACAGATATTATTAGGTATTATTTATTACTAGCTTTGAAACTCTGTAACCAAAATAAAAATATGTAAGTAAAAAAATAAGTACACTCCTTACATATATCTATGCAATTTTAATTTTGGTTACTGTGTGTCAATGCTACAAAGCCGGCTAATAGATAATACCGAATAATGAGTAAAAAAATAAAATTCTGCTACTTTCGGTTTAGAAAAAAAAAAACTTTTATGAATACAAAATAAAAATGCTAATGTGATACTATTAAAAAACGTAGATTAAAAATAACTTAATGATATCTATGTGACGTAAAATCTATAGGACATATGAAAGGTTTTCTGTTCATATACGAGGGATGAACAAAAGTAATGCCTCGTATTCCATAGAAACTCCAACAGATACAAGAAGCATAATAACACTGTTGGATAGGGTAAGTTTTCAGCTAGAAAACTATATTTTCCCATATAACTGACTATGCATTTTCGCTAGCTAGGTAGCAGAGCCTGCTTACCACTCTCGTAAGAGGGTCGCTCCGAAAGGGATGCCTCCTATTTTATCACTTTCTCCTTTGTCTGATGTGGATATTGGTGATGTTGTTGTATACCCAACATCGGGTATATAATTGAGAGAGGAAACTCAGTTTAAAGTTATTTTGTTTATATGTTATGCCTACTGTCGCAGTGGAACATTTCATTTTATTTAAAAGTGTAAGATTTAGTTTATAACCTTGTAGAAGCTTTTTTATGGCATATAATATATCCGGGTTAATGGATATATTCTGAAGTTTGTATTTGGTAATATTATCGCAGTAGTAATTGGTACATCGAATAGCAATCCGTCTCCAAGCAGTCTTGGTGTCGTCTAGCGAGTAAAGTTAGCTTGTAGGCATAGGTTTATTTTCCCAGTACCCCATGCGTACCGAGTCAGGCACGAAGGCCCTATTTATGTGGGACCACCCACAAGCCGAGACTCATGGGTGGCGGGTAAAAAATTGCGTCGATCCCGTCGGCATTCCCCCTCAAGGGGGCGCCTCAGGCGCTGGGCAATAAACCCAGCCCTGCCCCTTTAAGTCAAGGGGGCAGGTATTGCCTGGAGGGATAGCCCTCTGGGATCGACGCTATTAATTTACCATCTCACCGGTCCAGTGGCCGAAGCGCACTGGACCCCCGTCCCGAAAGACGGGTTGGAGGCAATAGGTCGAGAACCAACACAGTGTAGACTATTTATATATGACACTGTCCAATCAGATTATAGTGAGGGGATAGCAAGGTATTTACATATTCATTATATCAGCATAGTATGCCAAGTTCATCTGCATTAGGTTGTTTTTGTCATTTTCTTTCGAAATGCTATGTTTTTCATATCCGTATTAATTACCTGGCAATATCTTTCAAAAATTTATTTTTACATCGCCCGGAGGGTGTTTTTTTATTTTGCTAGTTCAATTAATGTATAAAGCATAAAAGAAAAAAAATTACTAATATTTTAATGTTTTTTTTGAGAAAACATTGGATATCAGATTCTAAAGTAAATATGCTTTTTTGATAATCTTTTGAAATGGTTGCCGAGTGCCGCGCTTGATGATTTAAAAGGCCGCTGGTTCATTACCCCTGAATAGACGGACAACATGGCGTCGCATTCAGATTCCTGAAAATATACAACCAATGGTGACAATATGGATAGTGTTGCTTTTTAGCTGAAAAGTTTCCCTATCCAATTGTGCTATTGTGCTTTTTGTGTGTATTTACCCAACCCCTTCGATACGGGTAGGATGTGACTCAAGGTTAATTTTTTGGTGAAGATATTTTGAATTTAGGGTTTCCTTCTCATACACTGGTTGCCAAATCAAGGCCCAAGAACATAGTCTGTCCTACAATTTAACTATAGCTAGAGGGTGGAAGAACAGATGGGTTCATGCCTTTTCCAAGAGATTAAGCACCAAACGAAACGCAAACTGCTTTGTTCAGGATTTAAAATCGGGTCACTGATTCCATTTTCTAAAACGATAACTGTAACGCTTAATGCGCTTCTTTGTGCTTCCTGTATTTGTCTTAGTTTTTGTGGAAATAAATTGGTGCCTTTCCTGTATACAGTGTTGGTTGTTGTTTTTTTTTTTTTAAATTATGTAAATTTATTTAGTTGTTTTCAAAGGAACGGAATTTTGCTTTTCACCGGTAAACAAAATCCACAGACGATTTTTTTTACTTTATAATTTCATTCAAACCAAAGACACGTTTTTATACTAAAATAGTTTTTGATTTGGATCAAGTCACCAATAGGCACCCCAGTTGCGAGCTGTTTTCAAAGGAACGGAATTTTGCTTTTCACCGGTTGTTAGTAAACAAAATCAACAGACTATATACTAAAATAGGAAGTGCGTGGGGTAATGGTTAAAGTCATAGGAAATGGACTGTCGACCCGAGTTCAAATCCTGGATGTGGTAATTGCATTTCACTTAGCGCTAATACCCTTGAGAAAGGTATGAATTCTACTCTCCCTCCAGCTATGGGTAAATAGTAGGGCAGACTGGGCTCTTTAACATTGGTTAGGCAACCGGTCTAGGAGAAGGGAAACTCTGAATTCAAACCTGTTAAACTCTGCTTAAGAAATTGACCTTGTGTCACATCCTGCTCGTGTGGAGGGGTTGGTAAATATATATATATACATATATATATAATCCAAAAGTCCAGAGAAGAAATCTTCCTTACGACACAAGAATTTTATTTTAAAAAAAACTGTCGCAGATTGAGAGCTCAATGTGTGCTCTTAATGTTAGAGTCACAGAGCAAATATATAAGTAAAGAAATAACAAAGACTTAGAGATTTAGCATTATAGTCTATTTCGGGAGCTTAGACAAATTGTCTAACTCTCCCGACTCATCAGATGCGAATGATGAATTGTTTATTACTTTAAAGGCATTTGAAAACAGATTTTTATTTTTTATTTTTTAATTTAATAAAAAAGCTTCCTGAAATAGACTATAATGCTAAATCTCTAAGTCTTTTGTTATTTCTTTATATATATATATATATATATAATATATATATATATATATATATATATTTACTGTAATTTGTATGAAATTATAAAGTAAAAAAAATCGTCTGTGTTTTGTTTACTTAACAACCGGTGAAAAGCAAAATTCCGTTCCTTTGAAAACAGCCCACAACTGGGGTGCCTATTGGTGACTTGATCAAATAAATTTACATAATTTTAAAAACAAAACAACAACCAACATTGTATACAGGAAAGGTACCAACTATATATATATATATATATATAGTTTTGATTTTAATTTTAAAAAATTGGTGACTTGATCCTATTTATTTGCTTCTCACACAAAAATATTGGCTGTGAAATAAGGAGAGTCAAACTATACTTACAATACTTCGTTGTTGTTAGTATCGTTAAACATATCGGTAACTTGAGTTTAATTGGAACAGAGAAATTAAAAGAGCGGGAAAAGTGTACAAAAGAAAATAATAAATCATGGGTAAAAAGACGTTTATTCATAAGAGCCAGTGCCAATCAAAAAAGTTCTTCATGTAATGTATAAGTCTTTTGAAAATTCGTGCGGACAAAGTTGACTTGACATCCAACACATTACTGACCGCAACTTTTTGAAGGTCTAACATCGAAAGATTAAAGAATAATGAACGCCTGAAATTTGATCGGCATCTGCGCAAAACAAAGAAAAGTGGGAGAGCGTCGTCGCCGAATCGACAAAGAATACCTTACTCCAATTTGACCAATGACTCACCCAAACATACACACCAGCACTTGCGTCCTCAATGAGTCAGATTTTAGTTTTTTAATTGCCCTATACTGTTCGACTAAAATGGGACACTACTGTTCCTGGATGACTGCTTGATCGGGGACGGCCTTATCAGTGGAGTGGTGTCTATCATGTACGTCACAGTAAAAAGAAGACCGTCACATTTCATATTGGTGTTGACAGACAAAGCTCATTACAAATGAAGCAAACTGTAAAACTATTGATTTTAAAGGTTGGGTGCTATTCGCAGAATTGCGTCCCGGCCTGATCGATTTGCTAAGTTTAAAATTGAAGGCATAGAGATCTTTCTCATATAATCATAATTGAAATGGGCTGGACATATCATCCGAAAGAGAGACTACAGAATTTAAAGATCGCTAGGCGGTGATAGCTGAAAAAATACCCTGCTATACGAATTAAATATTTACATTTACTTGTCGATAAAAATATGGCTTACTTTTAACGCCTTCAAACCACATAAAAAAAAAATAATAATAATAATTTGTCGATAAAAACGCCTTCAATCCGCTAAAAAATTTTTTTCGATATTTTCATTTTATTTTAATTCTTTTTCCGACAATCAATTATACCCAAATAGGGCCGGGTTAGCTCAGTCGGTAGATGTTCGGCTAGAAACCACAAGGTTCCTAGTTCGATATCGGCCCTCGTCAACTCAGCGTTATGAGCAGCACAGTGATCTGTGCGGTAAAGGAGCTGACGGTAGGCGTGGCGCTTCACCTCAGACGCCAAAAACAATCTCCTTGATCTAGCGCTAGTGAAAAGGGATAGACTCCCTCGCTGATTGGCTGATACCGACATTAGGCCGCCCGACGACTTTTTTTTACTTAAATGGTTCAATCTAGTTTGTTTAATGTATATTTTATGGGCCAAGAATGCTCAGCTATTGAATAAAAAATGATTTGCATCTTATCTGTTATAAGTTTATTAAAATAGAATGGAAGGTTTTAGAAGAAAAGAAAAAAACAAAAACAAAAACAAAAACATACGTAAATGGATCCAAACGATGAGGGCTATGCTCCGCAGAGAAATTCCGGATCCTATAAGGACTAAATTCAATGTAAAACTTCTAAATACTAAATCGGAATATTCAGAGCTTGTTGAAAAAAAAAATTTAATCTATTTGAAATTTAAAGGATTAATATGATAATATTTAATCTATTTAAAGTTTAAAAGAAAAAGAGAGAAAAGTACTCATAAAAGATATTTTCTTAAAATTTTCTATCAATACTAATACATAAGTTAAGATAATCTTTTATTTACTTATTTACTAATTATTTTATTGGACTGAAAAAAATAACATGAGAAAATCAACCACCTTAAAAGGGAAAATCTTTCCGAATGTAATTTTAACATCACGCACACACGAGGAGCACACGTGGTGAAATAAAGCGGGAACACGATGCATAACGTTTATTATTTGGATGTCATTTACAAGGCGATTTATCTGAGGATAAGCATATAATGTTTTGAAACCGACGGTAATAAATTAGCCATTAATGTATAGAATATAAATATATATACGTGTGTGTGTGTGTGTGTGTGTTAGATTAGTTGTTATTTGCTAAGTATAGCCACAAGTATGTGACACCTAGTGAGAATCGATCCCATAACTCAATAATATATATTTGCGAGGTTATCTTTTTATTCATATGGTCTTATAGTAAAGTAGTCGGGGTGGCCTAAAGTCAGTATCAGCCAATCAATCTTTTCACTGGAGCTAGACCAAGGAGATTGTTTTTGCGTCTGAGGTAGAGCGCCACACCTACCGTCAGCTCCTTACTTTACCGCACAGATCACCGTGCTACTCATACGCTGAGTTGGCGAGGGCCGGTATCGAACCAGGAACCTTAAGGTTTCTAGCCGAACACTCTACCGACTGAGCTAACCCGGCCCTTTATCTGGTTTTAATTTTAAGTATTTGCAATCATTTCTTTAAATCAAGAAAACAATCAAACTATCAAATCAACTTTATTTTAACGCCTTTGTCTCATTTACTGTGACTCAGCCGGTCCCGTCACCCGCCTAAAAAAGAAAGCATTTCCTCTTGAGGCTGCTACCCGCTGGACACAAACAAAAATTTCCGCCCGAGCACAATTACTTAACCCAAAATGAAAAAAAAAAAAAAAAAAAAAAAGAAAGAAAGGAAAAGAAAATAACAACCAGGCCCAAACAATTGTGCCGGGGAGTCGAGGGTCATAAAGGATTGGTATGCGAATAATAAAGAGTCGCGCATAAGTAGACGTGAGATTGTAACTATTTTAAAACTTTGTTTCTATTGTGACAATTTGGGACGAAAAACAACAACATAAAAACAACAAACAAACAAAAAATGCCCTACAACCAAAACTGAATTAGACAGTTAAGAATTATTTTTCCCCAACTTCGATATAAGATATTTTTTCTAGCGTTTTTTTTTTAAGGCAGGATGCCGGGACGCAATTCTGGATGATTTGTATAAAATATCTGAGGTAACCCTACCTTAAACCCCCTCCCCCAAAAAAAAACGCTAGGCAGTGATAGCTGAAAAATCAACCTTCCTTACGAATAAGTCGCTAGGTGAAGCGGTGCCTGCTGAAAAATTCAACTAGCGCTTAAGGCGTTTTCTCGAAAAGTTATTGCGATATCTTAACCCCTCTAGTCTGTTTTCGACATATAAATGTAAATATTTTAACCCTTCCCCTCTTTAAAATATCTTGGGGGGGGGGTAAATATTTACATTTAATTGTCGATAAAAATATGGCTTACTTTTAACGCCTTCAAACCACAAAAAAATGCTTAAAAAGATAATTAAAAAAAAAAATAAGAAGAAAATGTCTTGTCATTTTTAATTTAAAAAAACTTTTATTTTATGGTATCGCAATACCAAAATACGTCACGTGATCAGTTTCGAAGTTTTTTCAGCTAATACCGCCTAGCATTTTTTAAGGCAGGAGACCGGGACACAATTCTGCGAATAGCACGTTTTTCTTTATTTGGACTTGAATAAAAAATTTTTTTCAACGGCAAAAACAAAAAGTGGTAATTAGAATTCAATGTTTGTAGCACTTTAGAATTGACATCACGTTGGATATTAAAGTTTTTACGAGAACATTGATGATTGAATTTTTTTTTAAGGAGTTGTTATCAGATTATTTTTTCTCAGTGCAAAAGGACAGTAAAATAGAGGTCTGAGAAAAGACGTGAGAATAACTCCATGTAAAAAAGAAAAAAACTGTTTGATGTTTTTGGTTCTTGGTATAAAATGATAGACCAGAAAAAGAATACATTTCCTTTCGTGCATATTACACCAAAATATGGTCGGAGAACTATCAGTCAAAACGTCGTGTGAATAAAGAAAAAAAAAAAAAAAAAAAAGAAGAAAAATTCTTGGAATGTTAATGAACATTTTTAAAAACTACACTTCTGCATAGAATATAAGAACTTATTCCATATATCAAGATTTGGAAGTGTATATATATATATATATATATATATATAATATATATATATATATATATATATATATATATATATATATATATATATATATATATAATATATATAGGCAGTCGAGGTTTCGAGTCACACACGGAGCAGTCTCCCATGTTTATAACCTTGCTGATGAGACCTAATAGGTCGAAATGTACATTCAGGGATTGACATTTTTTCGATTTGTTTAGCCTTACATTGAACATATATGCCCGCCTAAATTCATTAATTATTAACTAATTAATTTTAAAAATTAGGTATGACTTCAATTAAGCACATATCTCCAAAAATTGTCGGCTAAAAGCCATATCAAATAAACATAGTGTTTATTTACGTACTCTCTCATATACACACACACAAATATATATATATATATATATATATATTATATATATATATATATATATATAATATATTTTGTGTGTGTGTGTGTGTGTGTGTGTACACACATATATACATCTTGAAATACTCAGTTATGGGTTACTCTAATCAGAACAATTACCGATTTCTGGATTTTCTCTAGGGAAAAAATTCGTACCGAAAATTTTCTTTGACTAAACAAAACTATTTTCTTTGAGGAAATAAAACTGCCTCTTAATGACTTTACCTTACGGGCGCCTCGTGTGATGTAATGGTGAGCAAACTAGACTAGCAGACCATTGTTAGTGAGTTCAATTCTCACTGGGTGACCCATAATTTTGTCCTTCTGCTGAATTAATTTAAATAATGAATTTGGTAATTATGAACTTTTGTTTAGTAAATTAGGGTGTCCCAGAAAAAACAGAACCCAAACCCTAAACCCTAACCCTAAACCCCCAAGTTAAAATTAACACTTTTATTACAAAATTTGTGGGTTCTGTTTTTTCTGGGACACCCTAATTTACTAAACAAAAGTTCATAATTACCATGAATTTACCTTCTTTGAAAGAAGGTATGATTTTTCTAAGCCATTTATTGAGGAAAAATATAGAATAATCTTGATATTTGCATTACTAAAACAAACACCAGCGGAAGCCTAGATGTACAAATTGGTCTAAAGAAAAAAAAAAAAGAAAAAAAAGACCCCCCCCCAAAAAAAAAAATCAACAACAGTTCTTCCAGATCTCAATGAGTGGTTGCATTTTACTATCCAGACTTCCCACACTGCTGGATTATGGTTAAATCGAATTTAACGGACCTAAATTCCACCATTGTATGTCACCTCGCCGAAAGAGAAAAATATCAAGTCTTTAAGAATCTGTTATATCTCAAAAATACGTGGTTCATAGTTAGCTGACCTGAAAAAATGTAAAAGTTTTTTAAAAATAAAATAACTAGTGCATTATATTTTATTCATTAATATATCAACACTGAAAATTTCATTAAATTCGGTTAATTCCCTGATTTTTGGTATTTTTTTTCTTTCGGCGGGGTAGCATAGATGGTGGAATTTAAGTCCCTAAAGTTCGATTTAACCCGGATTAACACGAAGAGTTTTTAACGCGTGCATCTACGCCCAAACTGAAATGCATACGAAGGCCAGGCTCAGCCGGGGGTCCAGTGGCTTCGGCCCTGGACCTTGCAAGGTAACGTCGTTGATCTCAGGGAGCCGCCTGCCCCTTGATTTTTGCACTCGCCGCCCATGAGTCTCAGCTTGTGGGTGGCCTCCCATTAATTGTGCCTTGTGCCTATATCGTACACGTGGGGTACGTGGAAAATATCCAGTACAAAAAATGCGCAGTCCCGTTGACATTCCCCTTTATGGGCGCTTCAGACACCTTGGCAATAAAGCCGGCCCTTACTCCGGTACTGCCTGGTGGAAAGTCCCCTGGGACCATGCACAGTTGGGTATATCTAATTGAAAGGAAATATGGTACCAATAAAAGAACTGACAATTGTAATGGTTGTAAAACTCATTCAAGCAGGCAATCCACTGTGCAGTGAAACAAAAGACGTAGATTGTTTTTAGTCAGTTGTACCTAAAATCTAATGCCAATATAAAAGAAATGGAATAGTTAAAAAAAAACCAAAAAAAAACATACTGGTAGACTATTTCTCTGAATGTTTGAGATGAGGCTTGAAGATTAGTATTATCTGCGTTATTCGGACTATTGTCCCATATTCATTGTTATTTGTACAACGTTTCGGCCGATATGCCCTCCAACCTTCTTCCAATCGGACACATGGTAAAGTGGATAAGGTAGTTAGGTTAAGACAGTTCTAAGTGACAGTTATCTCTGGATCCTGAGTTCAATCCTGAGTAGAGTCAGTTAGAAAAATAATTAACACAACTCCTACCCCAGCTATGGTTAGCGGAATGAGAACAGGATACCCGCCGTGGACTAAATAAAGGGTTAGGTTCAAAGTTCTGTGATGGCTCCCGATTACGACAAGAAAGTTCCCGAGTTCGAAAAGAAGGTTCCCAAGTCCGAGAAGGTTCCCGGTCCGACAAGAAATACCTGAAGAAGGCCGGAGGGCATATCGGCCGAAACGTTGTACTAACAATGAAGATGGGGACAATAGTCCGAATAACGCAGATAATACTAATACTGGTAGACCCAAAAAGACATCAAAGTGTCAGAATAAAAAATATTATTGGGTAATTCCATGCCAAATGTGGTGATTCAGTCCACGAGTGTTAACAGACAAGAATTAAAGAAGTAAACCTCTACCCATAATGCCTCAGGCGCTTCTATAAAGAGGCCTTTCCTTTCCTCTCTAACTTTTCGTTGTTGCATGCCTGCCACACCCACTCCTCGTTCACCCGTTCAGTTCCGATGTCTCAGGCAAGGTAGACTTGCACGCTAAGCAAGTCCCTGCCCGTTTTGCACGAGGTAAGTCTCTTCTCTCACTACAATACATACCTCTCAGTCGGTGGTAACCGGGATTAGCATATCAAATATACAAAACTAAGTATGTCAATAACATTACATATTAATCACAGAGGGGGTGGGGTCATGGTAGACAAGCAGTATTGGTATAATTATAAGAAATAATATTACCATACACAGTTACCTCCCTTTGACCATTGCCAAACAAAGAGAGTGTGCCCATTAGCCATCACCTGGTAAGAAACCACTTGAGATTGGCTAAGGGCCTTTATCAGCGACGAATCAGAGCACACGTTACTAGGCTTAGTTTGGCCGCCAATTTCGAGGGTTGATACCATCAACCTTTCTCTTTCGCTGCAACCAGCCGATGAAGACAGTTTACCTAGGAAGGCCGGTGACGCGTAACGTCAAACAAAGCTAGCAAGACATTCCTACCAGAGACAGTTAAGTTTTCGCAAAGCATTATTTTGCAACCATACCCTCTTACACCCCACACTATTCAATTGTACAATTGTAACACATTGTAAACCTAACACACATTTGTATGTCATACATTACATATTGTATATTTCGTATTATAAAGCCTTGTTGTGTTCTTTACCTGTTTGACTTTATCCTTATCTTGTCTACATAATTACCAACATAATCGATAACAGTATAATCAAACCAATAGAACCTCTGAACGAACAAGCCTAAACAAGTCATAAACAAAAAGTGACTAAACCAAGTACCATTTTCATATGGGGTAATCTCATATGGGGATTAAGATAAAATTAAAAAAACAACAACAAACTCCCATGGGCCTTCACCAGAAGAACCCTCCGCGCGTGTGCGACAAAATGGACCGCCTTCAAACCCAAAAGAATATCCCGGCCATTCGAATTTAGGTCGTAACTGGGTCTAGTCGCTCCTACCGGTCAGGAAGATATTCCCTTGCCACAGGCGACTATGACCGGGAATAAAGCCTAAATCATAAAACCACCTTCTGTCTTTGTCTCTTTCCTTTTCGTTCCTTAAATACCTTCCGTTTCAGCGCGACCACCAAATGAGATGGGGTACAAAGCAAAAACCTTAAGAACACGCAACCAAGAATATACAGCTACCTTTAAGCCTTTAAAACACCCCCAAACCACTTGCTACCCCATACCCAATATTGCTTTCACAATACAACAATAAATTCTCTTTTAAATGACACAGGTTAAAATTCAGTGAAAACTAAATGAAAAAAAAATTAGAAAAAAAAAAATAAAGGACTGAGACGTATCAGGCAACCGGAGAAAATAAATATTGACGATATGGCTACAGCACCGATCATTGGTTGTAGAGGGTTCAGATATGTTGTAACTGAACGAAACACAGAAACACACACTGGTTTTTGAAACATGATACAACTTGTGTAGTATGTATTTACCCAACTCTTCAGTCACAAACAGGATGTGACATAAAGTCAATCTTTAAGCGAATGTGCAACTGGTCTGAATTAAGATTTTTGATGCTATTCGCAGAAATGCGCCCCGACTTCCTGCTTTAAAAAAAAACGCTTAGCGGTGATAGGTGAAAATACGTAAATGCGATATTTTACCCCTTCCAGTTTTTTTTTCGACAAGTAAATGTAAATATTTTAACCCCCCCCCCTCTTTAAAATATTCTAAGATGGGGGGGGGGAGGGCAAAATATTTACATTTACCTGTTGATAAAAATATGGCTTACTTTTACCGCCTTCAAACCACTAAAAAATGGAATAAATTGTCGATAAAAACGCCTTCAATCCGCAAAAAGAAAATTTTTTCGGTATTTTCAGTTCATTTTAATTTTTTTTCTAAAATCAATTTTCAAATAAAAAATCAAAACATTTTTTTCTGTATTTTTATCTTATTTTAATATATTTATTTTCAACAATCAATTACAAATAAACACTCAAAATATTTAGATATTCTTTTTTATTTTAACTAAAAACAACAGCTAGGGACTTCATTCGTAGAGCGGGTTGTTGTTTTTTCAGCTATCACCGCCTAGCGTTTTTTAAGGCAGGAGGCCGGGACGCAATTCTCCGGATAGCACCGTTTTTTTTTTTTGTTTTTTTTTTTTTTTTTTTTTTTTGCTAGAGCGATTGCCCTACCAAGACTAAAGAACCCAGTCTACCCAACTATTTACTCTTTAGATGTAAAGAGCACACATGAATTAATGTCTTTACCGAAGTTATTAGTGCGAAGTGAAACACGATCAACCTTGACCAAGATTCGAACTCGGATCACGATTTAATTTTCTTGGACGATAATCTCACAAGGAGAACGCTTTCTTATTCATGTAAGAACAACAGAAACTTGACAATGTTATCATTCTTTTATTTCATGGACAACAGGAGTGTATGAATCACTTTCTCTTCTCGGAGAATAGAGTCCGTCTATAGTTACATACGCTTTGTATGTAAGACTGTGTTATTATACATTCTCGAGTGATAAAGTGAAGTTCATCTAGTTACACACACTGGGTATGTAAGGTTGGTTTTGTTTCTATTCCAACTTAGTAGGCATTATATAACCCATTATGACTAACTTCATTTTCATGTCTTCACTTGGTGGTGTCTAGTGAAGAAAGAGAAATAAATAGAATATATATATATATATATATATAATATATATATATATATATTATGATAAGTTGTAAACATGGTGTGTTTGGAATGGCTTTTTGCCGACATTTTTGGGAGAATAAGTGCTTAATTGGAGTCGTACCTAATTTTTGAAAATTAATTAATTAATAATGAATTAGGCGGGAATACCTATTTAATGTATGGCTAAACAAATCGAGAAAAATCAATCAGGCCGAAATGTACATACAGAGATTGATTTTTCTCGATTTGTTTAGCCATACATTAAATAGGTATTACCGCCTAATTCATTATTAATTCATTAATTTTCAAAAATTAGGTACGACTCCAATTAAGCACTTATTCTCCCAATATATATATATATATATATATATATATATATATATATATATATATATATATATAGGGATATATTCGCGTAGTTCCGTCCCGGCCTCCTGCCTCAAAAACCGCTTGCCGGTGGCTGCTGAAAAACGCCCTAAGTTGGTTATTTTATTTTTTATTTTTTTTAAGTAACACCGCTTCGGCTACGGACTTCAATCGTAGCTCGGTTTTTTTTTCAGCAGCCACCGGCTGGCAATTTTTGAGGCAGGAAGTCGGGACGGAACTCCACTAAGAGTACCAAATATTGAAATAATAATAATAAAGGAATTAATGCAAATTTAAGAGAGGATCTCTTCGCTCCACGAAGGACCCGACATCATAAAATAATATATAATGAGGCTGTGAATTTCCCGCGAGGAGTGAAACATGACGCCGGTACGACACTTCAGTTTCACTTATACAAGAAACAGTGATAAATACCAATTCATGTTGATACTTCCTTCTTTTAATTACTTGATGTTTTGCTTTCAGATTCTTCTCTTTCAATTTTTTAAGAGTCAAAACACATTTAGGTTAGTGTGAATCAGTATGTTTGGATCTAATTATCTGAGCGAGTATCTAGACAAGAGTTTAAATTTTCTCATGTTTTCAGTTCTTTGAGAGGCAAATACGTTCTTGTAAACTCAGTTTAATAATAGATAGATAGAAATTGCAGAGATGATTAGTTATCATTAGTATGAGGTAAAATATAAGAAATGAAAGAATAAAACTCAGACAAAAATGTGTAGTATATTTCGCTGGAGTATTGAACTGGAATATTGAAGCTGGAGTATAGAACGCTGGAGTATCATTAGTATATACTAATTTACTCTGATTATTGACGTTATCTTAGCGGTTGATATAGTCCCATTGGCCTGCAGAACAGTAGCTTAGTGGATAAAAAACATTAGTAAAAATGTATATTGTTACCTTGCGGACTTGCAATTCAATCCTACGATCATATAAGGCATGAAACTCTCTGGAAAGCAAGATGACCCATTGGAAAGACAATGTAACTCTCCAGAAGGTTGGAGTGGCATCCTGGAAAGACAGGACTCTTTTTAAAATATGAACAGGTCTACAAATGGAAAATACCCTCTGGGTGTCTGTAGTGGAGAGGGAGGACATATCACCCGTCATACTTGCACAAACGAAAATGACTTGGACCTGTACCCGACTACAACGTGTGATTGCGGCAGAGAATTTAACAGCTTGCGAGGGTTACGAATCCACAAGGCACACTGGTGCGAACGACGTAATTCTCCTATAGAATGTAAATCGAATGATGGGCTTATAAACCAGGAACACTCCCGCAGTGTCCATGAGCCCATTGTTGAGCAGCAGCAAATGGAGACATTCCTAGCAAGCCAAGAATTCAGTGGACGAATGACACGCGCGGAATCATCATTCCCACGTTGTTACGTAATATCTGCAATCGCGTAAACAAGTCAACGGCCGAAAATAAACGCGTTTTTAAATAACAAACTGAACTGGTAAGAAAACTTCTCAGATGAACGGATCTTATAATTTCTTCTCTGCATTATTTCATCTTATTTTTTTAATACCCTGTCCGGTGGCGAAAGCTGCTTGGTAGCACTAGGAAGTGGCAGTCCTGCCTTAGCTACCGAAACTGTGTTATCACTCCTAGTTGGCAGCTGATGAGGGCAGGGTATCGCACGTGCTATCACACGTTGTATGACGAAAAAAAAATTACTCTGATTATTGACGTTATCTTAGCCGTTGATATAGTCTCATTGGCCTGCGGAACAGTAGCTTAGTGGATAAAAAACATTAGTAAAAATGTATATTGTTACCTAGCGGACATGCAATTCAATCCTACGATCATATAAAGCATGAAACAGGAAGTAGGAAGCGCGTGGTGTAATGGTTAAAGTCATGGGAAATGGACTCGTTGCCCCAAGTTCAAATCCTGGACGTGCTAATTACATTTCACTTAGCGCTAATACCCCTGGGAAAGGTATGAATCCTACTCTCCCTCCAGCTATGGGTAAATAGTAGGGCTGACTGGGCTCTTTAACCTTGGTTAGGCAACCGGTCTAGGAGAAGGAAAACTCTGAATTCAAACCTGCTGAACTCCGCTTAAGAAATTGACCTTGTGCCGCATCCTGCTCGTGCGGAGGAGTTGGTAAATATATATATAAGGCATGAAACACTGGTTCAGTGGAAGAGATGCCCTCTCAAAGTTGAATTAACTCGGAATGATTAATTGATATGAGAATATACTTTAAGCATGGGCTGTAGAATGGGAAGAATCTATTTCTGAGAAATGAAAGATTTAATTCGAAATTTCCAGGATGACCAAAACCTAAAGAAGGCGGGAGTGCGCGACGGTCGAAACGTTGTAACTATAACAACCAAAATTTGGACACTAGTTCGAGTGCATCAGTGTATAACAACTTAATATCTTATTTTCTGTTATACATTTATTTTTTTCTTATTTTAAATTATATTCCTCAAACTAACGAAAGCCCTGATGAAGACCTATTGAAACAGATCGAAACACTGCAGCAGTAGGCGAAATAAACATTACTCGTTTTATGAACTTGCGTTTTTTTTCAATTTTTCACAAGTAAGTAATATAATATATATATATATTATATATTATATATATATATATATAATGAATTTGGAATATTTTATAACATTCGCTTTTAAAAAAACGTATATTTAGCTCTTTTTAAATCGATTTTTATTAACACAGAAGTAAATTTATTTGCTTCGTGGATTAGCAAAGATCCGTAATATATATATATATATATATATATATATATATATATATATATATATATATGAGTTTGTTCATATCTATCTATCTATCTATCTATCCATCTACCTATCTGTCTGTACCATTATAGTATGTGGCCTACCTTTTAAAACTGTACAGAAGTGATATAGTTAAGTATAGTTTTACTGTCAATTTTCTTAATGCCATAATTTTATTCCTTTGTAAATATTTGATTGTAATCATAACAATCTATCAATAATGGAGATTCCCTTCCGGTTTTTGTCTGTAAAAAAACTACGTCACTGTTTACGTCACATTGCCTGTTCAAATTTTGAGTGTATTCTATTCATGATGATTTTCATCATAAATAGAATACACTCAAAATTTGAACATGCAATGTTAGTCCTCATTGGGTTTTTTAAACAAGTTTTAATAAATACATATCAGGTATTATCTATCTATATATAGTTTTTATTTATTCTAATATATATTTAAAGTTATCAGAACTAAGTTTCCATTTCAATTTTTAATTTTTTTACTCCTTTAATACATTTATCTTATTTTTTACTTCTTTAATAAATTTGATGATTTTACTTTACTTATGATACAAACTCTCTGATATTAAATTTTCAACTCCCATCCCCTCAGGCAATATTATTTTACGTCACCCAGAGGGCGTTTTTTTATTTTGCTAGTATTTTTAATGTTCCTTTGCATTTCTTTTTAATTGCACGGTTTTATTTGTATATAATAATTTTTGCACGCAGTTTAGGATACCAAGTATTCCTATCTAATACAAATAATTTTCAGATAGATCTATTTGACTCATAGATGGGATCCTAACAGATACTACCATTCTGGGTCATAGCAGACCTTGGTGTTAATGCCAATGAAGGAGTTATTCATATTTTCCAGAGCTCCAGAACTGGAGCCTCACAACTGGGTGCAGTTTAGTGTCATATACAAAATATCCTTGGCTGGTGGTCATACCTTTATTCTACAGAGGATGCTAACAGGGCTAGATTAAACCGGAGAAGAACATATGACCTTTAGGCACCCCTTTTTGATCTCGATTAAGAAAGGACATGTTTTTCATTTACACCGTCAATATTTGATTGTTTTAACACCTCGTGATGCTTAAGGATAGAACCCAGGTGGATGAGCAGTCCATGACCTGCAACACTCCACTTAGACCCTTACTTAGGCTAGACGGTCGGCCGGAGAGGCCCCCTCCGATCAATCGGCTGGTCACGTCAAGCCCTGGCACCTATATTTCCTTATGGCAAGCCCAACACTTTTTATCATATAGGTGTTAGAAGGCGTGATTGAGGTCTACATGTCCTGGGAATGACGTTAAACTCTATCTGATGGTGAGGTTCCAGTTTTGGAGGTTTGGGGAATGTGGAGCACCCCTTCATCACCATTGCTTCCTGGTCCACTCTGACCCGGAGTAGTAGTACCTGTTAGGGTCCCATCTATGGGATAAATAGAAAAAACATGAGTTGATAAACAAAATTGTATTATGCATTAAGAATGAATTTATTTCACAACTTTGTCGGCATTAAATGACCCACCGAGGTTAATATGCCGTAAACAAAACAAACCAAACCTGAATACAGTAAAGAAATGACCAAGCATATTATTTTGTAAAATAAATGAATTTAATTTAATTGTTATTTAATTTTGCTTATTTAATTATTGCTGTGGTTTTCTTAGAGAATTAAAAAGCTTTGTTCAAAGCAATCTATTAAACTTTAAATTTAAGTTAAATTAAAGCTATGTTAAAATAAAAGATGAATACCTTGAATATTATTGGCTAACATAATCCCCCCCCCCCCACTAAAAATAAGATTTCTTTGTTTAATTTTGTTTAAAATTTCATGTGGCCCTTTGCTGTCTATAAATAATTGAAATATTTAAAAAAAAAGAAATTTCCATATTCTATATAGTTGTGGATTCTCTTGAATATGCAAGTCAACTATTTGATTATTTGCTGATTTATGTGAACTTGAGAAGATAATGATTATTAAAGTGCTTAAAAGAAGATAATTATTATCAAAGTGCTTAAAAGAAGATAATGATTATCAAAGCGCTTAATGATTATCAAAGCGCTTAAAGAAGACAATGATTAAATGTTTGCTTAAAAGAAGATAATGATTATTAAAGTGCTTAAAAGAAGATAATGATTATTAAAGTGCTTAAAGAAGATAATGATTATTAAAGTGCTTAAAAGAAGATAATGATTATTAAAGTGCTTAAAAGAAGATAATGATTATTAAAGTGCTTAAAAGAAGATAATGATTATCAAAGTGCTTAAAAGAAGACAATGATTATCAAATTAAAAAAGACAATGATTATCAAAGCGCTTAAAAGAAGACAATGATTATAAAGTGCTTAAAATAAGACAATGATATTAAAGTGCTTAAAACAAGACAATGATTATCAAAGCGCTTAAAACAAGACAATGATTATCAAAGTGCTTAAAACAAGACAATGATTATCAAAGCGCTTAAAGAAGACAATGATTATCAAAGTGCTTAAAAAGACAATGATTATTAAAGTGCTTAATGATTATTAAAGTGCTTAAAAGAAGACAATGATTATAAAGTGCTTAAAAAAGATGATTATCAAAGCGCAGACAATGTTATCAAAGCGTTTAAAACAAGACAATGATTATCAAAGCGCTTAAAAGAAGACAATGATAATGATTATTAAAGTGCTTATGATTATTAAATAAAAGAAGACAATGATTATTAAGTGCTTAAAAGAAGACAATGATTATTAAAGTGCTTAAAAGAAGCCAATGATTATCAAAGCGCTTAAAAGAAGACAATGATTATCAAAGCGTTTAAAAGAAGACAATGATTATCAAAGCGCTTAAGGCTTAAAACAAGATAATGATTATCAAAGTGCTTAAAGAAGACAATGATTATCAAAGCGCTTAAAAAGAAGACAATGATTATCAAAGTGCTTAAAACAAGACAATGATTATTAAAGGCAAAGACAATGATTATCAAAGCGCTTAAAAGAAGACAATGATTATCAAAGGCTTAAAACAAGACAATGATTATCAAAGCGCTTAAAAGAAGACAATGATTATCAAAGTGCTTAAAACAAGACAATGATTATTAAAGTGCTTAAAAAGACAATGATTATTAAAGTAACAATGATTATCAAAGCGCTTAAAAGAAGACAATGATTATCAAAGTGCTTAAAACAATGATTATCAAAGCGCTTAAAAGAAGACAATGATTATCAAAGCTTAAAAGAAGTAAACAAGACAATGATTATTAAAGTGCTTAAAAGAAGACAATGATTATCCAAGCGCTTAAAACAAGACAATGATTATCAAAGCGCTTAAAAGAAGACAATGATTATCAAAGTGCTTAAAACAAGACAATGATTATCAAAGCGCTTAAAAGAAGACAATGATTATCAAAGTGCTTAAAACAAGACAATGATATTAAAGTGCTTAAAACAAGACAATGATTATCAAAGCGCTTAAAAGAAGACAATGATTATCAAAGTGCTTAAAACAAGATAATGATTATCAAAGCGCTTAAAAGAAGACAATGATTATCAAAGTGCTTAAAAGAAAACAATGATTATCAAAAGCTTAAACAAGACAATGATTATCAAAGTGCTTAAAAAAGACAATGATTATCAAAGCGCTTAAAACAAGACAATGATTATCAAGCGCTTAAAGAAGACAATGATTATCAAAGTGCTTAAACAAGACAATGATTTATCAAAGCGCTTAAAAGACAATGATTATCAAAGCGCTTAAAACAAGACAATGATTATCAAAGCGCTTAAAACAAGACAATGATTATTAAAGCGCTTAAAAGAAGACAATAAAGCGCTTAAAACAAGACAATGATTATCAAAGCGCTTAAAACAAGACAATGATTATTAAAGCGCTTAAAAAAGACATGATTATTAAAGTGCTTAAAACAGACAATGATTATCAAAGCGCTTAAAACAAGACAATGATTATCAAATAAAACAAGACAATGATTATTAAAGCGCTTAAAACAAGACAATGATTATCAAAGCGCTTAAAAGAAGACAATGATTATTAAAGTGCTTAAAACAAGATAATTATCAAAGCGCTTAAAACAAGACAATGATTATTAAAGCGTTTAAAAGAAGACAATGATTATCAAAGTGCTTAAAACAAGACAATGATTATCAAAGCACTTAAATAAAACAATGATTATTAAAGTGCTTAAAACAAGACAATGATTATCAAAGCGCTTAAAATAAAACAATGATTATTAAAGTGCTTAAAACAAGACAATGATTATCAAAGCACTTAAAATAAAACAATGATTATTAAAGTGCTTAAAACAAGACAATGATTATCGAAGCGCTTAAAAGAAGACAATGATTATCAAAGCGCTTAAAAGAAGACAATGATTATCAAAGCGCTTAAACAAGATAATGATTATCAAAGCGCTTAAAGAAGACAATGATTATCAAAGCGCTTAAAACAAGATAATGATTATCAAAGCGCTTAAAAGAAGACAATGATTATCAAAGTGCTTAAAAGAAGACAATGATTATCAAAGCGCTTAAAAGAAGACAATGATTATCAAAGCGCTTTAAACAAGATAATGATTATCAAAGCACTTAAAAAAGACAATGATTATCAAAGTGCTTAAAACAAGATAATGATTATCAAAGCGCTTAAAACAAGACAATGATTATCAAAGCGCTTAAAACAGGACAATGATTATCAAAGCACTTAAAAGAAGACAATGATTATCAAAGCGCTTAAAAGAAGTCAATGATTATCAAAGCGCTTAAAACAAGACAATGATTATCAAAGTGCTTAAAAGAAGACAATGATTATCAAAGTGCTTAAAACAAGACAATGATTATCAAAGCGCTTAAAAGAAGACAATGATTATCAAA
Source organism: Doryteuthis pealeii (assembly GCA_023376005.1). Taxonomy (NCBI): domain Eukaryota; kingdom Metazoa; phylum Mollusca; class Cephalopoda; order Myopsida; family Loliginidae; genus Doryteuthis; species Doryteuthis pealeii. Next base: position 36,480,789 of record CM042156.1, read on the forward strand.
GCACTCAAAGAAGACAATGATTATCAAAGCACTTAAAGGAGACAATGATTATCAAAGCGCTTAAAAGAAGTCAATGATTATCAAAGCACTTAAAATAAAACAATGATTATTAAAGTGCTTAAAACAAGACAATGATTATCAAGGCGCTTAAAAGAAGACAATGATTATTAAAGTGCTTAAAACAAGACAATGATTATCGAAGCGCTTAAAAGAAGACAATGATTATCAAAGCGCTTACAATGATTATTGAAGCGCTTAAAGAAGACAATGATTATCAAAGCGCTTAAAATAAACAATGATTATTAAAGTGGTTAAAACAAGACAATGATTATCAAAGCGCTTAAAAGAAGACAATAAAAGAAGACAATGATTATCAAAGCGCTTAAAAGAAGACAATGATTATTAAAGCGCTTAAAAGAAGACAATGATTATTTAAACAAGACAATGTTATGAGACAATGATTATCAAAGCGCTTAAAGAAGACAAAAAGAAATAATACCGAAACGAGAGAAATAGTTAAAAAGAGTCATATGGAAAAGGGAGATAAAAAGTGTCAAGATTTGCACCCCCCACCCCTGCCCCGTAATTCGCTAACCTCGGACTGGAGCCAATTATCTCTAAATGATATTGCCAGATTTCTCTCTCTCTCTCTCTCTCTCTCTCTCTCCTCATGGTATTTATTCAAACTCCCAGAAAGCCAGGAATGTGGCACCTGGCCTTTATAACGTCGGTACGCATGATGAGACATGGTGAAGATACTATTCTAAAAAATAGAACCCTCACGAGACCCTTAAATATGGGGGCGTTCTCAAAGGTCACTAAATGCTGTGCAATGGAAGGGTCTCGTTTTATGGCACGTGGGGAGGAGGAGGAGGCGTTATCACTGAGCAAAAAACCCGTTTGAGCCAAAGAAAGAAAGAAAGAAAGACAGAAAGAAAGAAAGAAAGAAAAATTGTCGATGAGTAACGAAAAATAAAAATAGATAAGTCTGATGGCATAGGTAAAAGGGACAAAGAAATATATACATATATATATATATATATATATATATATATATATATATATATATTAGGGTAGGTCGATTTTCAACTTTTTTGGAATATCAAAATGTATCAAATAGAGAAAGTTGGGTATTGGTATGATAAGTACTGACACCAAAAAGTAGGTTTCTAGCTTGAACCAATTTTTGAGCATTTAGTTTTAAATATCGTCTAATATGAAGCCCTCAGAAATCCTTGTTTTTTGATAAATTTACATAAGAAATTGCTTTAAAATCTCATAATTTCAATCCAGAAAAATTTGTAAATTTATCTTATTCAAATAAAATGAATAGAATATATCGAAAGTAACATTTAAAGTGAAATTATAACCACCCCACCCTAATATCTCAAATAAGCAGCATTTTACCTCATTAATTGAGATATGTCATTAATGACATTGCAATATATTGTTGTAGCATTATTTTTTTCTTTTATCAATTGAACAAAAGCAAATAAGTATGAACTCTGCTAGAAACAAATGAAGGGATGATGATTTTAACATAAGCTACCATTGTAATTTGAACATTCCTTTAAATATCTACTGGTTACTAATTTTAAGTTTCTATTTTATATAATTACTGTAATGCATGAAGTTATAAAAGACATGATAAAGATACATGAATGTTCTAGGGATAATAGTAACTTTTATCATGCCATCATATTAAACTGCTCTACACAAGAGCCCTTTGAAGCAAAGGAAGGCCTTATTTCATGGCATAAAACTTTTGTAATGATATGCCTATGCTTTGCTTCAATTCCATAAACCGATTGGGAAGCTGAAGTTGTTAATTTTACTGCCCTTTCAACACTTTGTGAGTGTGAAGGCAAATCAGGCAACTCTAATTTTATCCCACTCTTTGATGACTCCAGTTCATTATCTAACATTTCTTCAGTAAATCCAGGCTCACAAATTCCATTTTGAGACAGGTTGATCAACTGTGACCAATGTGTAGCATCAAAATTTATTTTTGGTATTTTTTTTAGCCTCTTTTTGTTTGGCTTCCCTCTCCTGAAAAAAAAAATGAAAAATCAATATATTGAATTAGATTGAAAGTTCAACCTTGTCTTAATTTTTAATTTTTATCATGAAATTAGGATATTATTTTAAATTGAATCTATAAATCGATTAAATCATTTTAATCAATCTTATCTAAATTACTTACCGAATGGCTAAAATTCTTTTTATTGCTTCGTCCCTCACTTCCATTTCATCTGATTTAAACATCGAATACAACATATGTTCTGGTAGGAGGCCAAAAGCATTATGCTGAATATTTTTGAATGCAACCTCCTAAATTTCAGGTGGTAGCTCTTTGATTCTTTGCAGCATATTGAAAATATACAGTTGCTGGTTATGAAATTTATTGTCTCTTTTAATTTCAAACCAGCTAACTGCATAAATTTTAACAATAAACTGGATTAGGCTATGTAGTTTTGATATGTTTTCAGTGTAAATTCCACGAGTCCACAAACACATTAGTCTGGTAGCTAACGTCAATCATCTTGCCTGATTTAAAGATCCAATTTTCCATGCATCATATCAAGGGTGGACTTTCCCCCGTGAAATCCCTACTGCATATTCTAGAAGAAGTATCTGATCACTACTCAGATCATATGTCTGTTTAAGGCTCTCCAGAGGACTAACTATCGGTTCAAATTTAATCTGGGGTAAATTATGATATTCATTTGTACACAATTTCTCAATTGGACCAATTAATTATGTTGGACTTCTTGTGCTGCCATCAATGTGCTTAAAAACCGCTCTGAATGGAAGCTCATTTTGATGTAGAGAGCAACCAATGATGTGCAATTTCCTTTTTAGTTGTTTCTCTAGAACTGAAACTAGCCCAGCTTCACAGCCAGTATTTGTATGGGTGTTATCCAGTAAAACAGCTTTTAGGGTATCAACACTGTCATACTCCTCCAAAACACTAAAATCCTCCTCTGCAAGAACAACACCAGTTGCTCCAGTAGTTGGGATAACTCTATGTGTGAGGTACTTTCCACTTTTACTATAACCCATCTCTTTCGTAAATGTCAAGTGGTGTTCTGTTCCCTTCATTTTCTTAAATTGTTTCTTTCCATCTACCTCCACAATTTCTTTGTATAAGAGAGTATTTTTATCCTGTCTTCCATCAACACCAATACAAATAATTTTTTCAGTTTTATCAATGTGTTTTTGATGGGCATTAGTTTTTGTTCTTTCTTTTGCACGGTCTATTTTAGATTCATCTAAAATTATGTTTTTTGATATCAACACTCAGGTTGAGAAGGCCCATAGCCTGTAAATCTAAAAGAAAGGCATTTGCAAGACTTGCTCCGAAGTTCGATGAAACATCACCCCAAATCAACTCAGTAGCATACCGAGGAATTTTTAAAAGGCTGTAAACACTTGTGGGATATCGGCCAGGCTCATAATCTTCATCTATTTCCTCACTATTTAATGAATGGGAAATAATAATATCCTGATCATAAGATGTAGAGGCAATAGGAGAGGAATCAATTTGTTTTTGTCTTTTTCCTTCTACTACACTACTTTTAGGTTTCTGAATGGCAGCTTTATCCACAGGTCCAAGCTGGAAACTATTTTGGCCCTCTAGTCTTTTAGATACTCTGTCTTCCATTGGTACCTGAAATATTAGATGTAATTTATGTTGAATAAATACATCTAACCAACTGAAATCTCAAAATATTATATCACATAGAAAGAAAACTTTTCTAACTTATTTACATAAAATATCATTATAGAAATTCAATTGAATTAAAATGTTCATGATATTGGGGATGATTTGAATTCATTAAAAAAGAAAGAATAGAAAAATAACTTTACCTTATCTTTGAGAAGACAAATACAGATTATGTGCCTAGTCTGACAATTTTCTTTTTTGCATTTCACATTTTTGTCTTCACAACTTAAAATTGGCAATTGACAGGAACAAGAAGAAATGTCAAACAATGTATCCAGTTTTTTTTACCATAATTTTCTTTTGCGCTGAAGAAATAGATTTTCTATTTATCTGATGCGCTTTTTCGAAACATGTCCTTTTCAGTTTAATTATAATAGACATTTTGCTTAACAGAGGCAAACGGGGATTAACCGCATTCCAAATATCAATTATATTTTTTGCCATTAATTAAAAAATATTGAAGGTTGTTAAATTTCAACAAGTATTTTTTAAAAAAATAACTATATTGAATTATTTGTC
>CM042156.1:36490034-36492534 GCA_023376005.1 Doryteuthis pealeii
TTTAAATCTTGCATACACATTGATATCGTTCTAACTAAGAAACACTTCAAATTTGGTTATTGATTTTTACTGATTAAGGGATATAATTAATTGATTAAACCAAAATCAAACGATTTTTCGAAATCTATAAAATAGCTGCTACTGCTTATCAGCAGCTACATTCCAGCTACAATCATCAGGCGAACCCCACCCTGTTGCCTATGTCCGCTGTATTTCTACTGGGGTGTTGTAAAAAAGAAAAATGAAAGTCTTTTTATCAATATTTTTATGAATACTTTCATATTTCTTAGATTAAAATTTATCAGCGAATCAAATTTGAATTAATATGCGAATTAGCAATTACAAAAACTGAATGTAAAATAGTCTTGCATACGAAAAAGTTTTTGAAAAAAATCCTTCAAGCGATTAAAAAAAAAGGGGATTCTTAAAATAATATGATTAAATATATCCAGTGAAACTCAAAACGTTTTTTGAAAGAAGAATAACGGTCCATCTATTTTCTCGCCTATTTACGGTTCAGTCTTCTTTAAGATATCCATATAGTTCGAAAAGAGAATGAAATTAATTATTTTTTACAGCGAGTTAAAAAAATTATATTTTGCTTCAGTCAGCCTAAATTTTGTAGAATAGTTTTTTCATACTAAAATCTTAACATAAAATCAAATCTTATTTATCGCATATTTCTGTTTCTATCTTAAAAATATATATTTCGTTAGAAAAAAAAAATCTTTCTAAATATGTAATTAGTATGTCTTTTCATACATTGAATGTTTTTACAGCGAATTAATTAATAAATCAAACGAAAACATTTAGTGACAAATCGACTTTGTTTTATAAATTCCCGTCGGTCGTTCGTCAATTGTAAACAAAACCTTTATTTTTTTATTTTTCATAATCGCGTTAATTTATTTATTTTAATATTAGAAATACAAATAAAATCATGATACTAATGTAGAATACATTTCACGGAAATAACTGAAAACTCAAATTGTTATCAAATTTATGATATAGTATAATTATTATAGTATATTCGATCGGCTATGTTTGAATTAATAATGTTATTTAAAAAAAACCCAGAACCCACAAACTATTAATTTTAACTAGGGGGTAGGGTTAGGGTTAGGGGTTAGGGGTTAGGGTTTTGGGTTTGGGGTTTAAGGTTAGTTTAATGGGAAATTAAATAAATAATTTGGGTTAGGGTTAGAATATTTAAATATGTATTTTGGTAAACCCGTATGTCTTTTCCGGGAGTCGTAAGGGATTTCCGTTCGAGCAGTTCCGATAAAGGGATCGATTTACTATAAACTTATAGGAGGAAATGAGCACCCATGAAAACTCAAAAAATAAAGAACTTTTAAGAATTTTTTTTACAATCTGATAGATTGGTGTGTAATCAATAATAATCCATTGAAGAAAAAAATTCAGATGGTGTGGTGGTGGTGGTGGTGGGGGGTCCAGATGTTCAGGTCTACCACGATTTTTTTTTCGAAAAAGATAATATTCTGAATAACTTTTTTTTTAAATTGATATTTTTTTTAGTAAAAAAACCCCCAAAAAACATAAATTCTGAATTCTACCTAAAAATGTCAATATTATGATATAAATTATTTCAAAACACTCAAAAATTCAGGATTGCATTAAAAAAAATATTTTCAATGTTTAAAAAAAATCCCTAAAAAATAAACTGTAATACACAAATTTTCGGTGATGTTTTTTTAATTTTATTTTTATGAAAACTTCCTGGTGTTCATAAAAATGTTTTCTTCCGGTCATGGACCGGGTACTTTAGCTAGTTTATATATAAAGATTATATATATATAAATATTATATATATATATATATATATATATATATATATATATATATATATATAAAGTCGTCGGGGTGGCCTGAAGTCGGTATCAGCCAATCAGCGGGGAGTCTATCCCCTTTTCACTAGCGTTAGAACAAAGAGATTGTTTTTTTTTGCGTCTGAGGTGGAGCGCTACACCTACCATCAGCTCCTTACTTTACCGCACAGATCCCTGTGCTACTCATACGCTGAGTTGGCGAGGACCGGTATCGAACTAGGAACCTTGTGGTTTCTAGCCAAACGCTCTACCGACTGAGCTAACCCGGCCCTTACGCACCCATAATCAACAGAATTGCAATTTGGCGAGCTAGGCTGCCAGATGTTGAGGCTGATATGGTCACAGAAATTTTCTGACTGCCATAACTCGGTTCTCCTGTTTGTGTGGCATGGCCCAGAGTTCTGTTGCTAACCACTGGATCTTCCAGCATCCAAACTCTCCCTCCAGATCAATACTACCTCCTCAAGGCACTTGATGTAAGCCTCTATATTGAGTCTGAGGTTATGCGAGATGATGAATGGAAGCATAACGTTATCATTGCTAGAGAACTGGGTGTTTGATTTTCATCACTTTCGGTACATCTTGTGGGAACAGATCAAGCCAACGGTTGTTCTGTGAGATCACTATCAGATTCTGCCGTACTGCAGAGC
>CM042156.1:36497534-36514193 GCA_023376005.1 Doryteuthis pealeii
GATTTCTACTCGCCGTCGTGGTAGAGTGCTGTTGAGACGCGTCCGTCCAGGTCGGTTCTCGTCCGATAAGTGTTGGGGTTTGGTTTTGCCGCCAACATCGTATGTTGGCGATTCGCCCCCTAGCGGCAAGGGGAAGATAATTCTATTATCGGTTTTCCGATATTTCTTCTATCACGTCAAGTTTTTTTTCTACAGCTTACTCCCCCCCACAAAAAGCACAATTGTATTGTTTGTTTGTAAGTAATAGGACTGGTCAACTGATTTCGTTGATTGTTTTATTGAAAATGAAGGAGAATTATTCAGATCTGGTGACTAGGTTGATTCCCAGTCAAAGAGCAAACATCAATGCATTTGTAAAGTTAGTTATTTTGTATATTTTAAATAAACGTATCGATTAAGACAATTATTGGGTCCCTTACAAGATGTGAAAGCAGTCTGTTGAGAATTTACGGATGTGAATCAAGGGAACATATGATAAGTTGGCATTTGGTATACCTATAATTTGGTGAGAGCCAAAATATCATTGCACAGGCTGTTACTTTTGTTTAATGAAAACTTCACCATATAACAAGAAAAAACAAATGTAAAATTGAGTATCCTAGTCTATTATCAGTTTTACATCCAGTGCCTTATTCAGCTGAAATCCTAGTGTGGGACAGTAGAGCTAGAGAAAAAGCATTGGTTGAGGGGAATTGGCCCCCATGATCTGACCTCAAACCTGTTGATCCCAACATTGTACATGAGACATTTGTTGACATAAAGAAAATCATGTTTCACCTTGCACATAAAACTAGGTCTCTTGAAGCAATTCATTAAAGCATTGTCAATTGAAGGCGAGTGTTTCAAGTACCACATTTTGGCATTTCCTGGCCTGTCAATTGAAAAAATCAAAGACCGGTGTGTTTGATGGTCTACAGATTCTGGAAGTTATCAAAGATGAGCATTTCATCGGGTTAATGTCAGAACTCGAAAAGAATGCTTGGTTCTTGACAAGTTCTTTACATTGTCAAGAAATTTCTTGGAAATGCATGAGCAATGAATTACACTGAAATTGAATAGTCACAAAATGCTTGATTGCAACATAAGCATCAAGTTCCATTTTCTTCATAGCCATCTTACTAACTTCTTGAACAACCTGATGTGGTCAGTTATGAGTAAGATGAATGATTCCACCAATATTTTAAAATTCAGGGAGGAATGGTATCAAAGTATATGGGATGTAAATATGATGGTTGACTATGGAGCATAAAGGGGACTTGTTCACATATTGAACACTCTAGAAAAAACTATGTAATTATTTACCTTAACTTCTTGCACACAATTTGACTTACAGTAACGATATCTTATTTATTATAATGGAGATTGTGGGTTTGTCTGTCTGTAACCGAAACTATATTACTATACAAGTCACAATTCCTTTCGTTATTTACATCATATTCTCCATGATTTTATTTTTATTTAAACTTCAATTATTAATAAAATTGTTTTACATTACTTACATTGTTAACCATATCTACATACTGATAACATGCAATTGTATTTATATATACAACAAATAGAGGTTTACAGTGTGAATGGGAAGGCTAATTTGCATGTTGATCTTAAAAAAATTGATTTTAATAAATATAGTATTATTGATTTCTAATTGTTTGGTTTTATCTTATTGAATATGAGCAAAAATCTCTTCAATAAATCTTAAAAGAAATCCCTTAACAAGAAGAAATAACTGTAATATTATTCTTTACTTCCTATTTTAACAAAACAGTTTAATTAGGAAAATTTACCAATGAAAGACGGGAGTAACGGAAAATGATGGAAGAGTTAGTTTGAAAGTTGTTCTATTTTTCAATCATACCCCCTCTGTTCAAAATCTTTTTATCTACATTCTTATTCAGTTTCATTAGCCTTTCTAATTTAATATTATATTTTATTATAAAATTTAACTAAAATACTTGCACCCGGAGGGTGCATATATTTGCTAGTACTTTGAATGAACAAGATGAATTTGTACAAAAATTACAGTCAAGCAATTTTTTAATCATTTTCCATTGTAAATTTTTTTAAACATTCTATAAAATAAGCTAAAATTTCTCACATGTAGTATTTTAATGTGTTTTGAGACCAAGCGAGAGTATCGATAATCTACTTCTGCCAAGACAAAGTTGGGAAACTGGAATAGGAGAGTATCCTCTTGATAAGGACAAAAGAAAGATAAAAGAAAAGTTCAAGTAGAAAATACTTCATATGTGAAAATATCCCCACAGGAAATTAATTAATGTTTGTATAAAATTTAAAATTTTTAATATTTTTAATGATAATATAGACGGGCAATCATGTTTGAAATAAAAACTTTTAGAATATACACATTGAAGTGAATATTAAAATAAATAAAGAAAATATAGTTAGTATTGTAAAATAACGGGTGCAAGAAAAATAATACATTTATTGCTAAAAACACGGACATAAAATTAGGGTTCAGTTTATTTTATGGTAGGAATTTACGAGGAAATGTTCTTTTTTACCAAGATTTCCTCTCACAGAATTATAATTGGTTCTATGCTTCAGACGCCCCTCCCCAGTCCTAGAGACAATCTTCTCCCGACGCTGTTATATAGCAAGTAGCAATAAACCTCAAATCTCCAGCACCTACCTCAGATACTCAGCACTACCTTGACTAGACCGTTTCAATCCGGCTAAACTCGCAAATCGGTCGGAAAATTAGGGTGACTCAGAAAAACATTTCTACATTTTTTCTATTATTATTATTATTATTATTATTATTATTATTTTATTATTTCAATTCATTTTGTTATTTAAAAATAAGAACAATGTACACATGGATAAACTCCTGACCGAAACACGTGTAAGTTAAATTAAAATAAAATATCCTATTTCATCCATTCAATATTTTCTTTCCTTTATTTCTCTGTTCAACATACCGTCGGATTCATTTCCATTTTCATTTTACACACACACACACACACACACACACACACACACACACACACACACACACACACATATATATATATATATATATATATATATATATATATATGTATGTCCTATAAAGAATGGAAGAATGATAATTATATATCACATAAAATCGAAATGAAAGAGAAGAAAAAAATACCGACAACACTTCTAACAATTCAATAGTCTACTCTCTGTTAGACTTTACTGGCTCATTCTCTATTGCTATTAGATAAATCTTTATTTCGAGGAAAGAACAGTCATCGTAGTATTTTGATTTAACAGAGGTAAAAAAGAGATTCATTGAAAGAGTGGGGGGCAGTGAAATTTTATTATGTATTCTTACACTCAATTCATACAGAAATTAAAAAAAAAAGTTTTATGTTAAAAAAGTTTATATAGAAATAAAAAGTTCAATGTTAAAAAAGATGATGAGTGCCCTATCAAATTTCAAAAGAGGGAAAATTGTAAAGCAGGGATTTCTTTTTTTTTTCATTCTTGGCAAAAATATCATATCATCCATTTGCATTTTCTTGCGACTTTGCAAATCTGTCACCTCTTTTGCATTTAGTGGCATGGTTGGTTGGTTGGTTGGTTGGTTGGATTTTAGGACCATATAACCTTTAGGCACCTCTTTTTGATCTCGATTAAGAAAGGACATGTTTTTCATTTACACCGTCAATATCCGGTTTTTTTAACAGACGATTTTTAGATTTTAAAGAAATTATAAAACTAACCCCTTTATTCAGATTTTAGCGCCGCAAATCCGAGATTCCAGTCAAAACCCGACTTGTCAAGTCTTACGAATCTCGCCCAGGCTTTCGTTATATCCCTCGATCTTGACATGTTCCACACAGCTTCTTTAAAAAAACGGACCATATGACCTTTAGGCACCCCTTTTTGATCTCGATTAAGAAAGGACATGTTTTTCATTTACACCGTCAATCTCCGGTTGTTTTAACAGACAATTTTAGATTTAAAAAAATTATAAAACTAACCCCTAACCCTAACCCCTAACCCTAACCTCTAACCGTAACCCTTAACAAACAACCGGATATTGACGGTATAAATGAAAAACATGTCCTTTCTTAATTGAGATCAAAAAGGGGTGCCTAAAGGTAATATGGTCTGGATTTTACGTCATATCAATCCGTAGGTTATTTTATGCCGAAGACGTTTTTGCTTTATTCATTTTTGTTGGGTATTCAATTTTTTAAAACTTATTTTTAAACACATTTTTAAAACTCTTTTAAAAAAAATCTATTTAACACATAAATGTGACCCTAACAGATACTACCATTTCGGGTCAAGGTGAACCTGGGAGTAATGGCAATGAAGGGGTACTTCGCACACTCCAAAACTCCAGAATTGAAACCTCACCATGCAGTTTAACGTCATACCCAGGACACTAAGACTTACAGCCACCGACTTCTAGCACATATATGGTAAATAGAGTTGGAGGTTTGCCATAAGAGTAATGAGGTCAGGACAATCATATAGGTGCTAGGGCTTGAAGTAACCAGCCGATTGATCGGATGGGGCCTCGCCGACCGCCCGTCTAGAATAAGTAAGGACCAAAGTGGATTGTTGCACGCCATAGATTGCTCAGCCATCAGGATTACATTCTTAAGCCTCATAGGTCGCCACCCATGGCCAGCAGGTGACCCCATTGGGGAGCAGATCTATGCAGATGTACAGCCGGCGTATTCTACAGCCCCAGCCAATTGATCATTATAGCGAATAGTAGTGACGATAATGAGTTACCCTGGAAGATGTCTCTTTGGATTTTAATTTCTGCTAACTTTTGTTCTCCAGCTAGTTAGTTTACACACTCCAGTTGCTAACGTTTGTCCTCCAGCAGTTAGTTTCACACTCCAGTTGTTAACGTTTGTCCTCCAGTCGTTAGTTTCACACTCCAGTTGCAAGCGTTTGTCCTCCAGCTGTTAGTTACACGCTCCAGTTGCTAGCGTTTATCCTCCAGCTGTTAGTTTTCCACTCCAGTTGCTAGCGTTTGTCCTCCAGCTATTAGTTTCGCACTCCAGTTGCTAACGTTTGTCCTCCAACGTGTTCATAATTGTGCTTACGCATTATTTAAAATGAACTTAATTGTTATTAAGAACACATTTTATGATATTTTCGTGTTAAAACATGCAGTTGTATTGATTCGAACAAATTCCTATTTTCAGTGTAGATTTACGGTGAAATGAAAATGGTCGACCGAAAAACACGGCTTCCTCAAAATGAACGAAATAAGGGGAGGTTACTCTCATTTATGTAGCTAATGTTCAGATTACCTAGAATTGTTCTTTGAAAGTTTTAATGAAAGATGTCACTTTTCGCCCTAAAGGTTTCCATATTTTAACATTCTTAGGCCTTCTGTTATTCATGGATGTGAGATCGTGTCATATGTCGCTCTTTAGCCATGGCTAAATGTTTCATCATTTTTAGCCCATTTTGAATACACTGCTCCTTATATAATAGGTTGTTGGTGTCTCGAGTTCCTTTAAATCATCTTTTCTGTGTCTATTCCGTTTAATTAGATTACCGCTGATCAAGCTTCATTTTATTTGAGGTAAACCATGAAAAACCAAAACAGCTGAAGGATATTTGCAATTTCCTTCACTGATTTGGGTCATCAAGTCGTTTAATTGGGTCAGTGAGAACAGACTGTCGGGTATCACCCCGTACCCAGTGGAACAGCCAGAGAACTCACGTGACGCGAATATGGAATTACAAAAAGACATGAAAAAAAGGCCCACAGTCAGAAAAAGAAAATGATTTTTTTTCGCACCCGGTATTCGTGCAGGGTGGTCTCGGGAAATTAATAATTTCTTTTCTAGAGGGCTTTCTCATAATGATCACCTGTACCCCCGCCTAAAAGGGATATGGGATACGTTCAATTGTACGGTACCAGAGGCTGTGGGGATTTTTGTCCCGAAAAAGCACTGTTTAAACCCTACGTTTTGTAAGAGAATAAACCGTACTTCGAACGCAGTGAGGAGATGGGTGCTGCTTTTGAAGAAAGGAGACAAACGGGGGTATACAATATGCATGAAATGAAACAACCATACGAGTTTTAAGGAATGTTCATAGAGTCCAAAGGGAATACAAAGAGTTCAATGAGTTTGGTTGGTAAACGATATTTTAAGGAGAATTGAATGTAGCAAAAGGGTTAAAGGGTTGGTTGCAGATAAAAAAGCCTGCGGAACTTAGCTGAAATCCTTGTTAGTTCTGTTCCTCGTAACTGGTTGGGCCCTGAAGAATTGGTTTTTGGTGTGCGTTTGCCGCTCCAGCTTCTAACGTGTCGAGGGTTCCTAGTCGTCGCCGTCTGGGGGCTTCTGACGATACGGAGCAGTAAAGCTAGCCAAATGCTAGAGGCAAAAGAGGCCGAATTCTTCAAAGACCCCTATTTTAATGTTCATGTGACCCTAAGGGCTGCTGCTGGTGACCGGTGAAAGAGGATCACCATTCCCTTAATACATTTTCACAACGCTTCCCTGAAGAAGAATGTCGACGGAAATTAACAATTTGTGGACTCCATCTCGAGAGACTCACTCACCGCTTGATATTCCCTGGTCAAATAGTATCTGTTTTATATCCATTGTAAACAACATTTTGAGGGTATCGATATAGTTATAAATAAAAGTAAGTAAAGTCCTCGGGGGGGGGGGGGGCTGGAGTCGGTATCAGCCAATCAGCGAGGGAGTCTATCCCCTTTTCTCTAGCGCTAGACCAAGGAGATTGTATTTTTGCGTCTGAGGTGGAACGCCACACCTACCATCAGCTCTTACTTTACCGCACAGATCCCTGTGCTACTCATACGCTGAGTTGGCGAGGGCCAGTATCGAACTAGGAACCTGTGGTTTCTAGCCAAACGCTCTACCGACTGAGCTAACACGGCCCTTTATATAGTTATAATTGTGTTATTTAGTGTAAAAAAAATCTCAAATCTATAAGAACATGACGTCATGTAAAGATTTGTCGTTTTCTAACAAAAATGGGTAATCTGAACATTAGCTACATAAGAGTAATCTCCCCTTGTTTATTTCACTTTGAGGAAGCCATATGTTTTGATCAGCCATTTTCATTTCACCGTAATCAATACAACTGCATGTTTTAACACGAAAATATCATAAAATGTGTTCTTAATGACAATTAAGTTCATTTCAAATAATGCGCAAGCACAATTAAGAACACAATTTATGATATTTTCGTGTTAAAACATGCAGTTGTTTTGATTCGAAAAATTTGTATTTTCAGTGTAGATTTACGGTGAAATGAAAATGGCCGAGCAAAATATATGGCTTCTTCAAAGTGAAATAAACAAGGGGAGGTTACTCTCATTTATGTCGCTAATGTTCAGATTGCCCAAAGATGTTCTTCTGGAGTAAATAAAAATCCAACCCTATAACAAAAATAAACAGCAAAATAAATCACAATTGTTTTGTACATTGTTCTAATTTAAACATTTTAACATGAAAAAGACCGATTTATCCAATGAAGGAATTTTTGTAAAGTATGAAAAACTTGTACGCGTCGATAACAGCTGAGAAAGACAACACTAATTGGAGCTTAAAGACTGTAGCTGCGATCGTTGAATAAATTGCATCTGAAAACATTAGAAAGCCATAAAAATAATAACAGTCATAGTAAAAGTTAGTGGAGCAGACTATTGTCGGTATCAGCCGAACAACGAGGGAGTCTATGCCTTTTTCTCTAGAGCTATACAGGGAGATTGTTTTTGCTGAGGTGGGCAGACATACCCAAATATAAATGCATGACTCAGTAGGAGGCAATGAATATATAGATATATATACATGGATTATAACTTTTTAAAGTAAAAAGGCAGTGAAAACAGTGCGTTATCTTCACTCGACACCTGGATTGATTATAATATAAACAGATAAATAAATTATAAGTGATATTTCGAGACTCTTAAAATGTCCTTGTGATAAGCAAGTAATTTCGGATGAAAGAAGACGAAAACAACAATTAAAGTTAAAGAAACATATATTCAAAAAGTACAAAAAGGGTTGCAAACTTGTGGCATCTGCTAGCCAGAGTAATCTTGCTGAGGTTGAAGGTAAGGTAACGCTGGAATATCATTCCACTCGCTGGTTGTCAAAAGGGGCGCTGGAATATCATTCCACTCGCTGGTTGTCAAAAGGGGTGCTGGATAAAACCACTCACTGTTTGACAAGGTAAAGGGAGCGCTGGAAAAACGTGCCAATATCATATATTGGCGATTCGCCCTCTGGTGCCAGGGGGAGATAATTCAACTATAATTTTTCCGATAATTCTTTTAAGATTGATTCGTTTGAAAATTCATTGAACTTGTTTTAGTTTTAGTTCGATGAATATTTTTAAGGAGAAAAATCATGGGAATATAAATAGCCCTTTATATAACACCAGAAAAATGTGTCTTAAATTATTTATATGTTACTTTGAATAACTAAGGTAATTGCTTAATTGGGTGTGACACTATTAAAGTGTTATGGGTTGATTGGCGATCTGTTAATTAATTACTATTTAATTAAAACTACCTAATTATTAAATATGGTGGTTTGTTAAAATTAAAATTAATAATAATAATAATCTTATTATAATGGAGATTGTGTGTTTGTCTGTCTATAACCGAAACTATATTACTATACAAATCACAATTCCATTCGTTATTTACATCACATTCCCCATGATTTTATTTTATTTAAACCTCAATTATTGATAAAATTGTTTTACATCATTAAGACTGTTGACCATATCTACATACACAGAACATGCAATTGTATTTATATATACAACAAAATAGCGGATTATAGTGTGAATGGGAAGGCTAATTTGCATATAGATATTAAAAATGTGATTTTAATAAATATATGCTTAGTATTATTGATTTCTAATTGTTTGGTTTTATCTTTTTGAATATGAGCAAAAATCTCGGGGATAAATCTTAAAAGAAATCCATTAACAAGAAGAAATAACTAATATTATTTTTACTTCCTATTTTAACTAAATAGTTAAATTAGGAAAATTTACCAATGAAAAAAGGGGAGTAACGGAAAATGATGGAGAGTTAGTTTCAAAGTTGTTCTATTTTTCAATCATACCCCCTCTGTTCCAAATCTATTTATCTGCATTCTTATTCAGTTTCATTAGCCTTTCTAATTTAATATGATATTTTATTATATTAAAACTTAAATACTTGCACCCGGAGGGTGCATATATTTGCTAGTAATAATAATAATAATAATTGTTTATATTACAAATATAAATTTATTTGACAAATAAGATTCCAGTTTTTGACAAGTTGGTCAACAATTTCAAAAACTTAGATAAATAAAACAATGGTTGGCCTTGACTCGTTGGAGTTGGAATAACCCAAATGGAAAGATACAAGCTAGGCTAGCACAAGGCCATTTAGACACGTAGGCAATAGTATCGAGTGGCTGGCCAATCAGAGACATATGTTAGGGGTGGGGAGGTCTGGATCCCATAAATAACAAACCAGAAGAGACAGAAAGAAACAGACCGAAGAGGAGAGAGAAGCCGAGTCAGACACTCAAAACCAGGGAGCTCGCCATGGCTCGGGGCCCTTGATACAACTTTACCGATACACTCTGATGCCTTGCCACTCGGTACAAAATTGATAACTTAGCCAAAAACTAGCAGTAGATCGCCAGTCAACTGACAAGTAATCACCTCGCTCCTTTGTAAAATAAATGTATATATTTTGTACATAAACATCAAAAAGCGTTGTGTTCAATTGTTTTGTTGATCCGTTGACAGCTTTTGGTTATTTAATCCTATTTCAGCCGAGTTAGTAAAAGGAACGAAACCAGCTCTTTTTCAGCCTTCCTGTAAATCAACAGACAACATAAGAACGGGAGGTTAGAACGGGCAGTTTCGACGACTGTAATACTGAGCCGGAGCATCGTTCTCATATATAACATACATACATTGAGACCGTACCCCCAGCACATGTTATTATATGGGTTAACTTGTTCTAATCCTGTTGTTGATTAACCGGAATCTGCTGCATTATACTGTCATTTTGCTTTGTGCCGTAATATCGGAAAAATTATAGTTGAATTATCCCTCCCTGATTACCAGAGGGTGAATCGCCAATATACGATATTGGTGCCAAAATTAAACTACTTGACTTATCGAGAGGCCGTCAACCAGGCGAGTCGCGTTTTTCTAGTGTTCCCCTTACATTCACCCTCAACACTTATCGTGTTGACAGTCAACCACCAATGGGAATAATATTCTAGCGCTCAGTTTTAATTTATTGTATGAGCATTCAACAGGTGAGATGCGTTTTTCAAGCGCTCCCTTTACCTTGTCAAACAGCGAGTGGTTTCATCCAGCGCCCTTTACTTGTCAACTAGCGAGTGGAATAATATTCACCTTAACCTTCACCTTCCAGCAAGATAAGTCTAGCTAGCAAAGCCACAAATTTGCAACCCCTTTTTTTGTACCTTTTGAATATAATGTTTCTCTATTTTCAACTGTTGTTCTCGTCTTCTTTCATCCAAAATAACTTGCTTGCCACCGGGAAATTTTAAGAGCCCCGAAATATCTTTTAGTACTAAATCGCTTAAACTAAGTTACCTTAATTCAATGATTGACCAGAAATGCTCATTTTTTTTCTGGTTTGGAAGATGTCAGAAGTTCGGGGTATATATGAGGTTTAATGCGAGGTGTAATGGTTAAAGTCATAGGAAATGGACTCGCCGCCCCGAATTCAAATCCCGGATGTGGTAATTGCATTTCCATTAGCGCTAATACCATTGGGAAACGTATGAATCCTACTCTGCCTCCAGCTATGGATAAATAGTAGAGAAACTGGGCTGTTTAACCTTGGTTAGGGAACCGGTCAAGGAGAAGGAAAACTCTGAATTCAAACCTGTTGAAGTCCGCTTAAGAAATTGACCTTGTGTCACATCCTGTTCATACGGAGGGGTTGGTAAATATATATATGAGGTTTAATGAAAAAGTATCTAGATAGATGCCTTAGTTTTTAATTAAAAGTTTTAAAAAAATTTAACAGGTTTGAATTCAGAGTTTTCCTTCTCCTAGACTGGTTACCTAGCCATTGTTAAAGAGCACAGTCTGTCCTGCTATTTACCCATAGCTTGAGGGAGAATCGGATTCATACCTTTCCAAAGTGTATTAGTGCTATGTGAAATGCCAACAGCTTCGTCCAGGAATTGAACTCGGATCGACGAGTCCATTTCCTATAACTCTAACTATTAGACACGCGCTTCCATATAATAGCATGTTATAAGTATGCAGATAATGCCAATAGTATGAATAATGTAAACTAATTTTATCAATAATTGAGGTTTAACTAAAAAGAATAATCATGGACAATGTGTCGTAAATAGTTAAGGGAATTGTGTCTTGGGTACTGATATAGTTTCGGTTACAGACAGACAGACACACAATCCCATTATAATAAAAGTTAAGCTAGTATCGCTACTTTTTGAACGGAACGTTTTTTTTTTCGAAAATTAAGATTGCACAACAACATCAGCGTCCATACCTCCTTGAACATTTCTCTGCGCGACTTTTTTCTTTTTTCACAAGTTGAAAATTCATCTGAATTGTGACATGGTGAGGGTATAGGTACCACCAATTTTCCCTGTGAAATCCCCCCCCTATATTTAACACAATGTAACTTGTATAAAGGTTAATATTATCTTGAAAATCTTTTGTCCATTCAAAGAAGAAACATTAAAAAAAACTCATGATGATTTAAAAAAATTTTTTAGCTTACGGAAATAATGAAAATTATAACAAAAAACAATATTTACATTTTTGCACCGTTAAATCAATTGAAATTTAACGTAGCCAAAAAACAAGTTATGACTAGAGGTTTTTAAAAAATTCTATCAAAAATCAATTAAAGTTGCGATTTTCACGGAAATTTCATAATTACTTACCTTTTGATGAAAATATGTCTGAAATAGATTTTTCCTAAAATATATTAGGGAAAAAATTTTACGAGGTCTACCCCCCCCCCCCATTTTATTTTATGTAATATGAAAAAATGAACCGACAAAAACCATTTTTACTTTTTTTTAAAAAATTATATCAGAAAATTTTTTATAAGTCTCAATGCGAGAGCTTTTTAGTAAAAGAATCATGAATACAGAATTCTGCTAAAAAATATCAACAAAGAAATGACCATGTTGTAAATAAACGGACTGTTTTACTTATTTTTCACGATAATGATGAGTAATTTTTCCCCAATCGGATAATATGATCTTTGAATTAAAAGTTTTTCTTTGTAACAACTCTTTATGTTGGTTATTTCTTTTTTGCTAGATTTAAAAAAAAAAATATTTACGTTTCTTCCTTCAATATGGCCTAAACTGATCACGTGACATATTTTGGTGGTACATAGTGAAGCATCATAAAATAAATATAACGGCGCAGCTTCACACCATATAAAAAGAAAACATTGAGTTACTTCGTTCAATTGAAAACTAGCAGGAATATGTTAAATGTCAAGAGGATTATTTTTAAGAAAATGAACGTTTCATTCATTATTGATTTGTGTCTTAGTAAATTAGATACCACCAATTTGACCCTGTGAAATTTACCCCCCCCCCCCACTATTTAACACAATGGAACTTACAGAAAATTTAATATTTTCTTGAAAATTTTTTTTCCATTCTAAAGAAAAAACATAAAATAAACTCCTGATGATTTTTAAAATTTTTTTTCAGCATACGGAAATAATGAAAATTATGATTGAAAAACAATGTTTTCATTTTTGCACTGTTAAATCAACTGAAATTTAACGTAGCTAAAAACAAGTTACGATAAGAGGATTTTTAAAAAATTCTATGAAAAATCAATTAATAATCTAATTTTCACGAAAATTTCCATAAAATTTACCATTGGATGTAAATACATATTTTTTTTCTAAAATATATTAGGGGAAATATTTTTTTTACGAGGTCTATTCCCCCCTCCATTTTATTTTATGAGATAAAAAAAAATGACGCGTCAGAAAAATTTTTTTCTTTTTTTCTATAAAGATAAGAGTCTGAATAATTATATCAATGAAATTATATGAATGTACGAGGTGTAGTTTTTTGAGGAAAAATTAATGAAATCGGAAATAAAAAGTGCAAAAAAATGTCATAATATTAATATTTGAAAACTTTTTTTGCTTTTGTAATTGGTATGTACTATATTCTATTAAATTGTCAAAAAAAAATTTTTTAGAAATTAATTTTAAAGAGATTTTCAATCTTTTGTGTGATTAAATATTTTTATTTTTTTGCGAGAAAGGATCAACACTGAAGCTGTATTTACTAACAGCTTCAGTGTTGATCCTTTTTTAACAAGTCGAATATTTAGAGAAAGAGTTAGAAGAAAAAAACAGATATGATACATGTTAATAATTAAAGGGAAATAACTACTGTATTCAATATTTAGAGTTACATACCGTTGAACAAAAACCTTTGTAACAAATTTTAAATGGACCGCTCTCAAAGAGATAACTCTTTCTACCTTATTGATAGATTAGCCAAACTTATT
This sequence comes from Doryteuthis pealeii, assembly GCA_023376005.1. Classification (NCBI taxonomy): domain Eukaryota; kingdom Metazoa; phylum Mollusca; class Cephalopoda; order Myopsida; family Loliginidae; genus Doryteuthis; species Doryteuthis pealeii. The sequence goes on from CM042156.1 coordinate 36,511,062, forward strand.
ACATAACTAAATGGGTTATGCCCTATAAGTCTAACATGATCAAAGGGGAACCACTCTTGACTGATAAATTATTCATTTATTTATTGATCTACTTGGAAAAATGAAACGGGGTTAGTGTTAGGGTTTAGGGTTTAGGGTTAGGGTTAGGGTTTAGGTTTTTTAGGGTTAGTTTAATGGGATAAATAAATAATTTATCAGTCAAGAGTGGTTCCCCTTTGATCCTGTTAGACTTATAGGAAATAACCACTAAATGAGTTTTAATATACAATATATTTTTACTACTCATCTTTTCACTTATTATTTTTTTCTTTCAATAACTGGTTAATTCACTTGGTTCACTTCAGATCAAATTTTCTAAAGCAATTAATATGGGAAAAATTAATCAGTTTAATCTATAAATATACTTTTTGCAGTATTTGAGATTTTATGAATAAAAATTTTCTCATCAAAATTTGGAATCTATATTATATACAAAATATAAGTTCAAGTTACAATCTCTTGAAGAAAGACACAGTGCCAGGGACATAGTGCCTGTGTATTGTATTGGATCCTTTCTGTCCACTAAGGACGATGGCGTAGTGTCCAAAAAAAATAAATTAGAAAATAAAAAATTTAAAAAAAAAAAAAAAATTTATCAGCATCTGTGCAAGTGACTCCGCATGCCAATTCTTGAGTGACAGTCTTTGGTGCACTGAATGCACACAAACTGTGATGCTTTCTGGGGCTGCTTGCTTTTCTCTCTCTTTCTGGCTCTCTTTTCTGTGAGGCTACTCTCCTCTCTGCCTCGCTCTTCTCTGTGCCTTGCTTAACATTGAGGCGCCAGGGCCGCTCTATTTTTGCATCTACCGCCACGTGTTTGTGCCTGTGTATAAAATCCTGAATAACATAGTATCACTTTCCTTTCTTTATTTCTTTTCTCCAGATAAACAAAATCCAATCTTTGTGCCAATCACCCATTTTAACCCTTTCTTACTAGATGCAATAAAAACATTTGGCAACATTTCTTTTCAATTAGATTAATTCCCATCTGTAACTCTCTCCCTTCCTCAGTTTTCAAATCTCATTAAATTTTCATTTTTTAAGAAAAGAGCCATTTCTATTTGACTCATTCAGAAAGAAACAGTGGTTATTTTCCTATAACTCCAACCTAAAAAAAAGGGGGACCACTCTGATTGTCTCATAAATTATTTATTTATTGATCTACTAGGAAAAAAGAAGACGGGTTAGGGTTAGGGTAGTGTTAGGGTTAGGGTTAAGGTTAAGGTTAGGGTTAAGGTTAGGGTTTAGGGTTAGTTTAATGGGAAAATAAATAAACTGCCTGCATCCATTGTAGGCTGCCAAAACACTGCATCTTTCAAAGCCTTCATACTTCCTGTGATCCACCAACACTATACCTGATACCCCACTCCATACACATATGCCCGCAAACATACATGTATATTATTACTGTACCCTATTCATATTTCTGACACTAATACATTATTCTGTGTACTAGACATGAGACTTTGATGAGTTGTGTGCACCTGAGCACTGTACACAATAAATTTCATTATTATAATTTTTTATTTCATATTAAAAAAAAAAAAGCAGATAGAACTGTACAGCAAAAAATAAGATTAACGCACCCACATACATGTACATTAGTTCTCCTGAGATATTCTTTTTTAACTTTTCCTTTCATTTCTGTTTGCTTGATATTGTCCGCTTCTAAAATTCCTAAGTATTTGTAACTTTCATTTTCATCAAGTGATTTTATAGTGTCCCGATTTGGCAGTTGTATTCCATCCATTAATTTTCTTTCACCCTGTTTCATTACTAACATAGCACATTTTTCAATTCCAAATTCCATTCCTATATCTTGGCTATATATTCTAATAGTTTGTATTTCTTTTTCATTTTTTTGCAAAATTTTATTATGTCATCCATGTACATAAGGGGGTTTATCTTTTCTTGTGCGTTAGTGAATTTGTATCCCCATTATTATTATTACTATTATTATTATTATTATTATTATTATTATTATTATTATTATTTATCACTCCTTTTGAGTTTTCACATTCAGCATTAGCTGATGGTCTTTCACTGGAGTCTGAGTGACAGCAAGTCTCCTCAGATCTCCAGGACTCTTCTGAGTATTCTGGCAGATTGCAGCAGCACAGTATTCTGGATGGTCTCAATCTTTTCTCTGATGTCCAGATTTTCCAATCCCTTTTCCAATCCCTTTGGACCGTTCCAAGTGCACCAACTACAATTGGTATCACTTTCACTTTCATATTCCATAACTTTTTCAGTTCTCTGGCAAGGTCCAGTTATTTGTCCATTTTTTTCATTTTCCTTCAGCTTCACCCTGTGATCTGCTGGAAATGCAAAATCCACCAGTTGACAAGTTCTTTCTTTTTTGTTTATCAACACTAGGTCTAGTCTTCTTGCTGGGATAAGGTGATCTGTTTTATTTCAAAGTCCCAGAGAATTTTATGCGTTTTGTTCTCAAGAACAGATTCTGGTTTATGCATATACCATTTTGTTGTATGGTCAAAATTTAATTCTTTGCATAATTCCCAGTGGATCACCTTCCCAACCCAGTCGTGTCTAGTTTTGTATTCTCGTTGTGCTAGTTTGCTACATTTGCATAGTACATGGTTTACAGTCTCATCTCTATTACCGCAGAGTCTACATTTACTATTTTGTTGGGTCTTATCAATTTTTGCTTTGATATAGTTTATCCTTATAGCATTATTCTGTGGAGCAATTATTAGTGATTCAGTTTCTCTTTTGAGGTTTCCTTTTCTTAACCATGCCAAGTCTTTTCATGTGCAACCTCTCCGATTTGTCATTTGAAGTGTCCATATAATTTTTTTTCTTCCCATTTTTGTCTTCTAGTCTTTGTTGTTTTTCTATTTGTCCATCTGTCACATCTACTATTGTTGGCCGCCATAAGTAATTTGTCTTTTCTTTTTCTTGTGTAGTCTTTGAGTTGTTGGATTGTGGTTTCTGTGCAGTCCTCTATGTTGGCAAGACCTCTCCCCCTTCCTTTCTTGACACATATAATCTATTCTATTGTCTCTAGGGTGGAGAGCCTTGTGCATGGTCATTAATTTTCTCATCCTATGGTCAATCTGTCTGAGTTCTTCT
>CM042156.1:36514393-36529572 GCA_023376005.1 Doryteuthis pealeii
TCTTGAGTGACAGTCTTTGGTGCACTGAATGCACACAAACTGTGATGCTTTCTGGGGCTGCTTGCTTTTCTCTCTCTTTCTGGCTCTCTTTTCTGTCGAGGCTACTCTCCTCTCTGCCTCGCTCTTCTCTGTGCCTTGCTTAACATTGAGGCGCCAGGCCGCTCTATTTTTGCATCTACCGCCAACGTGTTTGTGCCTGTGTATAAAATCCTGAATAACATAGTATCACTTTCCTTTCTTTATTTCTTTTCTCCAGATAAACAAAATCCAATCTTTGTGCCAATCACCCATTTTAACCCTTTCTTACTAGATGCAATAAAAACATTTGGCAACATTTCTTTTCAATTAGATTAATTCCCATCTGTAACTCTCTCCCTTCCTCAGTTTTCAAATCTCATTAAATTTTCATTTTTTAAGAAAAGAGCCATTTCTATCTTGACTCATTCAGAAAGAAACAGTGGTTATTTCCTATAAACTCCAACCTAAAAAAAGGGAACCACTCTGATTGTCTCATAAATTATTTATTTATTGATCTACTAGGAAAAAAGAAGACGGGGTTAGGGTTAGGTTTAGTGTTAGGTTAGGGTTAGGTTAAGGTTAAGGTTAAGGTTAGGGTTTAGGGTTAGTTTAATGGGAAAAATAAATAAACTGCCTGCATCCATTTAGGCTGCCAAAACACTGCATCTTTCAAAGCCTTCATACTTCCTGTGATCCACCAACACTATACCTGATACCCCACTCCATACACATATGCCCGCAAACATACATGTATATTATTACTGTACCCTATTCATATTTCTGACACTAATACATTATTCTGTGTACTAGACATGAGACTTTGATGAGTTGTGTGCACCTGAGCACTGTACACAATAAATTTCATTATTATAATTATTTTATTTCATATTAAAAAAAAAAGCAGATAGAACTGTACAGCAAAAAATATAGATTAACGCACCCACATACATGTACATTAGTTCTCCTGAGATATTCTTTTTTAACTTTTCCTTTCATTTCTGTTTGCTTGATATTGTCCGCTTCTAAAATTCCTAAGTATTTGTAACTTTCATTTTCATCAAGTGATTTTATAGTGTCCCGATTTGGCAGTTGTATTCCATCCATTAATTTTCTTTCACCCTGTTTCATTACTAACATAGCACATTTTTCAATTCCAAATTCCATTCCTATATCTTGGCTATATATTCTAATAGTTTGTATTTCTTTTTCATTTTTGCAAAATTTTATTATGTCATCCATGTACATAAGGGGGTTTATCTTTTCTTGTGCGTTAGTGAATTTGTATCCCCATTATTATTATACTATTATTATTATTATTATTATTATTATTATTATTATTATTATACACTCCTTTTGAGTTTTCACATCAGCATTAGCTGATGGTCTTTCACTGGAGTCTGAGTGACAGCAAGTCTCCTCAGATCTCCAGGACTCTTCTGAGTATTCTGGCAGATTGCAGCAGCAACAGTATTCTGGATGGTCTCAATCTTTTCTCTGATGTCCAGATTTTCCAATCCAATCCCCCAATCCCTTTGGAACCGTTCCAAGTGCACCAACTACAATTGGTATCACTTTCACTTTCATATTCCATTCCATAACTTTTTCAGTTCTCTGGCAAGGTCCAGTTATTTGTCCATTTTTCATTTTCCTTCAGCTTCACCTGTGATCTGCTGGAAATGCAAAATCCACCAGTTGACAAGTTCTTTCTTTTTTGTTTATCAACACTAGGTCTAGTCTTCTTGCTGGGATAAGGTGATCTGTTTTTATTTCAAAGTCCCAGAGAATTTTATGCGTTTTGTTCTCAAGAAACAGATTCTGGTTTATGCATATTACCATTTTGTTGTATGGTCAAAATTTAATTCTTTGCATAATTCCCAGTGGATCACCTTCCCAACCCAGTCGTGTCTAGTTTTGTATTCTCGTTGTGCTAGTTTGCTACATTTGCATAGTACATGGTTTACAGTCTCATCTCTATTACCGCAGAGTCTACATTTACTATTTTGTTGGGTCTTATCAATTTTTGCTTTGATATAGTTTATCCTTATAGCATTATTCTGTGGAGCAATTATAGTGATTCAGTTTCTCTTTTGAGGTTTCCTTTTCTTAACCATGCCCAAGTCTTTTCATGTGCAACCTCTCCGATTTGTCATTTGAAGTGTCCATATAATTTTTTTTCTTCCCATTTTTTGTCTTCTAGTCTTTGTTGTTTTTCTATTTGTCCATCTGTCACATCTACTATTGTTGGCCGCCATAAGTAATTTGTCTTTTTTTTTTCTTGTGTAGTCTTTGAGTTGTTGGATTGTGGTTTCTGTGCAGTCCTCTATGTTGGCAAGACCTCTCCCACTTCCTTTCTTGACACATATAATCTATTCTCTATTGTCTCTAGGGTGGAGAGCCTTGTGCATGGTCATTAATTTTCTCATCCTATGGTCAATCTGTCTGAGTTCTTCTTTTGTCCATTTTAAGAATGGTCCTGAGTATCTTATAATGGGGATGGCCCAGGTATTGATTCCTTTGATCAGATTTCTGCTGTTAGGTTTGGTTTCTAGAAGTTTTCTAGTTCTCCTGAGATATTCTTTTTTAACTTTTCCTTTCATTTCTTCTTCTTCTTCTTCTTCTTCTTCTTCTTCTTCTTCTTCTTCTCATTATTATTATTATTATTATTATTATTATTATTATCACTCCTTTTGAGTTTTTCACTGGTATTTCACTGGAGGTTGAGTGACAACAAATCTGCTCAGGTCTCCAGGACTCTTCTGAGTATTCTAGCCGATTGCAGCAGTGCAGTATGCTGGATGGTCTTAATTCTTCCTCTGATTTCCAGATCCTCCAGTCTTTTTTCCAAGTTTATTGGGACTGTTCCAAGTGCACCAACTACAATTGGTATCACTTTCACCCCCATATTTCACAGTTTTTTAAATTCTCTGGCAAGGTCCTGGTATTTATCCATCTTTTCATTTTCCTTCAGCTTCACCCTGTGATCTGCTGGAACCACAAAGTCTACAACTTGGCATGTTCTCTTTTTTTGTTAATCAATACTAGGTCTGGTCTCCTGGTTGGGATGGGGTGATCCGTCTTTATCTCGAAGTCCCAGAGAATTTAATTCTTAAGAACAGATTCTGGTTTATGCACATAACATTTTGTTGTATGGTCAAAATTTCATTTTTTGCATAATTCCCAGTGGATAACCTTCCCAACCCAGCCATGCCTAGCTTTGTATTCCCATTGTGCTAATTATTATATTATTATTATTATTATTATTATTAGTAGTAGTAGTATTATTTCACCTAGGTTGTTTATTTTTTAACAGGTCTGATATATATATAATATATATATATATATATATATACATACATATATATATATATATATACATGACTAGGTTAAAGTTAGACATATACATCATCATCATCACATCATATGGGCAATACTTATTATTATTAACAAACACAGCCACAACAAACAATAATAATATCATTATCATCATCACCATTTAGTAGTATCATTATGTTTTATAAGTTTAAATTATCACAAAACCCTTCTTATGCTGAGGATGATACTGGAGACATTGGAGAGAATGTGGCTTTAAAACATTCTTTTGTCTACTTATTTTTTGTGTGTGGCAATAAATGTCCAGTAAATGGCATGAAAACACATAGCTGTTGTTTATTTTTTAATGGATCTGATTCATAATACCAAATATCGCTTATCCGAAAACTGACTTCACTGAACATCATTTCACCTAAATAAACGTTTTCACTAAAGAGTTGTTTTTTCTCAAAAATCAACAAGTTGAATTCAAAGAGATATAACTTATATATATATGGGCAATTCCATGTGAAATCATCAGGAAAAAAATAAAATTGTCACCCAACCCCTTCAATTTTTCTGAAATTTTGAACAGGTATAGACTAGGTTAAAGTTAGACAATCCCTCAAATTAGAGTTTTTATTTAGGAGTAGGGAAGCTCTAGAACACATTTTATAGACAAAAATAGATTACAAAATGTTGCCATTTTTCTCCTCCCCCTCAAATTTTTTGAGTTTAAAATTGACATAACGGCGAATATTTTGAATTGGAAACTCAAATATGGGGGATTGTCTAACTTTAACCAAGTCTACACCTGTACAAAATTTCAGAAAAATGAAGGGTGTGGTTGACATGGCCTTGGTGATTTGACATGGAATTACCCATATATATATATATATATATATATATATATATACACACACACACACACACACACACACACACACATATATTATATATATATAACTTTCAAAGAAAGAAAAACTTAACAACCCGTCATCCCATCATCTCATAGTTTAATATTGCTCTGTATATAATCTAATTCATTGATTATTATACATTGAGCTCTCTTTAGGGATTTATAAAAATCCTTGTATGAATATATGTTTGCACTTACAAGAGCATACAGTATGGTTATACAGAGAAAATTCGGAGATCCCAAATAGAATCATCCCATACAAACATTCATTTGGATTACATATATATCATCATCATCATCATCATGCCATGCAGTTAGCATGGATATCCATGACAATCTCTCATCAACCTTCCCTATCATTCATTGTCCCAAGGAGGTCCTCTGCGCAGCATCTAGCATCCTCGCATAGTTGGTCAATGTAGTCCTTAGTGGGCGGCCCATATTAGCATGTCCATGTTTTGGCTTCCACAGGATAATGTCACTTATGAGCTTGTTCTTGCTTCTCCAGCAGTGTCCAGCATGCCTTGTCTGTCTTACTCGGATGGTTTGTGAGATAGGGGGCAGGTGGCCATACAGCTGTTTACTTATGGGGTGCTATTTCCCCAATATGTATATATATAATATATATATATATATATATATATATATATCGGGGAAACATGGAATATATATATAATATATATATATTTATATATATATTTAATTTTTACTTGAAGGCACTTACAACGCATGTATCGCATAAAATTCGATACTTTTTCTTATAGAAAATAAACTTGACAAGTGTAATCCCAGTAAAGGATGGCTCGATGTGTAGAAATACCGTACAGACTGTTTCGACTTTATTAAGTCTCATCAGCGGTATATACTAACGATTTTCCCTCCGACAGAAATCGAAACCGGACTTCAGCAGACGCAGTGAAACACTAGTGAAACACTTTTTAATCGCCTCGGCCACAGTACACAGCTGACCATCCTAGCGGAATTAAGCTTGTCAAGCGATACTTACGCGCCTCTACCATAATAGGTAAGGGGGGCGCTATTGAGAGAATTAATAACAACAAACAGCCCGAATGCCCTTCGGCGAAGTGAATAAGATTTTTGGATGTTTGTTTATTTAGAAACGTTGCTGATAAAGTATATATTAAATTTTTACTTGAAGGCACTTACAACGCATGTATCGCATAAAATTCAATACTTTTTCTTATAGAAAATAAACTTGACAAATTATTGACATTCTCCTCTGGATACCTACACATGGAGACACCAGTAAAAAATCCTACATTGATCAGATCTGTGTGGATTCTGGATGCTGTGCAGAGGGTCTGTTATGGATGATGACTATTAAGGATGGTATATATATATATATATATATATATATATGAAAGTAAACAAACAGGCTTCAGTCTGTTTGAGATGGTGATAGCCGACAATTTGGGAGAACAAGTGCTTAATCGAAGTCATACCTAATTGACATACAGAGATCGACTTTTTCTCGATTTGTTTACGCCTTACATTTGAACAGATATGCTCGCCTAATTCATTAATTATCAACTAATTAACTTTCAATTAGGTATGACTTTAATTATGCAATTATTCTCCCATAATATATATATATATATTATATATATATATATATAATATATATATAAAAACACCCACACATATATATATATATATATATATATATATTCCACTCCCATAAAAAGAGAAAGAGGGTGAAATACTCATGTGTATGTATATATATACACATGCATATAAGAATCCATTTTCATATTATCAATCAAAGCCTGAAGAAGATACCAGAATATCTGAAACACGTGTTGCACATGTAAAACAAAAAGAATTAAAATTTTTTTTCTGAGAACAAAATACATTTTGCGGACCTTCCTTTTTTATAAAATATTGAATTTTCTCCCATTGGAACCAGAACAACATTTTATATATAATATATATATATATATATATATATATATATATATGCAAAAGGAATGACTTACCAGTGAAAATATTGGGTTGGTCTCAATATGAGCCAAATTGCGGAGATAAATCTTAAAAGAAATCCATTAACAAGAAGAAATAACCGTAATTTTATTCCTTACTTCCTATTTTAACTAAATAGTTAAATTAGGAAAATTTAACAATGAAAGACAGGGTGATGAAAAATGATGGAAGTGTTACTTTCAAAGCTGTTCTATTTCTCGATTATACCCCCTCTGTTTCAAATCATTTTATCTGTATTCTTATTTAGTTTCATTAGTCTTTTAATTCAATATATTTCATTACATTAAAACTTAAATACTTGCGCCCGGAGGGTGCATATTTTTGCTAGTATACTTAATATACAATACTTAATATGCACAATACATGGGAAATAACTCTGTATAGAGTTCCTTCCCTTTGAAGCGTCTTTGTAGTTATTCATAAGTAAGTAAAGTCGTCGGGGCGGCCTAATGTTGGTATCAGCCAGTCAGCTACGGGGTCTATCCCCTTTTCACTAGCGCTAGACCAAGAAGATTATTTTAGCATCTGAGATGGAGCGCCACACCTACCATCAGCTATTCACTTTACAGATCCCTGTGCTACTCATACGCTGAGTTGGCGAGGGCCAGTATCGAACCAAGAACCTTGTGATTCCTAGCCGAACACTCTACCGACTGAGCTAAACCAATATACATAAAGGTATATAAATTTATAGACATTCATCTCTCTCTCTCTCTCTCTATATATATATATATATATATAGAGAGAGAGAGAGAGAGAGGGTGGGAGAGAGATAATAAAAGTGGTATGTTTTCAAGTGTGCTGAAGTGATATTTAATGCATTTAATCTGAGGACCGCATAGGCGAAAAAATGTCACTAACCAGGCACCGTTGACTCCACTTCAACGCTACCTTAATATATATATATATATATATATATATATATATATATAATCAGAGGGGGGGTCACGGTCAAGTCTGACTCAAGGCTCCAATCGATAGTCCAACTGTATCTCGCTCCAATTCTCCAATACTGATAACCGACTTCACAACCTTCGCACGGACCTGGCAGCAAACACTTCTTGCAAGGTTTACGAACTACTGCCCAAGCCTCCGATACACTCATTATATAGGACACGGCGAGGCGTCCGATTGGGCAATCTGCAGAGCTTCAGATTTGCATCAGCGCACCTCGGCCCAGCACGCTTCCAAACTGCTCCACAACACGCGCATGCAAATCGCGGACGCTTTCGTGCATGATGTCGCGTATCTTGCTCACGACAATCACACTCCTCCCTGATCTGGGGATCACACACAGGACAATGTGGAGCAGGTCGCTTAATCCTGCTACTTCGTCTCAGTGGAGCGGGTTCGGCTATCTCCTCAGTGGTACTTTCCCTCTGAGGTATCACTGAGCTCGTCTTGTTCGAGGGCGCTGCTTGCGCTTTCAGTTGACATTGCCATGTCTTCCTGCATCTGCCCCTCATACACCATAGGGGTTTCTTCGTCCGAGGTGGTAACGTAGCTGCTGATAATCTCTGCTCCATGCACCGGCCGAACATCTTTTACGTGGCGTGGTACTCCATCCACAAGGACTGAATGAGGGCTATAGACTTTCGTCACTTTTCCTCTTCTCGAACTGTGTTGTACACCGCCCATGTGGTCTCTTCACCCAAACAGCGTCCCCTGCAGCGTATGTGTCAGAATTTGTGGCGTCAACCGGTGGAGCAGTATCAATGCCCTTTACGCGAGTGCGGTAGGTATATATTATGTTGGCTGGTGCTGTTGACGCGTGGTGTCGTCTTTCGGTGTCAAATTATACCAGTACACAGCCTCCATAAGAGAGCATTTCTGTTCTCGCGGCGATGCGCTTTATCGTGCGGTGGGATCTCTCCACTATCCCATTCCCCGATGGTACATAGGCGCATCGGAATCTTATCCGGACACCCCCACTCCTTTGCAAATCCGGTGAATCTTTCCCCGCAAAACACTGCGGCATTGTCGGTAAGCAGTGTTTTGGGCCGAATTGCGTAAACTCTCAGTTCTGGTCGGTGTATTGACGGATCGGAGTCTGATGTGTGCATTTATCGCCGGGTTGCCAGAGCATTCCGAGGATCTCCTTCGAGCCACTTTCCAGTTAGATGATATGGACATTCGCAAGTGTTGGCTCGAGCAAGAGCCATACTGAAGAAGTGCCCTGATAATATGGAGCAAGTAGCGGTGGCTGCACGACCATCACGTTGCCAGGCGAAGGAAGATGACGCGCCAACAAAAATGTTATGTATGCGATGGGCCCAATCACTTGGCACGCGACTGCCTCTTGCGGCGTGAAACATCAACGAAAGCGGATGCTAAACCCGAAGACCAGTTTCGTGCTATCGATGTAAGCGGCAGGGACATATAGCCCGAAACTGTCCGGGAAACGAGCAAGGGGACGAGATTTCGGCGCCTGTCTTCTCCCCAAATGCCCGTTAAATACGGCGCTACCTACAGTGATTGTGCAGATCAATGATACGAGGCGTACAGCCCTGGTGGACACTGGTTGCACGCAAACACTCGTACTCAAAACATGCTGTCAGGCATGGAGGAGAAAGGAGGTACACGTGCTGACTGTAGGCGGGAGTACACTCAAGGGTTGTGAAGTCGGTTATCAGTATTGGAGAATTGGAGCGAGATACAGTTGGACTATCGATTGGAGCCTTGAGTCAGACTTGACCGTGACCCCCCCTCTGATTATAAGCTATTTCGGCAATTATGGCCCACAGTTTCGACCCAAAATTGATACCACTTTTTGACGGAAGTGATTCTGGACAGTCGGTCGTCGAGTGGATCGAGAAGGCAGAATTGATATGCCAGCTAAGCGGTGTAAAGCGTATAGAGTGTGTAGTGCCAATGCGTCTATCGGGTGGTGCATATGCGGTGTACCAGCAGCTGAGTGAGGAAAAGAAGAGCGACTTCACCTGTATTAAAAAAGCCTTGTATACAGCATTCGCTCTAGATGCTGTTACAGCTTGGAAGCAATTTGTGGCACGCCGCTTGCGCCCGGGAGAGACTGTTGATGTCTTTTTGGCCGAAATAGCTTATAATCAGAGGGGGGGTCACGGTCAAGTCTGACTCAAGGCTCCAATCGATAGTCCAACTGTATCTCGCTCCAATTCTCCAATACTGATAACCGACTTCACAACCTTCGCACGGACCTGGCAGCAAACACTTCTTGCAAGGTTTACGAACGACTGCCCAAGCCTCCGATACACTCATTATATAGGACACGGCGAGGCGTCCGATTGGGCAATCTGCAGAGCTTCAGATTTGCATCAGCGCACCTCGGCCCAGCACGCTTCCAAACTGCTCCACAACACGCGCATGCAAATCGCGGACGCTTTCGTGCATGATGTCGCGTATCTTGCTCACGACAATCACAATATATATATATATATATATATACATTTTTGGTTATTTCCTATAAGTTCTACATTACCAAAGGGAAACCACTCGTGACTGATAAATTATTTCTTTTCCCATCAAACTAACCCTAACCCTAACCCTAAAAGCTAACCCTAACCCTAAACCCTAACCCCTAACCCTGTCTTCTTTTTTCCTAGTTGATCAATAGATAAATTAATAATTTATCAGTCAAGAGTTGTTCTCCTTTGTTTATGTTAGACTCATAGGAAATAACCCTATTACTGTAAGTAATATGAAAATGACTCGGGTTGATATGCCGTAAAACAAAACAACCAACCAACCAACCAACCAACCTTTGCTTTTGTACGTTTAAGTGTACTTATGATCTCTTCTATTTTGATATTTTCGTACATTTGTGGCTTATTATTTTTATACAGAATAAACTAGATGGGAGCTGCACAAGAATGCTGCGGGTGATCATGAACAAGACGTGGAAACAGCACCCTACGAGAAAACAGCTGTACTGCCACCTACCACATATCACCCAAACCATCCGAGGAAGACGGACAAGACACGCGGGACACTGCTGGAGAAGCAAGGACGAACTCATAAGCGACGTCCTCCTGTGGAAGCCAGCACATGGACACGCCAGTGTGGGCCGGCCAGCAAAAACGTACATTGATCAGCTCTGTGCGGATACAGGATGCTGCATAGAGGACCTCCCGAGAATGATGAGCGATAGGGACGGATGGAGAGAGATTGTCATGGATATCCGCGCTGAAAACGCGACATGATGATGATGATGATGATTTTTATAGGTGTTTTTTTATATTTTCAATCGGCCATACATTTTTTTTTATTATACGCTTTTTATGGCTCCACATATTGGTCCAAAATGTTTTTCTTAATTCTACACTCGTTGGGGTGTCCTTTACGTTCATTGTCTCTTTTCCTATTTCTTGATCGAATTTTTTGGGTCGTTTCGAAATATTTTATTGTGACCAAAAAACTTAATTTGTTTTTCTAATCTTCGTATACGCTGGGCATTCAGTTGGATTTTTTTCTCCAATTTTTCTTTTATTATCGGGAACTTAGCGATTGATATAAAGAATAAAAGAAAAGAAAAAATATACAAAAAAATAATTTTTATCAAATATAGATACGAGATTTATTTTCGACTTTTCAAATCCCGGGCAACGACGGTTACGTCTGCTAGTTATTGATAATAACGAGATTATGTTAGGATAGTTAATAAAAATATGGTGCTATTCGCAGAATTGCGCCCCGGCCTCCTGCCTTAAAGAACGCTAGGCGGTGATAGCTGAAAAAACAACCCCACCTACGAATGAAGTCTCTTGCTGAAGCGGTGCCAGCTGAAAAAATCAACCAGCGCTTAAGTCGTTTTTCCCGAAAAATTAAAAAAAAAAAATGTCGATAAAAACGCCTTCAATCCGCTAAAAAAAATTTTTTTTGTATTTTCATTTTATTTTAATTTTTGTTTGCCAATCAATTACAAATAAAAAATCAAAACATTTTTTTTCGGTATTTTTATTTTATTCTAATATATTTATTTCCAACAATCAATTACAAATAAAAAATCAAAATATTTAGATATTCTTTTTTATTTAAACTAAAAACAAGACATTAAACAAACATAAATAAAAATCTGAATATTTAGATATTCTTTTATATTTTAATAAAAAAAAGGTCAGGTCATTTTTAATTAAAAAAAAAAAAAAATTATGTTGAGGTTGTTTTTTCAACTATAACCCTCTTGTGTTTTTTAAGGCAGGAGGCCGGGACACAATTCTGCAAATAGCACCAGTAACGAGATTATGTTATGATAGTTAATGGTTAAAAATATTTCTAAAGTTCGTAATCGCCACGAGCTTTTAAAATTGCATATGGAATGTAAACAATAGAAAAACCAATTAACTCAATATATGCATTTATTCCATTGTCTTAAAGTCTTATATATTTTGATATATGTACGCAATAAATTTCATTATCATCAAAAGAAATCAGTCTCAGTTACCTCCCTTATATTCGTAAATTGTTTAGTAAGAGTTATGTCCCTTAGATACAGCTAAATCTGGATTATCATTGTGAAATAAGAATACTTAATTTAAACGAATTAAAACATTTTATAATCATTTTTATATAACATTTTTTTCATAGTCTTTTCAGATTTATCGAATATTGACATTTCGGTTCTATGCGAAAATTATGTTTTTACTGAAAATAGTTTTCGAAATAATAATCAAGGACAAGCGGTGTAAAAATAAATCAACTCAGTCCCAGGTGTTCTTCGCCAGCTAGGTAATTACCTGCACCTCCACAAAAAAAAAAGAGTCAGAACTAGATTTATTGTCCGCAGTCATGCAGCATCCCAAAAGGGGAATGTCGATGGTGTTGAGCTACTTTTTGCAACGTTATGTAGGCGAGCTTAGCGTACCGGTTATTGTCGTAGGAAATGGATTCGGCGACCCGAGTTCAAATTCTGGACGAGGCTGTTTGCTTTTTACTTTACTTTACTACTACAAACTCTTGCGAAAAAGCATGTTTGTAGTAGTAGTAATAGTAGTAGTATATTTAGTAAGCGTCTTCTCGCGTTAAGCATGAATAGCAGTTCACCTTGGCCTCTAAAATGCCAGGTTATTAAATAGTCAATTAGTAGGTAAGGATATTTGCCGCTCATCCCACTCATGAGGACATTTTTATGTGGGCCCACCCACAAGCCGAAGCTCATGGGTGGTAGGTGGAAAAATTGCGTCGATCCCGTCGGCATTCCCCCTCAAGGGCGCTGGGCAATAAACCCAGCCCTGTCCCTTTAAGTCAAGGGGACAGGTATTGCCTGGGAGGAAAGCCCCTGGGATCGACGTTATTAATTTCAACTTAACCTGATCCAGTGGCCGAAGCTCACTGGACCCCCGACTGTGTCGAGTAAAGTAAGTATAAAGTTGGGTGCTCCCGGCAGACACCCACACTACTTAGTAGAACAGTACACTTCTACTCTACTAAAAGTATTTACGGTATTCGAAGGGGCTTTTATTTCCCCGTAGTTGTTGGCAAAATTGTCGGACAAAGAAGAACAAACACAAAAGTAAAATGCAGACACTTGTATTACAAAATTTACAAGGGTTACAAAAAGGGTTTAACAACAAAAGGGTTTGCAAATTAAATGGAATTCGCGACCATGACTTATCTGTTTAATGAGAGTTCTTGGTGTCGTGGTGATAAAAGTGTTCTGTCGTTGATAGGAAAAATGGTTCTAAGAAGCTTCTCGGGTCGTTTCTCGTTCTTCAGTCAGCCTGAGATAACGTTTGCTGGTATAATGCCTTAGAAGTGAGCTGGTTATGTGGGCCCTGTTCAAGTAGATTATTCATTTCTCAGTATTTTATTATAACAGCCAGTGACAGTTTGCTGAAATAAAGCCTTAGAAAGTTTGTTGATAAGTACGTCTGTCCCGGACGAGGACCCACAGACAAGTCCCGGGGTTTTGATTCCCATTGGCGATTTGTCCCCCTAGTGGCAGGGGAAGATAATTCACATGGAATTTCCGACACTACTGCATGCATCTCTCTGTTTCGGTCTCTCCAGCAATAGATACAAATTTGGACAGTCTGGGTTCTTTTTTCTAAGTTAGGCAACCCGACTAGCAGAAGGAAAAGTTGTTTTACCTCGCTTAGAAATTGACTTTGTGTCACATACATATTTTTGACACCATTCTCCGGAGGTTTGTTTCCTACTGCGTCCTTACATAACACCTACTTTGTGTCACATTCCAATACCGTCCGTGTGTGGGGGTGGGGAGTAGGGTGTTGAATAAATACCCATTCATCTCTTGAGTCCATGGTCCTGCGACCGGACTGGACAGCTCCGCAGACCTGAGCAATATTGTCTGAAAGATCCAGGGTTGAGATCCCAGTCTTCTTTGTTGTTTACCCTATAGATAGGGGGAGAGTAGATTAATTCATGGGTTTGTTGGTGCCAGAGAAAATTTAATCAACTTACCACCCACCAAGGTCCAATATTAACATTAATATATTCAATGATATACTAACATTGAATAAACGGAAACAAAGGAACATTTAATACATACATAATATACATATAAGAAGTATGGGCGTCCAATCGTGGTGTAATGGTTAGCAACTAGTCTTGTACATCCATTACTATTGAATAGCGAGTTCGATCACGGTATATTCCATACTTGCTGAAGAATAATCAAACTAAGTTCCAATTACCGTCGAATTGGTAAGACACGGCAACAAGTGATTGTAACTTAATACAAACTCGCCTCGTTGCAATTCTACTGCAGAATGACAGGGTATTTATAAAACTCCACATATCATTGAAAACCAAGCAGCCAATCAGAACTCAAGGAATGGAATCACCCAAATGCATGAATGGATCAATCTTGATTCTATAAATACCAACTGTCTTGGGCACTGCTTCAGTTGTGCTTAGCTAGTTGCTGTTATTCAAACCAACAGTAGACTAACTGATCTCAATACTTGCGACCTTGTGTCCCATCCTACCCATGGCAAACGGGTTGGGTATATACAAGAAGTATTGCCAAGTATACGCAAACGTGTCCCAACAGATAGAATATGCACATATTGTTGTATGAAGAAACAACAACGGGGTACACCCCCCGCCAAAAAAAAAGAAAAGAAAACGTGAACAGACTTAATGAAGAAGAGTACAATAAATTATTACTGTATCATGGCCATATGTATTTACTGTTCAAATAACAAAGACAAACAAGACCGAGATGAATTCTGGATCTCATGTGACCACGAAGTGTTCAAAAGACACAGCCTCAAATCCAAGGGAGACAATTATTTTATTGTGTAACATGACAGAAAATAGTAAAAATAAAATTCAAAGTGCGACTTTGGGACAGAGGACGATTGACATGTTTTTGGTGATTGTGGAAGGTGTCATCTCAGTAATGAGTGGACAGACTATGTGAACAAGAAATTTTTCAGAAATAAAAATCAAATAAAAAAAAATACTAGGGTCAGTGAAAATTTTTGCTATTTTTTGGTAACGTGATACACAATACTGGATATTTTTGTTGTGAAGGTGACGACCACACTGAACTATGAGATACCGAACTCACTTGATACTCTCCAAGTGCTACATGCCGGATTTGCCACTATGACTTATGGCATAGACTTGAAATTCACAGTTTTAGCCTACCTGGCCTTGTCTGATCATCGAGTTCTTGCAATCCGAGCGAAATTTCTTGAACCATCTGGATACTCTACTGTGGGTAACTGTGCCTTCACCTTTCTCCCAACAAATATTTTTAGTTGCTTCTGTGCATTATAGCCCAGTTCAACTCGTATAGCATAATTTCACAAATTAGAATACATTCAACGTTAATCTGTGTGGCTTTCCAATCACACACGATTCCCCGTGGTATAGAAACGAATCTATATATATAAGGTTAACGTTTACCAAAAGGGATGTCTGTATATGGCTCAACTGTATTCTGAATATCTGGTGAGTGTGATGTCACCCTATTCGTTGGCATTTC
>CM042156.1:36529672-36550040 GCA_023376005.1 Doryteuthis pealeii
AAGGAGAGGATGAGAGGCTAAGCTGCAGCAATATTGATAAATCAACTATGGAATAATTACGTGTGTGAGCGTATGTCTACATTGTGTGTGTGCTTGGGCATGCCGTCTCCGTCATAGGGTTGAGAGTGTCTTCTCATAGTCCACTAAGCATAACTTCATGAGTATATTTGTCTCTCAGTGGAGGTTCGTTCTTTTTTTCTAAGTTAGGCAACCCGACTAGCAGAAGGAAAAGTTGTTTTACCTCGCTTAGAAATTGACTTTGTGTCACATACATATTTTGACACCATTCTCCGGAGGTTTGTTTCCTACTGCGTCCTTACATAACACCCTTTGTGTCACATTCCAATACCGTCCGTGTGTGGGGTGGGGAGTAGGGTGTTGAATAAATACCCATTCATCTCTTGAGTCCATGGTCCTGCGACCGGACTGGACAGCTCCGCAGACCTGAGCAATATTGTCTGAAAGATCCAGGGTTGAGATCCCAGTCTTCTTTGTTGTTTACCCTATAGATAGGGGGAGAGTAGATTAATTCATGGGTTTGTTGGTGCCAGAGAAAATTTAATCAACTTACCACCCACCAAGGTCCAATATTAACATTAATATATTCAATGATATACTAACATTGAATAAACGGAAACAAAGGAACATTTAATACATACATAATATACATATAAGAAGTATGGGCGTCCAATCGTGGTGTAATGGTTAGCAAACTAGTCTTGTACATCCATTACTATTGAATAGCGAGTTCGATCACGGTATATTCCATACTTGCTGAAGAATAATCAAACTAAGTTCCAATTACCGTCGAATTGGTAAGACACGGCAACAAGTGATTGTAACTTAATACAAACTCGCCTCGTTGCAATTCTACTGCAGAATGACAGGGTATTTATAAAACTCCACAATATCATTGAAACCAAGCAGCCAATCAGAACTCAAGGAATGGAATCACCCAAATGCATGAATGGATCAATCTTGATTTCTATAAATACCAACTGTCTTGGGCACTGCTTCAGTTGTGCTTAGCTAGTTGCTGTTATTCAAACCAACAGTAGACTAACTGATCTCAATACTTGCGACCTTGTGTCCCATCCTACCCATGGCAAACGGGTTGGGTATATACAAGAAGTATTGCCAAGTATACGCAAACGTGTCCCAACAGATAGAATATGCACATATTGTTGTATGAAGAAACAACAACGGGGTACACCCCCCGCCAAAAAAAAAGAAAAGAAAACGTGAACAGACTTAATGAAGAAGAGTACAATAAATTATTACTGTATCATGGCCATATGTATTTACTGTTCAAATAACAAAGACAAACAAGACCGAGATGAATTCTGGATCTCATGTGACCACGAAGTGTTCAAAAGACACAGCCTCAAATCCAAGGGAGACAATTATTTATTGTGTAACATGACAGAAAATAGTAAAATAAAATTCAAAGTGCGACTTTGGGACAGAGGACGATTGACATGTTTTGGTGATTGTGGAAGGTGTCATCTCAGTAATGAGTGGACAGACTATGTGAACAAGAAATGTTTCAGAAATAAAATCAAATAAAAAAAAATACTAGGGTCAGTGAAAATTTTTGCTATATTTTGGTAACGTGATACACAATACTGGATATTTTTGTTGTGAAGGTGACGACCACACTGAACTATGAGATACCGAACTCACTTGATACTCTCCAAGTGCTACATGCCGGATTTGCCACTATGACTTATGGCATAGACTTGAAATTCACAGTTTTAGGCCTACCTGGCCTTGTCTGATCATCGAGGTTCTTGCAATCCGAGCGAAATTTCTTGAACCATCTGGATACTCTACTGTGGGTAACTGTGCCTTCACCTTTCTCCCAACAAATATTTTTAGTTGCTTCTGTGGCATTATAGCCCAGTTCAACTCGTATAGCATAATTTCACAAATTAGAATACATTCAACGTTAATCTGTGTGGCTTTCCAATCACACACGATTCCCCGTGGTATAGAAACGAATCTATATATATAAGGTTAACGTTTACCAAAAGGGATGTCCTGTATATGGCTCAACTGTATTCTGAATATCTGGTGAGTGTGATGTCACCCTATTCGTTGGCATTTCTCCCAGGCCTACTCTAACCTGCTAGGGTCACATCTATACATCAAATAGATCTCTTTGAAAATTAATCTGTATTAAGAATAGTTATTTGAAGCTATAGTTGTTTACTAAGGATTATAATTAGTTAACCGAAACCATATAACTGTGTGTAAACAAGTGACTATTATTAAACAGAAATAATTACTTTAAACCATATAATTGTATATAAAGCCTTAAATAAGAATACTTGAAACAATACAACTGTATACAGATTATTTGTATTTGATAGGAATACTTGATATCATATAACTGTGTGCCAACAAATAATGATAGACAAATAAAAAAGTGCAATTCAAAATTGCAATAATTTGTCGTTAAACGACTAAAGCGAAGCAAATCTATAAAAAGACTGAGAGTAAAAGCTTTAAATACAGTTTCGTTCATGAATAAGTACATCACCATCAAGTCTTTATTTTTCAAATTCTTTATATATATATATATATATATATATATATATATATACACAGGGTGTCACAGAAGTCACGCACCATATAATTTGTTTTTTTTTGTTTTTCAGATTTTATTGGATATGGGTGAGAAATTAACAATACAAGAAAGAGTTAAATTGGTTTTTATGTTTGGAAGAGATGGGGCTACATACCGCTCTGTAGCTGACGAATTCAATCGCACTCATCCCGAGCGAGAAAAACCATTGAACCATACCACTGTCTGTCGTTTGATAAAACGTTTCCAAGAAACTGGCCCAGTTGCAGACCGCGAAAGATGTGGTCGACGAAAGAGTGCAACTGATGAAGCAACATCAACTATTGTTTTGGCGAATGTTGCTAGAAGCCCCGTGAAATCAGTAAGGAAAATAAGCCAGGAGCTTACGATTAGCAAATCATCAGTACATCGTATTCTTAAGACACAGAAATTTCATCCGTACAAAGTGCATCTTGTGCAAGAATGGAGAGGGTGAACAATTTAAGCATCTATTATGATTATGATGAATAAAATTGATATTCATATGTCTTTTTATACTTTTTATATGTATTTTCATACATGGTGCGCGACTTCTGGGACACCCTGTATATATATATATATATATATATATATATATATATATATATATATGCTCCCATAAATTTGGTATGAGCTTTCTATAAGGGGTGATTTAAATTAACTCTCACTACTAAGCATTTAAGCAATGATTGTTTGCTCACAAACTAGATCTCTCTGTGACCGTAAAATATATAAATAAACCTATGTATTTAATAGTTTAAACACCAGCCTCACTACAGCAGCTGTCAGTGGCCGAAGGGATAAGATATCAGGCTGGCAAAACTGTCAGTCGGAATTCGACCCTAGCCAAGGATAGTTGTTGTGTCTAGCCACACTGAAGAGGCGTGAAATGCCGAAACACGTGTCTGTGTATAACTTATTAATATATATATATATATATATATATATATATATATATATATATATATATATACTCGGATAGATAAATAGATATACATAGAGTAGAATAGGTAGATAGGTAGACATAGACTGTAGCTAGATAGATACATAGACTGGCATAGATAGATAGATGCCAGGGAGAACGATAGTGGGTTGAATATCGTTTTCTCGTACGGAATAAATGTGAGGACAATTTACAGTGAAGTAATAACAAGAAGATTTTATTGACTGAGCAAAGTTAACAGACCAACCAGAAGATAAATTTTGCAAGGTACTCAAAATAACTATAATGTGTTTGACTTACTTATGAATGTGTTGTAACGCGCTTAGCGAAATACTAACAAGGGTAGTCCAGTTGACGTTAACCACGAGAAGTGATCACTTCCAACTTTTATTTGCAACTCAACAAGATGGCTGAAACAGTACTTCCGTTTCATAACAAAAACAATGGTAGAAACGGTGCTTCCGTTTCTTAGTATACCACAGGAGGCAACGTCATCGAATTCCCCCATGAATATTTTCTTAACCAGCTTATAGGGAGACAAACATAATTGTCTCCCTTAAGACTGTTTGTTGGTCAAGTGATAATTCAGACTCTTATACCTTGCCCTTTAAGTCACCTTCTTTGAAGGGTTAACACCTCTCTGTTTTCTGTCGTCGCTTTGAGCGAACAAAAGAGATATTTATCTCATCTCTGTTCTTGGAACAGATTTGATACGCACCCCCAAGAATAACCATTGGAGACATTGTAGGTGTTTGTTTGTTTTGTTTTGTTTTACGGCATATCAACCTCAGTGGGTCATTTAATGTCGATAAAGTTTTGAAATAAATCAATTCTTAATGGATAATACAATTTTTTTATAAATACATTTTTCTATTTAACCCATAGATGGGACTCTAACAGGTACTACCACTCCGGGTCAGAGTGGACCAGGGAGCAATGGTGATGAAGGGGTGCTCCACATTCCCCGAACCTCCAAAACTGGAAACTCACCATCAGATAGAGTTTAACGTCATTCCCAGGACATGTAGACCCGCAGCCACCGCCTTCTAGCACCCATATGATAAAAAGGGGTTGGGGCTTGCCATAAGGGCAATAGGGTTGGGAAAATCACATAGGTGCTATGGCTTGACGTGACCAGCCGATTGATCGGAGGGGGCCTCTCCGACCGCCCGTCTAGCCCAAGATAGGGCCAAAGTGGAGTATTGCATGTCATGAACTGCTCATCCACCTGGGCTCTATCCTTAAGCATCACGGGTCGCCATCCACAGCCAACAGGTGGCCCCATTTGGGGGAGTCTTACCCCTCTGCAGACGTGCAGTCGGTGCATTCTAACGCCCCAACCGACAGGGCGGACATTGTAGGTGTGTAAAAAACATTTTGTTATTACACTCTGTTTTATTCGTGGAACATAATTTTGCATTTTATTTGTGAACTGTATCTTATTTCTGTCTTTACATATATCTTATTATAATGGAGATTGTGTGTTTTTCTGTCTGTAACCGAAACTATATTCCTACTCAAGTCACAATTCTCTTAGTTATTGACATCACATTCTCCATGATTTTATTTTTATCTAAACCTCAATTAGTAATAAAATTGTCTTACATTATTAATACTGTTAACTATGTCTACATAGTTTTTTTTTTTTTTTTTTTTGTATTTACCGCGTACCCCACTTGTACGGGTCAGGCACAAAGTCCCTATTAACGTGGGACCACCCACAAGCCGAAGCTCATGGAATGGCAGGTGCAAAAATTGCGTCGATCCCGTCGGCATTCCCCCTCAAGGGGGGCGCCTCAGGCACTGAACTATGTCTACATAGTGACAACATGCAATTATATTTATATATATAACAAAATAACGGTTTACAGTGTGAACGGGAAAGCTAATTTGCATATTGATATTAAAAAATCGAATTTAATAAATATGTGCTTAGTATTATTGATTTCTAACTGTTTGGTTTTATTTTAATGAATATAAGCAAAAATCTCTTCAATGAATCTTAAATGAAATCCATTAACAAGAAAAAATAACTGTCATTTTATTCTTTACTTCCTCTTATAACTAAATACTTAAATTAGAAAAAATAACAATGAAAGACGAGAGTGATGGAAGAGTAAGTTTCAGTTGTTCCATTTTTTATTATACTCCCTCTGTTTCAAATCTTTTATTATACCCCCTCTGTTTCAAATCTTTTTATCTGTATTCTTATTTAGTTTCATTAGCCTTTCTAATTTAATACAATATTTTATTACATTAAAACTTAAATACTTGCACCCGGAGGGTGCATATATTTGCTAGTGTAATTAAATATTGTTAAGTACCTTTGTTGATATGAGTTTATTGTCTTTTCTTGTCGAAATATTCAGTGTTAGTTTATCCATAAATATTCAAATGCGTTATAAGAACTTAGTATTGGTTTCAATTAATACCCACTAATTCATATAAGCTAATATTTTGAAGGATTTTCGTTGTGTCTACGTATCATTTTATCTCAATCTAAAAGAGGAGCTGTTAAATTAGTAATTGTAATAATGTCTGCCGCATCAAGGGATGTGATTCGGTATTGTTGTCTCGAAGATTAGTCATGAAGATAACCTGTTTGTGTTTACGATATTGTCGTCATCATCTTCGTGAGAAGAGGACACCAGCGTACGTACATTGATCAATGAAAGGTGTCCCACACTATGAACCAACACACTCATCCGAATGTGGAAGCATTTAATTCTCCATTTAAAACAAATATAGTCCAGCCTTGTTGTTATGGAAACCGAAATCGGCCATTAAGAGATAAAAAAAAAAGAAGAAGCAAAAGTCTGCCAAATATCAATTCTCTTTTCAGTCAGCATGGCGTGACGTCCGACTTTCAGCTCTACTGAATCCCGACCCAGAGAGCCGTAGTGTAAATGCCATCACAAAGCAACTTGCAACTTAAGCTATGCAAAACACATGGGTCGTGGTCATGTTTTTTTTCTTCACTATATTGAATATCCCTCCCCCTCTCTGTTTTATAATGCGACTCTATGGATGCCCGGATAATACGCCTATGGGGTAGACATTTGATGAGTAACAGCAAATGCCTAGGGCTGTGTAATATTGTAATCGAGCGGTCGCAAGTTGCAGGTTGAAATAAGTTATATATACTAGCTAATATATGCACCCTCCGGGTGCAAGTATTTAAGTTTTAATGTAATAAAATATCGTATAAATTAGAAACGCTAATGAAACTAAATAAGAATGCAGATAAAAAGATTTGAAACAGAGGAGGGTATAATCGAAAAATAGAACAACTGAAATTTACTCTTCCATCACTCCCGTCCTTCATTGTTATTTTTTCTAATTTAACTATTTAGTTAAAATACGAAGTAAAGAATAAAATGACACTTATCTTTTCTTGTTAATGGATTTCATTTAAGATTAATTGAAGAGATTTTTGCTTATATTCATTAAAATAAAATCAAACAGTTAGAAACCAATAATACTAAGCATATATTTTATTAAAATTACATTTCTAATATCAATATGCAAATTAGCCTTCCCGTTCACACTGTAAACCGCTATTTTGTTGTATATATAAATACAATTGCATGTTATTAGTATGTAGATATGGTTAATAGTATAAATAATGTAAAACAATTTTATCAATAATTGAGGTTAAAATAAGGATAAATTCATGGTGAATGTGACGTCAATTACTAAGGGAATTGTGACTTGAGTAGTGATTTAGTTTCGGTTACAGACAGAAAAACACACAATCTCCATTATAATAAGATATATATATATATATATAATAAGTATATTTTATTTCTCTGAATGTTTGAGATGAGGCTTGATGATTAGTATTATCTGCGTTATTCGGACTATTGTCCTCATCTTCATTGTTATCTGTACAACGTTTCAGAAACGTTGTACAGGTGGAATTGGTGTATCAATCCACCAAAGGTTTTACCACTAACACTTTCTGCACTACTTAGTGCCATCATCAGGTTTGGAACTGATGTGATGTTTCCATTGTTTCTTTTTAAACAAACAGTAGCAGTAGGAATTAGTAGGACATACTTTTATTGATCAGCAATTTAATCTTTCGCTCTATTAAATTGCTGTCATTATTTAAAAAAATTCTCTCTCTCTCTCTCTATCTCTCTCTCTCTCTCTCTCTCTCTCTCTCTATATATATATATATATATATTGGTACCTTGATTTACGAGTGCCTCAATTTACAAGTTTTTTGAGTTACGAGCAGTGACTCGGTCACTTTTTTGCTTTGTGTTGTGAGCAAAAATTTGAGATACGCTTTTGTTAATAAGTTCAATAAAAACATTTAAGTTTCTAAATTTATTACACCAAAGAAAAAATATTATTATTTAAAAAAAACCAAAAAAAAACCAAACAAACATTGAAACAAATTATAGCCCATAATTCATTAAATTTCATTTTATTATGTTTTTATACATTACAGTGATATATTTCGTATTAAAAAACGTAACAAAAAATAGTGTTATTTTGGGTGGCGATTGGAACGGATTAATGGCATTTCAGTTTATTTAAATGGGAAAAATTGATCTGATATTGGAGGAAATTGCGTTAGGAACGAATTAAACTCGCAAATCAAGGTACCACTATATATATATATATATATATATATATATATATATATATATGGTCGATATATTAATATCTGACACGACCGGCAATCTAAAGAGTCGCTCCAAGGAGAGTCAAGTGTCTGTTGTACCATAAGAATATTCTTTTTGTTCAAAAACCCGTTTACAGAGAATTTGTAGAAAGTAATGAGACTATTTTTATTTTATTTTTGATGTTGGCAACCCTGATTGAAAATCGTGGTACTTTCTGTTATGTAATGTTTAGTGAGCTCAAATGTCACTGGGTACATCGTGCTTCTGGCTTTGCGTTCAAAAAAGTTAAGTTTAATAAATAACAATTGAAAATTAACATATCAAAGTCCATTCATTGCTAAATTGCCTTCTTGGTATAGGACATAAACAGCTTCCTGTCAGAAATATATAAAAAATTGACGTTACATTCTGGGAAAAATTAATCTTTTAATTACTATAAATTAATTACTATAACATGCCTGATCAATGTCAGCCATTTAATTTGAAGTTTCGCCTTCCTGAACCATCCATTTTGTGACACTGTAAATACTGAAAATTGGATATTGACTCGGGGACATTGGCCAACCATTTGTGAGTTTACAAAGTTTATTCTCTGTATTACCGTTTAATATGTCAAACTCTTTAACATTAATCATCAATCATTCTCAGCATCAAACGTTGATCAGATCTGATGACAGGTCTCACATTTTCCTCACTTCGTGAAGTGACCGGTCAACCAGATCGAAGTTCAATATCGCTCATCCCAAAACACCTTGTGCCACTTAAACCACGTGCATGGGGTATAAGTCTTGATCTTCACGAGCCTGTGTTAACTTGTTAAATTGTCCTCAAGTTTATTAGAATTTGATCTTGTTGGAGTTTTTTTGTGTTATAAGGCGTGTGCTAGATGTTCACTTCTACTTATAGACTCGCTGATAACCATGTGACCAACCTATTGACCAACCACTGGCAGTATTCTGCTGCTGATATTGTTACTTATACTGGCTGTTCTGGTAATACCTACACACATTGCTTTGAGCCTTCGTGGACGACGGAACATAGGATTATATCAATGGACATTTTGACACTACGTAGGATTACATAACCCAGGACTTATTCATAACCCAAAGGATTTTATAGCTCAGGACTTACTTACTTACTTACTTTAAGTCCTTTTCAACTGGGCAAGTATGGCGGTCAGAAACTTAACAGATCTTGTGTTAGATTTCGAGAAATATCAAATTAAACACGCAAACATGAATGTATCTCTTCTCCTCTCAGCAATGAGTAAATAGAAGAACAGATTGGTTTCTTTAGCCTTGGTATGGCAGCCAGTCTAGGAGAAGGGCAACTGGAATCAAAATTAAATTTGATTAAAAAATCAGAATTAGATTTGTTTAAGAATTGAATTTGTGTCGTATTCTGTACGTGGTGGACGGGTTAGAAAAATACAGACTCATTTGCTTCATCTCTCGGTGTTGCATAGTGGCATCAAATTCTATACTGGGGTTTTCACGGCACCATATATCTATCTGTTATATACTGGCTTCAAACTCACGCTGCTAAATCATGTACGTTAGTACTGGTCTCAAATTCACGGCCCTACTTCGTGTATCTGCATACGTAGCGGGTATCGTCACTAACCCTAGACGATATATGTAGTTGTCGTTTAATGAAATCTACAACACATGGCATTAGTAGGAGTTGACTTTATTTCTCTTCTCAGCTGTGGGTGGCGAGCGTGACAATAGGAATGCCCAAGGGTTGACGATGACTACTACTACTGTTGGTTTGGCCATGTTGAGGCCATTTAATTTGAAGTTAATTTCTCATATCGTATGAGTCGCTGCTTGTGCTCTGTTCACTGTCTCCTGTCTGACTGTCTCTCTGTGGCCTGCCTGCTGTCGGCTCGACCCTCAGGCTTTTGTATTGACGACACGCCTACGTATCTTTATCTTTTGATCTGATAACAGACGTTTGTTTTATCTTCTCCCTGCTTCCTTGACCGGAAAGCCTCGCTTTCGTTTTCCCCTTTTTTAAAAATATATATTTTTATATTTCTTTGTCTTTTTGCCGGAAGCTTCGTTTTCGAGGACAATACAACATCTTTCGGTGATGCCTAGAATGTTCTGTCTTGATCTCCCGAAGAGGGATAATACACTACCCCACCTCAAATACGCATAGGAAAGGTATGGAATGGACATGATACTAAACTACATCTGATTGGGAGGCTGCAGTTATGGAGATCTGGGGAGTGTGGAGTACCCCTTTCACTGCCATTACTCCCAGGTATACTCTGACCCGGGGTGGTAGCATCTGCTAGGATCGCTTAGATGTTTAAAATGATTCCTATTCGATAGGACCATTTGAAACCCCTCCCCCCAAAAAAACCCACAAAAACTCTTAAAAAACAACTACACAAAATATGTATATACAAATGTTCAAGAATTGCGATTCCTTAACCTCTCGACATAAAATGACCCTAGTTATTAAAATCAATGAGTCGTTTCGGTAGGAGAGTTTGCAACGTGTTTGATTTTGCTGATTTGGTCAAATTAAATAAAAAATAAATCATTTTTGACAAAGTAATTATTGAAACTCTGCAATCAAACCAGTTGTCATGGTCATCATTAGGTCGCTCTGATAACACGGATTCCCATGACGGATATCCATAACTTTCTCTCGCCAAGGTCCTCTGCACGGCATCCAGAAACTGCACAGAGCTGATTGATGTAGGTTTTTGCTGGTCAGTCTAAACTAGTGTGTCCATGTGTAAGTGTCCAGAGAAGAACGTCACTTATGAGTTTGTTCTTTCTTCTCCAGCAGTTGTTTCTGTGATAGGGGGTATGTGGTCGTACAGCTGTTTTTTGTGGGACGCTGCTTCCAAGATTTGTTCACGCAGCATCCTTATGTAGTTCCCATCTAGATCCCCTCCAAGCGCTTCGTTAGAATATAGTGGTGCAAGCCATACAGTACTAACTAACTCAGCTACAGCTTGGAAGATTCTCGCTTTATCTTATCAGAGAGATTAGATTTCCATATGATGGATAAAGCAGGTCATGCCTTTCCTATGCGTATTATTGACATCGCTTTCTGTAGATGAGATATTACTACCAAAGTGTGGGGAACAGGTCTATTATTTGAGAGGCTTACCATCCAGTTGAAGATCTGCTCTCTGTCCGGTCGATGGGTTGGATAAATACATAAAATTATCACGCTTAACCTGTTATAAATCACCGATTATTTTGGACTATTTTAAGTTTTTAAACAAACAAACAAACAAACAAACAAACAAAAGAAAGCCATGAAATCAATACACTCTAACAACACAACAACACAACAACAACACAGCAGCCAGCAGCAGCAGCAGCAAGAAGTTTGCAGACTTTAAATTACACGTAGTCAGCAAAAGTCTATGGTTGTGTGCATCCAGGACAAAATGGCTCTTCAAATTAACTGACTTGTCTCCGAATGTTTGCATCGCTTACCGGTGAAAGTGACAATAATATTTATGAAGCGTTCATTACACTGTTAAGCCATACCACACCACACACACACACCACACCAGATCGATTCGTTGTTTTCGTCTTGAACAGGTAGTTGATAATCTTTGTATGATTGCATAACATCGTCTGGGATAATCAATTTTCTTACAGAGTGTTGAAGACGCTTATCAAACTGACGTACGTTTCAATTTTGGAAAACTAATCGATATCTATCGATTATTAATGACAACAATAATTTTGTGATCATTGCTTCGATTCAAACTTAACATCTGTGCACAGAATTAAAGAATATTGATGACTCCCAAAACCAAACGAAGCAGAAAAGTCAACGCAACTGACCAGCCTCGTAGCTGAGAGAGTTGAGTATCTTTCCACCTTGGGCAATATTCAATGGGTGCTATTTTGATATCTCACAAGTGCGTAGTGCAATGATAATGTCTGGGAAATGGAACTCGTCGCCCCGAGTTTCAAATCCTGAACGTAGGAAATTGCATTTTCACTTTTAGCGCTAATATCCTTGGGAAAGGTATGAATCCTAACTTCTCCTCAGCAATGGGTAAATAGTAGGACAGACTGGGAACTCTTTTAAATTGGTTAGAGAACCGGTCTAGGGAGAAAGAAAACTTAGTTTCAAAAATGTTAACCTTTCGCTTAATAATTGTCTGTATTCAGCCCTTGCCTCGTACGGAGGTTTGGTAAATATATATATTTGGTATCCGACCATGGATGGGACTCTTCCCGGTCGATTTCGACGTGATGAGTGTTCATTACACATTGATTTGTTTATTAGTCAGGTGAATGCTTGTGTTGGACCATCCACACTTTAGCACAGTCGATTAGGAAGAATGGTGCATAAAGGCAACGACCGACCTCAGGATTTTGATTCGGTTATCCCTTCTCCTAGGACTGGATACCTACCCAAGGTGAAGGGCCCAGTCTGCCCTTACTATTTACCCATAGCTGAGGGAAAAACAATGGATTCAATTACCTTTTCCCAGGGTTATTAGCGCCTATGTGAAATGCCAACAGCTTCGTCTAGGAATTTGAACTCGATCGACGAGTCCATTTCCACGACTCTAACCACTAGCCCATTCGCCCGAGATAACTATGATAAAATTGCTTTCGTATGCGATCTACCTTTTATATTGTGATTTATAACAAGAAATGATATATTCATTAAGAACAAAGAAAACACCTATATTGGTTTTATGTCTTTTTTGTTCAAGTGTTGAAGTTCCAATCCCTACCTTACCTTCTGTGATTTTCCCTTTTTTAGATATTCAAATAAGAAACCCTTAAGATGTTGGGTAAAGAGTTTTACAATTGAATATTCATGACGAGACAATGGCAATTGCATTTTTACAAAGAAATGTTTAGACCATATTACCTTTAGGCACTCCTTTTTGATCTCGATTAAGAAAGGACATGTTTTTCATTTACACCGTCAATATCCGGTTGTTTGTTAGGGGTTAGGGTTATGGATTAGGGTTAGGGGTTAGGGTTAGGGGTTAGTTTTATAATTAAAAAAATCTAAAAATCGTCTGTTAAAACAACCGGATATTGACGGTGTAAATGAAAAACATGTCCTTCTTAATCGAGATCAAAAAAGGGGTGCCCAAAGGTCATATGTCCAAATTGTTTTTTTTTAGACGAAGAAGATAAGATCACACCATGTCATCGCTGTGGTAGAGAAAGGAAGGGAACTTGCAGAAAGAGGAGAAATTATGAAATAAACCCTACTCTACATTGCAAAGCTAGCAGTTGCCAAACCTTTCGTTCAATGATTCTCTTCCATTGTACTCATTCTAATAACAGAGTTGTATGCAAGCTTTCTTTGTGCAAAATTTTAGAATTGATTTTTTAAATTTTGTTCAAGATATGTTCATATGATTCAGTCTATGAATTGACAGGTAGCGTTACCGAAGCAATCTGTGATTGATTTAATATGTGTCGCGAAGTTTTTGTAGATCCCGTTGGCACAAAGATCGTATACCAAAGTGGCACCGTTCAATCTTTGAACCCAGGAGCAACTTTTTCCCATTATAAGCAGTGTTTAGATCAAGGCTTCTCAGGAAAGCCCGGTCCATTCATGCGGATACTAATTATATTTGTTATTGGGACAAATTAGACCTTCTTAATAGATTTTAAACTAAAATATTAAAAAGAATGTAAGAATAGCTGTCTACAGTCTATGAGGAACAAAATATAAGTTCGCAGAATGTAATGGCGAAAGGGAAAGCACATGTACTTTTAACCTTATTTATTCACATATAAACTCAACAACAGTTGATATAACAAGTACTTAGGGGCAGTACTTACAGTTCATATATTTCCCTCGTTGAGGGGGGTGTCAGGTTGAGTATTCGGTTGTTGCTCCCTCACTGAGGGGAAAGTTCCATCAGTCACAAGGGGCTGAGACAAGAGCTCGTTTCTACGAGGCTCACACGTTGGTACCAAAACCGTAAAGAGAATTCTTCACCCAACCAAACAAGGGACGTTACCTTTTCTACTTCCTGTCCCCGAAGGCACAGGAGAGTTCTAGTCCCTACAAGGAATATTCCAAGTAACTCCGAGAGCAGCCTTTCTCGGCCTTATCAACCACTTTGGAACCTGATATTTCAATGCTTTCCCAATAAGTCATTAAAACGTTAGTAAAGTACGTATTTACCCAACCCCTCTACGACGAGAAAGATGTCAATTTTTAAGCGGAGTCCAACTGGTTTGTGAGACCGGTTTAGCTCAATTGGTCGAGCACCAGCCTAGGAATAGCAAGGTTCCGGGTTTGATACCGGTCCCCGCCAACTCAGCGCATGGATAATCTGATCTGTGCGGTAAAGTGTGGGTGTGGGTGAGCTTACGGTAGGCGTGGTATTCTACCTCTGCAAAACAATCTCACTGGTATAGTACTAGCGAAAAAGGGATAGACTCCCTCGCTGTCTAACTGATACCGATAATAGGCCACTCTGCAAACTTTACTTTTACAACTGATTTGATTAACTTTTTATTTTTTATTCATCGTCTATTTACCCACAACTAGGGGGAGATGGATAGAATTATGCTTTTTTTCAGGGTATAGCAGAGAAAACAAAAGTTTATTTTAAGAGTTAGTATGCTAGACTTGATCAGCCTCTGTGCGGATACCAGGATGCTCACAGAGGACATCCCTCGAAGAATTGATGAAAGATAGACGGATGGAGAGAGATTGTCATGGATATCCGTGCAAACAGCGCACATTGATGATGATGATGATATATTATTAACATTTGGACAAGTTATTAAGTCTAATGTTTAAAACTCTAGATTTTATTTGTTGTAAATTAATAAGAAAAATATTGAATGAAGGCCTAGTTAGACAATAAATTACAACTTGCTTTAAATATGTAAAGAAATCAATAAGACTTTATCCATTTTTTTAACAATATGCAAAAACCTTTTTGGTGGAAATGATAAGTGTTAAGAAGAGAGATTGAAAACATGTCATCTGTCTCACAATAGTATGGTTTACATTATGCCTATTAAATTTTTATTACACTAAATTCTAACAATTTTACTTTATTTTTCATTTATTTTTTTTAAACCAAGACCCCTTTTGATTCCAATGTTTACGCTGGTGGACCTCCCAGTAGCAAATCAATGTTTAAAGATTTCTGTTGTATTTGATGATAGAATATTTTTGCTTGCCTTGGACCAAAAATGTTACATGGTCCCATGGGGGCAATTGGCCCTCATCGACGACCAACTACCAATTGGTAATCACTTTGTTGAACTGTTCCATATTCATAAGCCTTTCAGGTTTCTCGTGGCAAGGGTCCTCCAGGGGGGGGCCATTTTTTTGGGGCCCATTTTTTTTTTTTTTTCGTTCTTCTTTCTTTCTCCGTGTGTGATCTGCTGGGACAGCTGCAAAAATCCCATAACCAAGTTTGACAAATTCTTCTTTTTTTGATTAATCAAACCCCACTAGGTCTTGATCTTCTTTTGCTGGGGTAAGGTTGGTCCGTTTTCATCTCCAAAGTCCTAGTAATTTTATGCGTTCATTCTTCAGAACAGATTTGGTTTATGCATATACCATTTTTGTTGTGATGGTCAAACATTTATTTTTTTTTGCATTATTCCCTGTGAATCACCTTCCCCAACCATGTATATTCCCGTTGTGTAGTTTGTACCATTCGCTTGGGAAACTGGTTACGTCCTCATCTTTCTTGGGGGTTTCCCCAAAAAAACCCGCATAGTCTTACATTACAATTTTTTGTTGGTTTCTTATCAAATTGCTTTGATATAATTTTGTCCTTATGACATTTATTTTGTGCGCCGCAATATTTAAAGTTGATTCAGTTTTCTCTTTTTTGTGGTTTCCTTTTTTACCAGTCCAGTCCTTTTCTGGTTGCAACCTCTTCGATTTGTCGTTTTTCTTTGAAGTTCCAAATCAATGTTTTCTTTCCCATTTGTTTTCTTATTTTAATTGATTTTTCGTTTGCCATTTATATTTTATATTATTCATTATTTTTTATTTATTATATTTTAATTATTATTATTATTATTTATTTTAACAATTCTTCTCCATATTTTCTTTCCATTCCATTTTCTCCTGTAAACTCATTGTATTCTTTAATTTCTTATTCCCGATTAATCAAAATCTTATCGTTGTTTGGTTTTCCCCATGGAAAAACCAAGGAATTTCCGAATTTAATAATTCTCTTTCATTTTGATGGTAGAAAGCCCCATTTGTGACTTTTCTTCTCTCTAAAACCCTTATCCTTTCTTTTCTTCCCTTCTTCTTCTTCTTCTTTTCTCTCTTCTCTCTTCTTCTTTCTTTCTTTCTTCCTTCTACTTTATCCCATTCTTCCTTCTCTTCTTTCTTCTTCTTCTTTCTCTTCTCTCTTCTTCTTTTTCTTCTTCTTCTTTCTTCTCCTAGACTTAAGTCCCTTTCTTCTTTTCTTTTTGTTTTTTTTCTTTTTCCTTTTCTCTTTTCTTCTAACTATCCCTTTCTTCTTCTTCTTCTTCTCTTCTTCTTTCTTCTTCTTCTTCTTCTTTCTTCTTCTTTCTCTTCTTCTCCCTGACTTTATTTCCCCTTTTCTCTCTTCTTCTTTCTTCTCTTCTTCTTCTTCTTCTTTCTTCTCTTTTTTCTTTTCTCTTCTTTTTCTTCTTCTTTCTACTTTTCCTCTTCTTTTCTTCTTTCTTCTTTCTTTCTTCTGGACTTTATCCCCTTCTTCTTTTTCTTCTTTTCTTCTTCTTCTTCTTCTTCTTCAAACCCAGCATGTTTCTCATTTGGCCGCCGGGTTATTATTGTCATTCCAAGGTTGATTATTTAGGAAAATATTGATTTGATACTTTCTTTTTCAGCATTACAAATATGGCCATAGTGAGATAGAGGCAAAGATCTTATGGCCAATTTCTTCATTTTATTTGGGCGGAAGAATTTACTTGCTTTTGCATTCGCAAAAATTGCAATTTCTGCATGGGCCTTTATCATTCCATAATTTAACGACCCCAAGTAAATTCACCCCACCAGTATGTAGCTGGTGGCCTTCCACTGATTGACAAGGTCTTTTTCCTTCTTGTCTCAAGGACTCTTCTGAGTATTAATAGCGGATCTTAAACAACGCCGTTGTGGGATGTCTCGAAGTCTTCCTTTCGGATTTTCTCTTAATTCCCCAGTTTCTTTTCCAATTCCTGGGGGAACCGATTCAAGGGGCACCAAATGCCAAATTGGTTTTCACCCCCTATCACCTTTCATGTTTCATGGATTTCAGTTCTCTGTAATACAATATTGTTATTTTTTTCCTTTCATATCCTCCTTTTGTGGTCCCACCGAAAAGGCAAAAGGCAACTAGAGGACAAGCTCTTTTCTGTTTAATAAACACTAAGTCTGGTCTTCTAACCGGGATTAGGGGAATTCATTTGTATACTTCCAATGTTCCAGGATTTACTATGCCTTCCCATTTTCTAGGACCGTATTTCTATTTGTGGCATTTAATTGTTTGCTGGAAAAAAATCTTAATTTTCTTGCACAATTCCCAGTAGATCACCTTTCTTAAACCCAGTTCATTGTCTCGGCTTGTACTTCTTTTCTTTGCAGTTTTCCAGTTAACTTATTATGTTGATTAAACCGTTGTCTTTGTCTTAAAACCATTCATACATTGCTATTCTGTTGGGTCCTTTTTTTCTATTTTTCGCTTTGATAAATTATCCCTTATAGGCCATTTTTGAACAGCTGGTTTAAATTATTGGCGGGTGTCCAGTTAATTTCTCGTATGGCAATTGTTAACATTAATATAGTACCTAATTTTTTTATTGCAATAGTTGTAGTAGAAAACATTGATGGCGATTTAGTGGGCCAGCTATGGCCTTGGAGTGAGTGAACGGGGCGCTTTGAACTCACTCTCACCCTTTGCCTTTCCAGGGATATCGTGAGAACCGGAAAGGCATAGAAGATTCCTGTCTTCCGGGTTTTAAAAGGATTAGAAGTAAACTCAGGTCATTAGAAGTTAGAAAGGCCGAGGCTTGTTAAGATGTAAGGTTTCCACTGCCGGCAGGTGTCTGGTTGGGGCATTTTGGAAACAAGTAACCATCAACGTAAATCGGAAGTTTCTTTTGTGGTTTATTACCTTTAAAAAACTAACAATGACACAGGGCTTCTGATAAAGAAGAAATGCCCTAAACAGAAAACCAGACCGAAAGTTCCCCACGACAACCCCCAGAACGCCAAAAGATGTTAGAAGATAGAACCAAAAAGCCGGTCAGAAGGAAGGGACGCTAGAAGTAAGGAAGTAAGAAAAGGGTTTATACAACATTAATCGATTTGGCAAACCGTTTTGAACCTCAGTACACAAAAACAATATTCTCCATTTTTTGAAGTAATTCCATAT
This sequence comes from Doryteuthis pealeii, assembly GCA_023376005.1. Lineage (NCBI taxonomy): Eukaryota > Metazoa > Mollusca > Cephalopoda > Myopsida > Loliginidae > Doryteuthis > Doryteuthis pealeii. Next base: position 36,548,209 of record CM042156.1, read on the forward strand.
AGGGCTTTTCTTTCTATTTCTGTTTTCTAGTTTTGGTTGTTTTTCTGTTTGTCCCATATGTTGCAATTGCTGTACTTGGCTGCAAGTAGATTAGCTCTTTCTTTGCCTTTTTCTTAGTGTATTAATTTGGTCTAAATTTTTCGCATCTCCAATGCGCGAGACCTCTTCCTCATTTTTTTGGACATATATGGGGTTTGTTTATGTCATCTTTCGGATTGTAATTGGTCTTGTGCATTGTTTCATCAGTTCCCTTTGTTCCTTTGGTTTCCATTGTCGAACTTCCCTTCTTTGGGTCCATTGTAAGAAATGGGCCCAGAGTATCCTTTCCAAAAGGACAGTCAGGTATTATTTCTTGATTTCTTGCTGCAGAGCTTGTCCTTCTGGTCTTAGGCCCAATCTACTCAATTTGGTCGACCAACCCGTAGTTGGATGGGCATGAACTTTTCAAAACTAAATCCATGTATAACCCATGGGCTCCGGTGTTTTGGGTTTGACCACTTCTTTAGTTGTTACTTTCTCAGGTGGTATGGTTTCTGTTCTAGGTCTTCTTCGAATCACCAGATTTCTTTTTTTCATGTCATTTATCCCCCCTATTTGGCTTCTCTGTATATATGTTAAGTTTAAGGGCCATCCTTTGCCTTAAAGCAGGAGCGATTGTCCAGTGGAATTGGATCCTTGATAAAAAGTTCCCTCGATAATGAATCCTTGGTTACTAAGTGTTCTCAGTTACTGGTATAGGGTACTTTCAATAATGAATCCTTTGGTTACTCTATTCGTGTTATTAATCAATATAATATATCATTCGCATAATATATATTTACCAACCCCCCGCACGAGACAGAATGTGACACAAGGTCAATTTCTTAAGCGAAAGTTAAAACAGGGGTTTGAATTTCAGAGTTTTCCTTCTCCTAGACCGGTTGCCTAACCAAGGTTTAAGAGCCAGTCTACCCTGCTATTATCCATAGCTGCGATGTGAGAGTAGGATTCATACCTTTCCCAAAGGTATTTTTAGCGCTAAGTGAAATGCCGCAATTACCACATCCAGGATTTGAACTCGGGGCGATGAGTCCATTTTCCCATGACTTTAACTAATTACACCTACAGCCGCTTCCCATTGTGTTAATCGTAAAGTCCTTCCTAAAATATTGCGTAAATTCCAGCAAACTATGCCCGTCCTCAAAGAGGGCAGGTTGTAATTATGACCAATGTGGAGGGGGTTCAGGATAGTATGTCTTCCACGCAGTAGTGATTGGCTACAAGAGGTCAATCACGTAACCTTGCCAGTCTATAAATCCTGGTGAGGAACTTAGAGCACATTTTAATATATTCAAAATAATTCCAACATTTATTCTTTATTTTCCCATTTGTTTAGCACAAAAGTGTTGATGTCTCTTTTGCATTCGGCTTATTTGTCTTCTTGCTTTTTTTTTTTCCACTGACTTGTTGACTAGGAATTTCTCCCCGTTATTTTGGAAGGTCTTGTTTTACTTATATTGTTTTTTCCTCCGGTATCTTTTAAAGACTTTCATTCATTCGTCAATATATTTGTTTTATTCCTTCCAGTTTGTATATTCCATCTTATTTGTTGTTGATTTCGGTCTTTTCGTTCCATTATTGTCCTTGTGTTTTTTTCTGCTTAATGCTTTCTCTTAATAATAATTGGAAAATTTATTTGTTACAAGTGCTCAGGTTGCACCACAACTCATCAAAGTCTCATGTCAAGTACAACAGAATTAATGTTATTGTGTCAGGAACAAATTTTTACCAGGTAGTAATTATTGCATGCCCCCCATGTGTTGGCCCGGTCGTGTGTGCAGTAATCTCCCTTT
>CM042156.1:36550140-36617640 GCA_023376005.1 Doryteuthis pealeii
AGAGAGAGAATACGCTAGAACCAAGAGATTATTTTAAATATCTGAGGTGGAGCGCCACACTCCATAGCTATTCACTTTACAGATCCCTGTGCTACTCATACGCTGAGTTGGCGAGGGCCAGTATCGAACCAAGAACCTTGTGATTCCTAGCCGAACACTCTACCGACTGAGCTAAACCAATATACATAAAGGTATATAAATTATAGACATTCATATCTCTCTCTCTCTATATATATATATCTATCTATCTATATATATATTATATATATTTATATATATATATATATATATATATAATATTATAGAGAGAGAGAGAGAGAGAGAAGAGAGAGAAGAGAGAAGAGAGAGAGAGAGAGAGAGAGAGAGAGAGAGAAGAGAATAAGTGGTATGTTTTCAAGTGTGCTAAAGTGATATTAATGCATTTAATCTGAGGATCGCATAGGCGAGAAAAATGTCACAAAACCAGGCATCATTGACTCCACTTCAACGCTACCTTAATATATATATATATATATAATATATATATATATATATAATATATATATATATATATATACATATATATATATATTTGGAGGATAAGTGCTTAATTGAAGTCCGTACCTAATTTGGAAATTAATTAGTTAATAATTAATGAATTTTAGGCGGGCATATATGTTCAAATGTAAGGCTAAACGAATCGAGAAAATGTCAATCCCTGAATATATATATATATATATATATATATATATATATATATATATAATTTTTGCTTATTTCCTATAAGTTCTTCATAAACAAAGGGAAACCACTCTTGACTGATAAATTATTTCTTTTCCCATCAAACTAACCCTAACCCTAAAACCTAACCCTAAACCCTAACCCTAACCCTAATCCCTAACCCTAACCCTGTCTTCTTTTTTCCTAGTTGATCAATAGATAAATGAATAATTTATCAGTCAAGAGTTGTTCTCCTTTGTTTATGTTAGACTCATAGGAAATAACCCTATTACTGTAAGTAATATGGAAATGACTCGGGTTAATATGCCGTAAAACCAACCAACCAACCAACCAACCTTTGCTTTTGTACGTTTAAGTGAACTTATAATCTCTTCTATTTTGATATTTTCGTACATTTGTGGCTTATTTTTATACAGAATAAACTAGATGGGAGCTGCACAAGAATGCTGCGGGTGATCATGAACAAGACGTGGAAACATCACCCTACGAGAAAAAAGCTATACGGCCACCTGCCACATATCACCCAAACCATCCGAGTAAAACGGACAAGACACGCGGGACACTGCTGGAGAAGCAAGGACGAACTCATAAGCGACGTCCTCCTGTGGAAGCCAGCACATGGACACGCCAGTGTGGGCCGGCCAGCAAATACGTACATTGATCAGCTCTGTGCGGATACAGGATGCTGCATAGAGGACCTCCCGAGAATGATGAGCGATAGGGACGGATGGAGAGAGATTGTCATGGATATACGCGCTGAAAGCGCGACATGATGATGATGATGATGATTTTTATAGGTGTTTTTTATATTTTCAATCGGCCATACATTTTTTTTTATTATACGCTTTTTTTGGCTCCACATATTGGTCCAAAATGTTTTTCTTAATTCTACACTCGTTGGGGTTTCCTTTACGTTCATTGTCTCTTTTCCTATTTCTTGATCGAATTTTTTGGGTCGTTTTGAAATATTTTATTGTGACCAAAAAACTTTATTTGTTTTTCTTATCTTCGTATACGCTGGGCATTCAGTTGGATTTTTTTCTCCAATTTTTCTTTTATTATCGGGAACTTAGCGATTGATATAAAGAATAAAAGAAAAGAAAAAATATACAAAAAAATAATTTTTATCAAATATAGATACGAGATTTATTTTCGACTTTTCAAATCCCGGGCAACGACGGTTAAGCCTGCTAGTTGTTGATAATAACGAGATTATGTTAGGATAGTTAATAAAAATAGGGTGCTATTCGCAGAATTGCGCCCCGGCCTCCTGCCTTAAAGAACGCTAGGCGGTGATAGCTGAAAAAACAACCCCACCCACGAATGAAGTCTCTAGCTGAAGCGGTGCCAGCTGAAAAAAAAAAAAAAACTCCAGCGCTTAAGTCGTTTTTTCCCGAAAAGTTAAAAAAAAAAAAAAATTGTCGATAAAAACGCGTTCAATCCGCTAAAAAATCTTTTTTTTGTATTTTCATTTTATTTTAATTTTTTTTCCCAATCAATTACAAATAAAAAATCAAAACATTTTTTTCGGTATTTTTATTTTATTTTAATATATTTATTTCCAACAATCAATTACAAATAAAAAATCAGAATATTTAGATATTCTTTTTTATTTCAACTAAAAACAAGACATTAAACAAACATAAATAAAAATCTGAATATTTAGATATTTTAATAAAAAAAAGGTCAGGTCATTTTTAATTAAAAAAAAATTATGTTGGGGTTGTTTTTTCAACTATCACCGTCTTGTGTTTTTTTAAGGCTCCAAAATTGCCCGGGACACAATTCTGCAAATAGCACCAGAAATAGTAACGAGATTATGTTATGATAGTTAATGGTTGAAAATATTTCTAAAGTTCGTAATCGCCACGAGCTTTTAAAATTGCAATAGAAAAACCAATTAACTCAATATATGCATTTATTCCATTGTCTTAAAGTCTTATATATTTTGATATATGTACACAATAAATTTCATTATCAAAATAAATCAGTCTCAGTTACCTCCCTTGTATTCGTAAATTGTTTAGTAAGAGTTATGTCCCTTAGATACAGCTAAATCTGGATTATCATTGTGAAACAAGAATACTTAATTTAAACGAATTAAAACATTTTATAATCATTTTTATATAACATTTTTTTCACAGTCTTTTCAGATTTATTGAATATTGACATTTCGGTTCTATGCGAAATTATGTTTTTACTGAAAATAGTTTTCGAAATAATATTCAAAGACAAGCGGTGTAAAAATAAATCAACTCAGTCCCAGGTGTTCTTCGCCAGCCAGGTAATTACCTGCATCTCCTCAAAAAAGAGTCAGAACTAGATTTATTGTCCGCAGTCATGCAGCATCCCAAAATGGGGATACCGATGGTGTTGAGCTACTTTTTTGCAACGTTATGAAGGCGAGCTTAGCGTACCGGTTATTGTCGTAGGAAATGGATTCGGCGATCCGAGTTCAAATTCTGGACGAGGCTGTTTGCTTTTTAATTTGAGTGAATGCTCTTGCGAAAAGTGTTACATAATTATTAGATACCTAACAATTATGGCAATAGTGTAGAAATCAAAATTGCCGTTATAAGCTACAGCCCACGGCCTTGAAGGATGAGTGACAAGGTTTGACCTCACTCACACCTTGCCTTCCGGGGATAAATCGTGAGAATCGGAAGGCATAGAAGACCCTCTCTTCCGGTTTAGATAGTAAGTAAGTTTCAGTCAGTTAGGAGGTAGGAGCCGAGCTCGTAGGATGTGAGACTCTCGCCTGCGCAGATGTCTGGTTTGGGGATTTACAAATAAAGTAACATCAAAGTAAATCGAAGTCTTATGGTTATTACCCAAAAACTAACAATGACACAGGGCTTCTGATAAGGAGAAATCCCTAACAGAAACCAGACCCGAAGTCCCCAAGAAAGTCCAGACCTGAGAAGAGACCAGACCAAGATAGACGATCAGAATAGCAAAGCCGGCCAGAAGAAAATACGACAAGAAGTAAAAAGTAATGAAGAGGGTATACAACAAATGTCTGTAGTAGTAGTATCTTTAGTAAGCGTCTTCTCGCGTTAAGCGTGAATAGCAGTTCTCCCCACTAGCCTCTAAAATGCCAGGTTATTAAATAGTCATCGAGTAGGTAAGGATATTTGCCGCTCATCCCACTCATGAGGGCGTGACACAAGGACATTTTTATGTGGGCCCACCCACAAGCCGAAGCTCATGGCTGGTAGGTGGAAAAAATTGCGTCGATCCCGTCGGCATTCCCCCTTAAGGGGGCGCCTCAGGCGCTGGGCAATAAACCCAGCCCTGCCCCTATAAGTCAAGGGGACAGGTATTGCCTGGGGTGAAAGCCCCCTGGGATCGACGCTATTAATTTCAACTTAACCTGATCCAGTGGCCGAAGCTCACTGGACCCCCGACTGTGTCGAGTAAGGTAAGTATAAAAGTATATAATGCAGACACCCACACTACATAGTAGAACAGTCCACTTCTACTCTACTGCATGTATCTCTCTGTTTCGGCCTCTCCAGCAATAGATAAACATTTGGACTGTCTGGGTTCTTTTCTCTAATTTAGGCAACCCGACTAGGAGAAGGAAAAGTAGTTTTACCTCGCTTAGAAATTGACTTTGTGTCACATACATACTTTTGACACCATTCTCCGGAGGTTTGTTTCCTACTGCGTCCTTACATGATACCTACTTTGTGTCACATTCCAATATCGTCCGTGTGTGGGGGTGGGGAGGGGGTGTTGAATAAATACCCATTCATCCATTCATCTCTTGAGTCCATGGTCCTGCGACCGGACTGGACAGCTCCGTAGACCTGAGCAATATTGTCTGAAAGATCCAGGGTTTAAATCCCAGTCTTCTTTGTTGTTTACCCTATAGATAGGGGGAGAGTAGATTAATTCATGGGTTTGTTGGTGCTAGAGAAGATTTAATCAACTTACCACCCACCAAGGTCCAATATTAACATTAATATATTCAATGATATACTAACATTGAATAAACGGAAACAAAGGAACATTTAATACATACATAATATACATATAAGAAGTATGGGCGTCCAATCGTGGTGTAATGGTTAGCAAACTAGTCTTGTACATCCATTACTATTGAATAGAGAGTTCGATCACGGTATATTCCATACTTGCTGAAGAATAATCAAACTAAGTTCCAATTACCGTCGAATTGGTAAGACACGGCAACAAGTGATTGTAACTTAATACAAACTCGCCTCGTTGCAATTCTACTGCCGAATGACAGGGTATTTATAAAACTCCACAATATCATTGAAACCAAGCAACCAATCAGAACTCAAGGAATGGAATCACCCAAATGCATGAATGAATCAATCTTGATTTCTATAAATACCAACTGTCTTGGACACTGCTTCAGTTGTGCTTAGCTAGTTGCTGTTATTCAAACCAACAGTAGACTAACTGATCTCAATACTTGCGACCTTGTGTCCCATCCTACCCATGGCAAATGGGTTGGGTATATACAAGAAACGTGTCCCAACAGATAGAATATGCACATATTGTTGTATGAAGAAGCAACAACGGGGTACAACCCCCCAACCCCCAACCCCCCAATAAACAACGTGAACAGACTTAATGAAGGAGAGTACAATAAATTATTACTGTATCATGGCCATATGTATTTACTGTTCAAATAACAAAGACAAACAAGACCGAGATGAATTCTGGATCTCATGTGACCACGAAGTGTTCAAAAGACACATCCTCAAATCCAAGGGAGACAATTATTTATTATGTAACATGACAGAAAATAGTAAAATAAAATTTAAAGTTCGACCTTGGGACAGAAGACGATTGACATGTTTTGGTGATTGTGGAAGGTGTCATCTCAGCAATGAGTGCACAGGCAATGTGAACAAGAAATATTTTAGAAATGAAATTTAAAAAAAAAATACTAGGGTCAGTGAAAATTTTTGCTATATTTTGGTAACGTGATACACAATTCGACAGCTCTGGATGTTTTTGCCGTGAAGGTGACGACCACACTGAACTATGAGATACCGAACTCACTTGATACTCTCCAAGTGCTACATGCCGGATTTGCCACTATGACTTATGGCATAGACGTGAAATCCACAGTTTTAGGCCTACCTGGCCTTGTCTGATCATCGAGGTTCTTGTAATCCGAGCGAAATTTCTTGAACTATCTGGATACTCTACTGTGGGTAACTGGGCCTTCACCTTTCTCCCAACAAATATTTTTGGTTACTTCTGTGGCATTATAGTCCAGTTCAACTCGTATAGCATAAGTTCACAAATTAGAATAGATTCAACGTTCATCTGTGTGGCTTTCCAATCACACACGTATCCCCATGGTATAGAAACGAATCTATGTATAAAAAGTTAACGTTTACCAAAAGGGATGTCCTGTATATGGCTCAACTGTATCTGACAAGTTCTAAATATCTGGGGAGTGTGAAGTCACCCTATTCGTTGGCATTACTCTCAGGCCAACTCTAACCTTCTAGGGTCCCATCTATGCATCAAATAGATCTCTTTGAAAATTATTTGTATTAAGAATAGTTATTTGAAGATATAATTGTTTACTAAGGATTATAATTAGTTAACCGAAACCATATAACTGTGTGTAAACAAGTGACTATTATTAAACAGAAATAATTACTTTAAACCATATAATTGTATATAAAGCCTTAAATAAGAATAATACTACTGTATACAGATTATTTGTATTTGATAGGAATACTTGATATTATACAACTGTGTGCCAACAAATAATGATAGACAAATAAAAAAGTGCAATTCAAAATTGCAATGATTTGTCATTAAGCGACTAAAGCGAAGCAAATCTATAAAAAGATCGAGAGTAAAAGCTTTAAATACAGTTTCGTTCATAAATAAGTACACCACCATCAAGTTTTTATTTTTCAAATTCTTTATATATATATATATATATATATATATATATATATATATATATATATACAGGGTGTCCCAGAAGTCACGCACCATATAATTTTTTTTTTCAGATTTTATTGGATATGGGTGAGAAATTAACAATACAAGAAAGAGTTAAATTGTTTTTTATGTTTGGAAGAGATGGGGCTACATACCGCACTGTAGCTGAAGAATTCAATCGCACTCATCCCGAGCGAGAAAAATCATTGAACCATACCACTGTCTGTCGTTTGATAAAACGTTTCCAAGAAACTGGCCCAGTTGCTGAACGCGAAAGATGTGGTCGACGAAAGAGTGCAACTGATGAAGCAACATCAACTATGGTTTTGGCGAATGTTGCTAGAAGCCCCGTGAAATCAGTAAGGAAAATAAGCCAGGAGCTTACGATTAGCAAATCATCAGTACATCGTATTCTTAAGACACAGAAATTTCATCCGTACAAAGTGCATCTTGTGCAAGAATGGAAAGGGTGAACAATTTGAGCATCTATTATGATTATGATTAATAAAATTGATATTCATATGTCTTTTTATACTTTTTATAAGTATTTTCATACATGGTGCGCGACTTCTGGGACACCCTGTATATATATATATATATATATATATATATATATATATATATATATATATATATATATGCTCCCATAAATTTGGTATGAGCTTTCTATAAGGGGTGATTTATATTAACTCTCACTACTAAGCATTTAAGCAATGATTGTTTGCTCACAAACTAGATCTCTCTGTGACCGTAAAATATATAAATAAACCTATGTATTTAATAGTTTAAACACTAGCCTCACTACAGCAGCTGTCAGTGGCCGAAGGGATAAGATATCAGGCTGGCAAAACTGTCAGTCGGAATTCGACCCTAGCCAAGGATAGTTGTTGTGTCTAGCCACACTGAAGAGGCGTGAAATGCCGAAACACGTGTCTGTGTATAACTTATTAATATATATATATATATATATATATATATATATATATATATACTCGGATAGATAAATACATATACATAGAGTAGAATAGGTAGATAGGTAGACATAGACTGTAGCTAGATAGATACATAGACTGGGATAGATAGATAGATGCCAGGGAGAACGATAGTGGGTTGAATATCGTTTTCTCGTACGGAATAAATGTGAGGACAATTTACAGTGAAGTAATAACAAGAAGATTTTATTGACTGAGCAAAGTTAACAGACCAACCAGAAGATAAATTTTGCAAGGTACTCAAAAATAACTATAATGTGTTTGACTTACTTATGGATGTGTTGTAAACGCGCTTAGCGAAATACTAACAAGGGTAGTCCAGTTGACGTTAACCACGAGAAGTGATCACTTCCAACTTTTATTTGCAACTCAACAAGATGGCTGAAACAGTACTTCCGTTCATAACAAACAATGGTAGAAACGGTGCTTCCGTTAGTATACCACAGGAGGCAACGTCATCGAATTCCCCCATGAATATTTTCTTAACCAGCTTATAGGGAGACAAACATAATTGTCTCCCTTAAGACTGTTTGTTGGTCAAGTGATAATTCAGACTCTTATACCTTGCCCTTTAGTCACCTTCTTGAAGGGTTAACACCTCTCTGTTTTCTGTCGTCGCTTTGAGCGAACAAAAGAGATATTTATCTCATCTCTGTTCTTGGAACAGATTTGATACGCACCCCCAAGAATAACCATTGGAGACATTGTAGTGTTTGTTTGTTTTGTTTTGTTTTACGGCATATCAACCTCAGTGGGTCATTTAATGTCGATAAAGTTTTGAAATAAATCAATTCTTAATGGATATAAATTTTTTTTAAATACATTTTCTATTTAACCCATAGATGGGACTCTAACAGGTACTACCACTCCGGGTCAGAGTGGACCAGGGAGCAATGGTGATGAAGGGGTGCTCCACATTCCCCAAACTTCCAAAACTGGAACCTCACCATCAGATAGAGTTTAACGTCATTCCCAGGACATGTAGACCCGCAGCCACCGCCTTCTAGCACCCATATGATAAAAAGGGGTTGGGGCTTGCCATAAGGGCAATAGGGTTGGGAAAATCATATAGGTGCTAGGGCTTGACGTGACCAGCCGATTGATCGGAGGGGGCCTCTTCGACCGCCCGTCTAGCCCAAGATAGGGCCAAAGTGGAGTATTGCATGTCATGAACTGCTCATCCACCTGGGCTCTATCCTTAAGCATCACGGGTCGCCACCCACGGCCAACAGGTGGCCCCATTTGGGGGAGTCTTACCCCTCTGCAGAGGTGCAGTCGGTGCATTCTAACGCCCCACCGACAGGGCGGACATTGTAGGTGTGTAAAAACATTTTGTTTTATTACCTCTGTTTTATTCGGGAACATAATTTTGCATTTTATTTGTGAACTGTATCTTATTTCTGTCTTTACATATATCTTATTATAATGGAGATTGTGTGTTTTTCTGTCTGTAACCGAAACTATATTCCTAGTCAAGTCACAATTCTCTTAGTTATTGACATCACATTCTCCATGATTTTATTTTTATCTAAACCTCAATTAGTAATAAATTGTCTTACATTATTAATACTGTTAACTATGTCTACATACTGACAACATGCATTATATTTAATATAACAACAAAATAGCGGTTTACAGTGTGAACGGAAGGCTAATTTGCATATTAATATTAAAAAAATCGAATTTAATGAATATGTGCTTAGTATTATTGATTTCTAATTGTTTGGTTCTATTTTAATGAATATAAGCAACAATCTCTTCAAATGAATCTTAAATGAAATCCATTAACAAGATAAAATAACTGTCATTTTATTCTTTACTTCCTATTTTAACTAAATACTTAAATTAGAAAAAATAAAAATGAAAGACGAGAGTGATAGAAGAGTAAGTTTCAGTTGTTCCCATTTTTTATTATACTCCCTCTGTTCAAATCTTTATTAATACCCCCCTCTGTTTCAAATCTTTTTATCTGTATTCTTATTTAGTTTCATTAGCCTTTCTAATTTAATACAATATTTTATTACATTAAAACTTAAATACTTGCACCCGGGAGGGTGCATATATTTGCTAGTGTAATTAAATATTGTTAAGTACCTTTGTTGATATGAGTTTATTGTCTTTTCTTGTCGAAATATTCAGTTTAGTTTATCCATAAATATTCAAATGCGTTATAAGAACTTAGTATTGGTTTCAATTAATACCTACTAATTCATATAAGCTAATATTTTGAAGGATTTTCGTTGTGTCTACGTCTCGTTTTATCTCAATCTAAAAGAGGAGCTGTTAAATTAGTAGTTATTGTAATTGAACTAAAATTTCTTACTATATTGTTATATATTTACACGGGGATTTTATGGGGCATTCAGTGAGGATCTAACTTGTGATAAGTAATAATGGATCTGCGAGATTAACTTTAAAAAAATCCCTCCTCTACACAGTTGACGCCGGGCAGCCACTTCTAGTTTTAAATAGTTCTTTTTAAGCAGTCAAGTTTCTGGTCTTCTGCGTATGCCCGACAGGAAGACTTTTAAATTTTTGATTTTCTGATTTTCTGCACTTGCGCAATAGGAAGCCTTTACTTTCCTTTTTTTTCATACTGTTGTGATGTGTGGTTTCGTATTCCTTGTAGTAATAGTAGTAATTCTACGAGCGTATCTTAGCTCTATGTGTTGGCTTCTCATAGCTAATATCCTCCATGTCCTCTAGACTGTCTCTATATATCTCCTGCTGTAATGCACATATGTAAATGAGATAACACGCCATTGGCTATCTCACTACACATACATGCACATACAGGAAGTTAAAACACACAATAAGGGATGTGATTCGGTATTGTTGTCTCGAAGATTAGTCATGAAGATAACCTGTTTGTGTTTACGATATTGTCGTCATCATCTTCGTGAGAAGAGGACACCAGCGTACGTACATTGATCAGTGAAAGGTGTCCCACAACTATGAACCAACACACTCATCCGAATGTGGAAGCTTAATTCTCCATTTAAAACAAATATAGTCCAGCCTTGTGTTATGGAAACCGAAATCGGCCATTAAGAGATAAAAAAAAAAGAAGAAGCAAAAAAGTCTGCCAAATATCAATTCTCTTTTTTCAGTCAGCATGGCGTGACGTCCGACTTTCAGCTCTACTGAATCCCGACCCAGAGAGCCGTAGTGTAAATGCCATCACAAAGCAACTTGCAAACTTAAGCTATGCGAAACACAATGGGTCGTGGTCATGTTTTTTTTCTTCACTATATTGAATATCCCTCCCTCTCTGTTTTAATAATGCGACTCTATGGATGCCCGGATAATACGCCTATGGGTAGACATTTGATGAGTAACAGCAATGCCAGGGCTGTGTAAATATTGTAATCGAGCGGTCGCAAGCTGCAGGTTGAAATAAGTTATATATACTAGCTAATATATGCACCCCCGGGTGGCAAGTAATTTAAGTTTTAATGTGTAATAAAATATCGTATTAAAAAATTAGAAACGCTAATGAAACTAAATAAGAATTCAGATAAAAAGATTTGAAACAGAGGAGGGTATAATCGAAAAATAGAACAACTGAAATTTACTCTTCCATCACTCCCGTCCTTCATTGTTATTTTTTCTAATTTAACTATTTAGTTAAAATACGAAGTAAAGAATAAATGACACTTATCTTTTCTTGTTAATGGATTCATTTAAGATTAATTGAAGAGATTTTTCTTATATTCATTAAAATAAATCAAAACAGTTAGAAACCAATAATATAAGCATATATTTATTAAAATTACATTTCTAATATCAATATGCAAATTAGCCTTCCCGTTCACACGTAAACCGTATTTTGTTGTATATATAATACAATTTGCATGTATTAGTATGTAGACCTGGTCAACGGGTGGGGAGTGCTATAATTAACGGGCGTCGATCCCAGGGGGCCATCCCCCAGGCAACACCTGCCCCTTGATTTAAAGGAGCAGGGCTGGGTTTATTGCCAAGTGCCTGAGGGCCCCCCTTGAGGGGGAATGCCGACGGGATTCGACGCAATTTTTTCACCTGCCACTCCATGAGCTTCGGTTTGTGGGTGGTCCACGTTAATAGGGACTTTGTGCCTGACCCGTACAAGTGGGTACGCAGGTAAATACCATGTAGACTGGTCAACACCGGGGGTCCAGTGGCTTCGGCCCTGGATCTTACAAGTTAATAGCGTCGATCCCAGGGGGCATCCCCCCAGGCAACACCTGCCCCCTCGATTAAAGGGCAGGGCTGGGTTTATTGCCCAGTGCCTGAGGCGCCCCCCTTGAAGGGGGAATGCCGACGGGATCGACGCAATTTTTCACCTGCCATTCCATGGGCTTCGGCTCGTGGGTGGTCCCACGTTAATAGGGACTTTGTGCCTGACCCGTACAAGTGGGTACGCGGTAAAATATAATGTAGAGTGGTTAACAGTATAAATAATGTAAAACAATTTATCAATAATTGAGGTTAAAATAAGGATAAATTCATGGTGAATGTGACGTCAATTACTAAGGGAAATTGTGACTTGAGTAGTGATTTAGTTTTCGGTTACAGACAGAAAAACACACAATCTCCATTATAATAAGATATATATATATATATATAATATATATATATATATATATAATTATATAAGTATATTTTATTTCTCTGAATGTTTGAGATGAGGCTTGATGATTAAGTATTATCTGCGTTATTCGGACTATTGTCCTCATCTTCATTGTTATCTGTACAAACGTTTCAGAAACGTTGTACAGGTTGGAATTGGTGTATGATCCACCAAAGGTTTTACCACTAACACTTTCTGCACTACTAAGTGCCATCATCGGTTTGGAACTGGTTGTGATGTTTCCATTGTGTTTCTTTTTAAACAAACAGTAGCAGTAGAATTAGTAGGACAACTTTTATTGATTCACAATTTAATCTTTCGCTCTATTAAATTGCTGACAATAAAAGTATGTCATTATTTTAAAAAATTCTCTCTCTCTCTCTCTCTCTCTCTCTCTCTATATATATATATATATATATATATATAGATATATATATATTATATATATATATATATATGGTACCTTGACTTACGAGTGCCTCAAATTTACAAGTTTTTGAGTTACGAAGCAGTGACTCGGCACTTTTTTGCTTTGTGTTGTGAAGCAAAAATTTGAGATACGCTTTTGTTAATAAGTTCAATAAAAACATTTAAGTTTCTAAATTTATTACACCAAAGAAAAAATATTATTATTAAAAAAAAAACAAAAAAAAAACAAACATTGAAAAAATTAATAGCCCAATAATTCATTAAATTTCAATTTTATTATGTTTTTATACATTACAGTGATATATTCCTTATTAAATAACGTAACAAAAAAATAGTGTTATTTTGGGTGGCGATAGGAACGGATTAATGCATTCAGTTTATTTCAATGCGAAAAATTGATCTGATATTGGAGGAAATTGCGTTAGGAACGAATTAATCCACAAGTCAGGTACACACTATATAATATATTATATATATATATATATATATATATATATATATATATTATCTGACACGATCGGCATATTCTATATGCATATTCTTATGGTACAACAGACACTTGACTCTCCAAGGAGAGTCAAGTGTCTGTTGTACCATAAGAATATTCTTTTTGTTCAAAAACCCGTTTACAGAGAATTTGTAGAAAGTAATAAGACTATTTTTATTTTATTTTTGATGTTGGCAACCCTGATTGAAAATCGTAGTACTTTCTGTTATATAATGTTTAGTGAGCTCAAATGTCACTGGGTACATCGTGCTTCTGGCTTTGCGTTAAAAAAAGTTAAGTTTATTAAATAACAATTGAAAATTACCAGATCAAAGTTCATTCATTGCTAAATTGCCTTCTTGGTATAGGACATAAACAGCTTCCTGTCAGAAATATATAAAAAATTGACGTTGCATTCTGGGAAAAATTAATCTTTTAATTACTATAAATTAATTACTATAACATGCCTGATCAATGTCAGCCATTTAATTTGAAGTTTCGCCTTCCTGAACCATCCATTTTGTGACACTGTAAATGCTGAAAATTGGATATTGACTCGGGACATTGACCAACCATTTGTGAGTTTACAAAGTTTATTCTCTGTATTACCGTTTAATATGTCAAACTCTTTAACATTAATCATCAATCATTCTCAGCATCAAACGTTGATCAGATCTGATGACAGGTCTCACATTTTCCTCACTTCGTGAAGTGACCGTTCAATATCGCTCATCCAAAAACACCCTGTGCCACTTAAGCCACGTGCATGGGGTATAAGTCTTGATCTTCATGAGCCTGTGTTAACTTGTTAAATTGTCCTCAAGTTTATTAGAATTTGATCTTGTTGGAGTTTTTTTGTGTTATAAGGCGTGTGCTAGATGTTCACTTGTACTTATAGACTCGCCGATAACCATGTGACCAACCTATTGACCAACCACTGGCAGTATTCTGCTGCTGATATTGTTACTTATACTGGCTGTTCTGATCATACCTACACACATTGCTTTGAGCCTTTGTGGACGACGGAACATAGGATTATATCACTGGACATTTTGACACTACGTAGGTTTACATAACCCAGGACTTATTCATAACCCAAAGGATTCTATAGCCCAGGACTTACTTACTTACTTACTTACTTTAAGCCCTTTTCAACTGGGCGAGTATGGCCGTCAGAAACTTAACAGATCTTGTGTTAGATTTCGAGAAATATCAAATTAAACACGCAAACATGAATGTATCACTTCTCCTCTCAGTCATGAGTAAATAGAAGAACAGATTGGTTTATTTAGCCTTGGTATGACAGCCAGTCTAGGAGAAGGGAAACTGGAATCAAAATTAAATTTGATTAAATAAATCAGAATTAAATTTGTTTAAGAATTGAATTTGTGTCGTATTCTGTACGTGGTGGACGGGTTAGAAAAATACAGACTCATTTGCTTCATCTCTCGGTGTTGCATAGTGGCATCAAATTCTATACTGGGGTTTTCACGGCACCATATATCTATCTGTTATATACTGGCTTCAAACTCACGCTGCTAAATCATGTACGTTAGTACTGGTTTCAAATTCACGGCCCTACTTCGTGTAACTGCATACGTAGCGGGTATCGTCTCTAACCCTAAACGATATATGTAGTTGTCGTTTAATGAAATCTACAACACATGGCATTAGTAGGAGTTGACTTTATTTCTCTTCTCGGCTGTGGGTGGCGAGCGTGACAATAGGAATGCCCAATGACTACTACTACTGTTTGTTTGGCCATGTTGAGGCCATTTAATTTGAAGTTAATTTCTCATATCGTATGAGTCGCTGCTTGTGCTCTGTTCACTGTCTCCTGTCTGACTGTCTCTCTGTGGTCGGCCTGCTGTCTGCTCGACCCTCTAGCTTTTGTATTGACGACACGCCTACGCATCTTTATCTTTTGATCTGACAACGGACGTTTGTTTTATCTTCTCCCTGCTTCCTTGACCGGAAAGCCTCGCTTTCGTTTTCCCCTTTTTTTAAAAATATATATTTTTATATTTTTCTTTGTCTTTTTGCCGGAAGCTTCGTTTTCCGGTCGAGGACAATACAACATCTGTCGGTGATGCTTAGAATGTTCTGTCTTGATCTCCCGAAGAAGGAAAAGACGCTACCTCCCCCAAAGGTATGGAATGGACATGATACTAAACTACATCTGATTGGGAGGCTGCAATTATGGAGATCTGGGAGTGTGGAGTACCCCTTTCCACTGCCATTACTCCCAGGTACACTCTGACCCGGGGTGGTAGTATCTGCTAGGATCGCTTAGATGTTTAAAATGATTCCTATTCGATAGGACCATTTGCAAAAAAAAAACAAAAAAAAAACAACAACAAAAAACTCTTTAAAAAAATTACACAAAATATGTATATACAAATGTTCAAGGATTGCGATTCCTTAACCTCTCGGCATAAAATAACCCTAGTTATTAAAACCAATGAGTCGTTTCGGTAGGAGAGTCTGCAATGTGTTTGATTTTGCTGGTTTGGTCAAATTAAATGAAAAATAAATCATTTTTGACAAATTAATTATTGAAACTCTGCAATCAAACCAGTTGTCATGGTCATCATTAGGTCGCGCTGACAGCACGGATTCCCATGACGGATATCCATAACTTTCTCTCACCAAGGTCCTCTTCCCGGTATCCAGAAACTGCACAGAGCTGATTGATGTAGGTTTTTGCTGGTCAGTCTAAACTAGTGTGTCCATGTGTAAGTGTCCACGGAAGAACGTCACTTATGAGTTCGTCCTTGCTTCTCCAGCAGTTGTTTGTGTGATAGGGGGTAAGTGGTCGTACAGCTGTTTTTTGTGGGACGCTGCTTCCAAGATTTGTTCACGCAGCATCCTTATGTAGTTCCCATCTAGATCCCCCAAGCGCTTCGTTAGAATAAGTAGTGCAGCCTTACAGTACTACTAACTCAGCTACAGCTTGGAAGTATTCTCGTTTTATCTTATCAGAGAGACTAGATTTACGTATGATGGATAAAGCAGTCCATGCCTTTCCTATGCGTATTATTGACATCGCTTTCTGTAGATGAGATATTACTACCAAAGTATGGGAACATGTCTATTAATTTGAGAGGCTTACCATCCAGTGTGAAGATCTGCTCTCTGTCCGGGTCGGATGGGTTGGATAAATACATAAAATTATCACGTCTACCTGTTATAAATATCACCGATTATTTTAAGTTTTTAAACAAACAAACAAACAAACAAACAAACAAAAGAAAACCATGAAATCAATACACTCTAACAACAACAACAACAACAACAACAGCAGCAGCAGCAGCAGCAAGAAGTTTGCAGACTTTAAATTACACGTAGTCAGCAAAAGTCTATGGTTGTGTGCATCCAGACAAAATGGCTCTTCAAATTAACTGACTTGTCTCCGAATGTTTGCATCCGCTTACCGGTGAAATGTGACAATAATATTTATGAAGCGTCATTACACTTGCAGACACACAACACACACACACACACAGCACACACACACACACCAGATCGATATCGTGTTTTCGTCGAACAGGTAAGATTGATAATATCTTGTAGATTGCATAAACATCGTCTGGATTTTAAATCAATTTTTCATTACAGAGTGTGAGACGCTTATCAAACTGCGTACGTTTCAATTTGGAACTAATCGAATATCCTATCGTTATTAATGACAACAATAATTTTGTGATCATTGCTTCGATCAACATTAACATTGTTGCACAGGAATACGAATATTTGATGAACTCAAACCAAACGAAGCAGAAAGTCAAACGCACTGACCAGCCTCGTAGCTGAGAGAGTTGAGTATCTTTCAACTTGGGTCAATATTCAATGGGTGCTATTTTGATATCTCACAAGTGCGTAGTGCAATGGTTAATGTCATGGGAAATGAACTCGTCGACCCCTCCACCACTTTAGAAACTGATATTTCAATGTTTTCCCAATAAGTCATTAAAACGTTAGTAAAGTACGTATTTACCCAACCCCTCTACGACGAGCAAGATGTCAATTTTTAAGCGGAGTACAACTGGTTTGTCAGGCCGGTTTAGCTCACTCGGTAGAGCACCCGCCTAGGAATCGCAAGGTTCCTGGTTCGATACCGGTCCCCGCCAACTCAGCGCATAGATAATCTGATCTGTGCAGTAAAGTGTGAGTGTGGGGGAGCTTACGGTAGGCGTGGTATTCTACCTCTGCAAAACAACCTCACTGGTCTACCACTAGTGAAAAGGGGATAGACTCCCTCGCTGTCTAACTGATACCGATAATAGGCCACTCTGCAAACTTTACTTTTACAACTGATTTGATTAACTTTTTATTTTCATCGTCTTGTTTACCCACAACTAGGGGGAGAATGGATAGAATTATGCTTTTTTCAAGGGTAATTAGCAGAGAACAAAAAGTTTTTTTAAGAGTAGTATGTACATTGATCAGCTCTGTGCGGATACAGGATGCTGCACAGAGGACCTCCCGAGAATGATGAGAGATAGGAACGGATGGAGAGAGATTGTCATGGATATCCATGCCAACAGCGCGACATGATGATGATGATGATATATTAATTAAATTTGGACTAAGTTATTAACTAAATGTTTAAACTCTAGATTTTTTGTTGTAAATTAATAAGAAAATATTGAATGAAGCCGGAGTAGACAATAAATTACAACTTGGCTTTTAAATATGTAAAGAAATCAATAAAAACTTTATCATTTTTTAACAATTATGCAAAACCTTTTGGTGGAAATGATAAGTGTTAAGAAGAGAGATTGAAAAACATAGTACACCTGTTTCACAATAGTTTTACATTTGTCTCACAGAATAGTTGTTACATTTGTCTCACAATAGTTGTTACATTTGCCTATAAATTTTATACACTAAATCTAACAATTATTATCTTTATTTATTATTTATTTTTTTAACCTAAGACCCCTTTTGATTCCAATTTTACGCTGGTGGACCTTCCATAGCACATTCAATGTTTAAAGATTCTGTTGTATTTTTATGATAGAATATTTTTTGCTTGCCTGGACCCAAAAATGTTACATGGTCCCATGGGGGCAATATGGCCCTCGATCGAGACCAACTACAATTGGTATCACTTTGACTTTCATATTCCATAGCCTTTTCAGTTCTCTGGCAAGGTCCAGGCATTGGTCCATCTTTTCGTTTTTCTTCATCTTCACCCTGTGATCTGCTGGAACTGCAAAATCCACCAGTTGACAAATTCTTTCTTTTGTGTTAATCAACACTAGATCTGGTCTTCTTGCTGGGATAAGGTGGTCCGTTTTTATCTCAAAGTCCCAGATAATTTTATGCGTTTCATTATCAAGAACAGATTCTGGTTTATGCATATACCATTTTGTTGTATGGTCAACATTTATTTTTTTGCATAATTCCCAGTGGATCACCTTCCCAACCCAGTTGTGTATTCCCGTTGTGCTAGTTTGCTACATTCGCTTAGAACATGGTTTACAGTCTCATCTCTGTCACCGCATAGTCTACATTTACTATTTTGTTGGGTCTTATCAAATTTTGCTTTGATATAATTTGTCCTTATGACATTATTTTGTGCAGCAATTATTAGTGATTCAGTTTCTCTTTTGTGGTTTCCTTTTGTTAACCATGTCCAAGTCCTTTCATGTGCAACCTCTCCGATTTGTCGTTTGAAGTGTCCATATAATTGTTTTTCTTCCCATTTTTGTTTTCTAGTTTTTATTGTTATTCAGTTTGTCCATATTATTATTATTATTATTATTATTATTATTATTATTATTATTATTATTATTATTATTATTATTTTACATCTCATCAATATTTCTTCA
This sequence comes from Doryteuthis pealeii, assembly GCA_023376005.1. NCBI lineage: Eukaryota > Metazoa > Mollusca > Cephalopoda > Myopsida > Loliginidae > Doryteuthis > Doryteuthis pealeii. The sequence goes on from CM042156.1 coordinate 36,569,164, forward strand.
TTCATTTTCTCCTTTAAACTCATTGTATTCTTATTCTTATCCCGATTATCAAAATCTTATCAGTGCTATTGTTTCTTTCCCCATGGAAAACCCCAAAGAATTTTCGATTTAATATTCTCTCATATTGATGTAGAGCCATGATGATTCTTCTTCTTCCTTCTTCTTCTCTTCTTCTTCTTCTTCTTCTTCTTCTTCTTCTTCTTCTATCTTTTTCTTCTTCTCTTCTTCTTCTTCTTCTTCTTCTTCTTCTTCTTCTTCTTCTTCTTTTCTTCTTCTTCTTCTTTCTTCTTCTTCTTCTTCTTCTTCTTCTTCTTCTTCTTCTTCTTCTTCTTCTTCTTCTTCTTCTCTTCTTCTTCTTTCTTCTTCTTCTCTTCTTCTTCTTCTTCTTCTTCTTCTTCTTCTTCTTCTTTCTTTTCTTCTTCTTCTTCTTTATCTCTTTCTTCTTTTCTATTCTTCTTCTTTTCTTCTTCTTCTAGACTTTTTTATTTCTTCTTTCTTTCTTTTTCTTCTTCTTCTTCTTTCTCTTTTCTTCTTCTTCTTCTCTTCTTCTCTTCTTCTTCTTCTTCAAACCCAGCATGATTCTCATTGGCCCGCCGGGTTATTATGTCATCCAAGGTTGATTATTAGAAAATATTGATGCACTACTTTCTTTTCATGCATTACAAATATGCCATAGTGAGAAGAGGCAAATCTTATGGCAAATTTTCTCATTTATTTGGCGAAGATTACTTTGCTTTTGCATCGCAAAAATTGCAATTCTGCATGGCCTATTATCATCATAATACGACTCCAAGTTAGAATTTCACACCAGTGTTAGCTGGTGGCCTTCCACTGAGTGACAACAAGTCTCCTCTTGTCTCAAGGACTCTTCTGAGAAAAATAACCGATCTTAACAACGCTGTTGTCTGGATGGTCTTGAGTCTTCCTCGGATTTTCTAATTCCCCCAGTTTCTTTTCCAATTCCTTGGGGGACCGTTCCAAGGGCACCAACTGCAATTGGTACCCCTATCACCTTCATGTTCATGGATTTTCAGTTCTCTGGTAATACAAATATTTGTTTATTTTTTTCCTTTCATATTCTCTTTGTGGTCCACCGAAATGGCAAAAGGCACTAGAGGACAAGCTCTTTTTTCTTGTTAATTAACACTAAGTCTGGTCTTCTAACCGGGATTAGGGGATCAGTTTGTATCTCAATGTCCCAGATAACTTTATGCCTCCCATTTTCTAGGACGTATTCTGATTTGTGCATATACCATTTGTTTGCATGGAAAAAATCTAATTTCTTGCACAATTCCCAGTAGATCACCTTTCTAACCCAGTCATGTCTCGTCTTGTACTTCTTTTCTGCTAGTTTCCAGCATTCACTTATTATGTGATTAACCGTTTTGTCTTTGTCTTCAAACATCATACACTTGCTATTCTGTTGCGTCCTATCTATTTTCGCTTTGATATAATTTATCCTTATAGCATTATTTTGAACAGCTGTTATAATATATTGCCGTGTCCAGGTAATCTCGTATGCAATTGTTACATAATTATTAGATACCTAATATTTATGGCAATAGTGTAGAAACATGATGGCGATTAGTGCAGCTGATGGCCTTGAGAGTGAGTGACGGCGCTTGACCTCACTCTCACCTTGCCTTCCAGGGATAAATCGTGAGAACCGGAAGGCATAGAAGATCCTGTCTTCCGGTTTAAGGATAGAAGTAACTCAGTCAGTTAGAAGTTAGAAGCCGAGCTTGTAAGATGTAAGTCTCACTGCGCAGGTGTCTGGGTTGGGGATTTGGAAATAAAGTAACATCAACGTAAATCGAAGTCTTGTGTTTATTACCTAAAAACTAACAATGACACAGGGCTTCTGATAAAGAGAAATCCCTAACAGAAAACCAGACCGAAGTCCCCACGACAACCCCAGACGCAAGATGTTAGAAGATAGAACCAAAGCCGGTCAGAAGAGAAGACGACTAGAAGTAAGAAGTAAGAAAAGGGTATACAACATTATATCGATTTGGTACCGTGAAAACCTCAGTACACAACACAAATATCTCCATCTTTTTGCTTGAAGTATCCATATAGTTGCTTTTCTTCTCATTTCTGTTTTCTAGTTTTTGTTGTTTTTCTGTTTGTCCATATGTTGCAATTGCTGTTACTGGTTGCAGTAATTAGTCTTTCTTTGCTCTTCTTAGTGTATTATTTGAGTCCTTAAATTTTCGCATCTCCAATGCTGGCGAGACCTCTTCCTCATTCTTTTTTTGACATATATGGTCTGTCTATGTCATCTCTCGGATGTAATGTCTTGTGCATTGTCATCAGTTCCCTTGTCCTTTGGTCCATTTGTCGGAACTTCCCTCTTGTCCATTGTAAGAATGGCCCAGAGTATCGTCCAAAAGGGAACAGTCCAGGTATTTATTTTCTTTGATTTCTGCTGCAGAGCTTGTCCTTCTAGGGTACTTAGGCATCTACTCAATTGTTGGACCAACCCGTAGTGGATGGGCATGAACTTTCCAAACTAAAATCCATGTATACCACCATGGCTCGGTGTTTTTTGGGGTTTGACACTTTCTTTAGTGTTACTCTCCAGGTGTATGTCTGTCTCAGGATCTTCTTCGATTCACCAGATTTCTTTTTTCATGTCATTTATCCATTTGGCTTCTCTGTTATATGTTAAGTTTTTAAGGGCCATCCTTTGGCTTTAAAGCAGGGCGCTTATCCAGTGGAATTGGATCCTTGATAAAAAGTCCCTCGATAATGAATCCTTTGGTTACTAAAGTGTTCTCAGTTACTGGTATAGGGTACTTCAATAATGAATCCTTTGGTTACTCTGTTCGTGTATATAATCTAATATAATATAATCATTCGCACTATATAATATATTTACCAACCCCTCCGCACGAGCAGAATGTGACACAAGGTCAATTTCTTAAGCTGAGTTTAACAGGTTTGAATTCAGAGTTTTCCTTCTCCTAGACCGGTTGCCTAACCAAGGTTAAAGAGCCCAGTCTACCCTGCTATTTATCCATAGCTGGAGGGAGAGTAGGATTCATACCTTTCCCAAAGGTATTAGCGCTAAGTGAAATGCAATTACCACATCCAGGATTTGAACTCGGGGCGACGAGTCCATTTCCCATGACTTTAACTATTACACCACGCGCTTCCATTGTGTTAATCGTATAAGTCCTTCCTAAATATTGGTAAATATCCAGCAATCCTATGCCCGTCCTCAAAGAGTGCAGGTGTAATTATAACCAATGTGGAGGGGGGTTAGATAGTATGTCTTCCACGTAGTAGTGATTGGCTACAGAGAGTCAATCACATAACCTTGGCGAGTCTATAAATCCTGGTGGGGAATTAGAGCACATTTTATATATCAAAATAATTCCAACATTATATTCTTTATTTTCCCATTTGTTGCACAAAAGTGTTGTGTCTCTTTTGCATTCGGTTATTTGTCTTCTTGTTTTTTTTTCCACTGACTTGTTGACTAGAATTTCCCCCGTTATTTAGGAAGGTCTTGTTTTACTTATATTGTTTTTCCTCCGGTATCTTTAAAGACTTCATTCATTCGTCAATATATTTTGTTTCATTCCTTCCAGTTGTATATTCATTCTTATTTGTTGTGGTATTTTTTGGACTTTTCATTCTATTATGTCCTTGTGTTTTTTTTCTTTCTAAATGCTTTCTCTTAAATAATAATGAAATTTATTGTGTACAGTGTTCAGGTGCACCACAACTCATCAAAGTCTCATGTCAAGTACACAGAATAATGTATTAGTGTCAGGAACATGAACAGTTTACAGTAGTAATATGCATGCATGTGTGCGTGCATATGTTGTGAGAGGGGCATCAGGTATAGTGTCGGTGGACTACAGGAAGCATGGAGGCTTTAAAAGATTCAGTGTTTCGACTGCCTACAACAGACGGGGGCAGTTATTCCATGCCTCCGCAATTCTGAGCGTGAAAAAAAAGTTTTGAAAGTCACGTTGAAAGTGCTGTTTTCTGACTTTGTAGGCATTCCCCACGTGTGTTAGAAAGATGGAGATCAAAAAGGTGCTCAAGGTTGCTGTTGTTAAGATGATTAATGACCTTATGAGCGTTTACCAGGTCAGTTGTCAGACGCCGAAGTTTCAACGAATCCATTCCCAGGGCAGCGAGACGTTCAGAGTATGGTAGATGCCTGATGGAGTGTATTCGTTTGGTTTCACGTCTCTGTACAGTTTCTAGGAGGTTAATATTCTGAGCAAGATAGGGGTTCCAGACTGGTGATGCAAACTCCAAGTGTGGTCGCACCATAGCTTTGTACAGTTTTAGATAGATAGCCGGTGAGCAGCTGTCAAAGGTCTTGCTGAGTGACGCCAGGACACCCTCGGCCTTTTTGACAATTTCAGAGATGTGTTTCGTCCAATGTAAATCACAGCTGATAGTAATACCCAGATCACGTTCACAAGAAGATTCCTTGATATTAGTGTTGTGGAGGGAGTATATGTATGATGGGTTTTTCCTCCCAAAATGCATGGTGTTGCATTTGTCCACTGCCAGCTTCAGTTGCCAGTCAGTGATCCGTTGTTGCACTGTGTCCAGGTCTGACTGCAATAAAGATCTGCAGCGTTCAGGATCTATCTTTTTTATCTCAAGGTACAGCTTGATGTCATCGGCATAATTCAGTACTATGGTATTCCTTAAGTTAGCATCTTGTTGCCATAGTTTCTTTATTTATCCTTCTAGCCTCATTTCCAATCCGGCTTATGTGTTTTCTGTTTTAAAGGAAATATGACCTTACATTCCAAGAATAACTATTCACTCCTTTAGAACTGATGCGATAACTTTATATATTTTGGGAAGGCATGTGATGGGTCTGTAGTTTTTTGTTCTTGTTGTTTCATTTGCTTTTGTTCACTTACGGTCAAGTTTCGTTGAATGCACCGGTTCCCGCTTGATTACCAAAGTTAAGTAGCGCTGTGCATGTTCAGTACTTAGATGGGTGACAATTTAAGCAACAGCAGGTACTGTAAGTAACCACTTATAAACATGACTTGATTCGGCATTAAATGACCCGAAAAGGGTTAATATGCTGTAAAACAAAACAAATAAACCAACCTTTGCTTTTGTACGTTTTAGTGTACTTATAATCTCTACTATTTCGATATTTTCGTACATTTGTGGCTTATTTTTATAGGTGTTTTTTAAAAAAATATTTTCAATAGATCATATTTTTTTTATTATACGTTTTTTATGGCTCCACATATTGCTCCAAAATGTTTTTTTTTAATTCTACACTCGTTGGGGTTTCTTTTATGTTTATTGTTTCTTTTCCTATTTTTCGATAGAATTTTTTTTTGGAAGTTTTGAAATATTTTGTTGTGTCCAAAGAACTTTATTTGTTTTTCTTATCTTCGTATACATTTAGTATTCAGTTGGAATTTTTTTTTGCTTCTATTTTACTTTTATTATCAGGAACTTATCGATTGACATTATCTTATATTTTATTTTAGTTTTCTCTTGCTTTCATGGTTTTTTACTTTGACACCTTTACTCATTTCATCAAGTATAGATATTTCTCCTTTGTATTTTTCTATTTCTTTTTGTATACTTAATTTCAATTTGTGTGGTTTAAAGTTATTTTGTTTATATGTTATGCCTACTGGACTTATTACTGTCGCAGTGGAACATTTCATTTTATTTAAAAGTGTAAGATTTAGTTTACAACCTTGTAGAAGCTTTTTTATGGCATATAATATATCCGGGTTAAGGGATATATTCTGAAGTTTGCATTTGGTATATTATCGCAGTAGTAATTGGTACATCGAATAGCAATCCGTCTCCGAGCAGTCGTCTAGCGAGTAAAGTTAGCTTGTAGGCATTAGGTCTAGGACCAACACAGTGTCGACTATTTATACATGACACTGTCCAATCAGATTATAGTGAGAGGGTACCAAGGTATTTAAATATTCATTATATCAGCATAGTATGCCAAGTTCATCTGCATTAGGTTGTTTTTGTCATTTTCTTTCGAAATGCTATGTTTTTCATATCCGTATTAATTACCAGAGAGAGAGAGAGAGAGAGAGGAGAGAGAGGAGAGAGAGAGAGAGAGAGAGAGGAGAGAGAGAGAGAGAGGAAGAGAGAGATCGTTGAGAAATAGTGGCTTGAGATATATTTATTTCAGCACTTGTATTGGTGCTAATAGATACTTATTACATAAATAATAAGAAGTAAACAATTCACAAAGACAAACTTACAAGAAGAGGAGGGTCAAATGTGTGTCGTCAAAACGCAGTGATTTTGTCCGAATATAATTTTCTTCTGTTTCAATCACAAGCTACGTCGACTATTATAGGCTATGAGCCAGTCCATCCTGTAGGGTGTTACTCCTCTACAACAGAGAGAGGAGAGAGAGAGAGAGAGAGAGAGAGAGAAGAGAGAGAGAGAGAGAGAGTTCTATATTTGTTTCGACGATTTTATTTTTATTTTCTGTGTAGTCTATTTTTTTATATTTTTTGGTTGACCATTCTCTATTTTTTTTGTTGCTGAAGTTTTCATACAATCATTGCTTAATCGTTTCAATGCATCATCTGTTTCATTATTACCTTGTGTCCATTTCAAGCGGTAATACTTTTTTGGTACTGCCAAACTGCCACTCGCTCAAGTTCTGCCGATGACATAAGCTTTAGACACGCCCACAAATTTTTATGAAAACAAAATTCTCTTCGTTTCACGAGTACAACCATCGCTTAACGTGTACCCTAGACCTACTTAGAAATAAAACAAATTATTTTACTTTTAAAACGTAATATTTTTTTAGATTAGAAAATTGATAATTAAAAAAAAAATCAATTTTGAATCATGTAAATTTCTGGTTCTACAAATATTTTTTCTTTAGTTACGAATTTTATTTTATTTACATTTTTTATTTATAAATAAAGCGATTCTATATTTTTATATAAATTTTTATCAACAATTATTTTAATATGCACGAATCTTTACAATTTTTTTTAGAAACTAAACAATCATTTCATGTTTCCCTTCACTCGATAACTTTTAAGATGATCTTTGAGTTAAAACTTTATTAAAAAACAAAGCAAAAAAAAAAAATAAATTTTCGGGAATTTCTGCTTCTATAAACGCACTGAATACCCCATTTAAGTGCTACATGTTCATTTCGTTGTATATCAGCAACTACCTGTTCTTTGATACTATCCTTATCAGCAACTGTTAATCGGTGGCTTTTAAAGCTATAATAAAAGTAAAGTAAATTCGTCGGGGGTGGGGGGCTATTGTCAGTATCAGCCGAACAGCGAGGAAGTCTATCCCCTTTTCACTAGCGCTAGACCAAGGAGGTTATTTCAGCGTCTGAGGTGGAGCGCCATATCCTCTGTGCTACTCATACGCTGAGTTGGCGAGGGTCGTTATTGTCGAACGCTCTACCGACTGAGCTAAATCTCATTTTCGCTAATCAATTGGGGTCTGTGTGTATCTGCACATTTAATTCTTTATCACCATATGGTGTAGGTTCCCTGAGTTTTAGTTCTTTCTGATGTTTTATTTAAACTAGCAAAATAAAAAACACCCTCCGGGCGATGTAAAAATAGATTTTTGAAACATATTATTAAAAAATAAAACAATTTGAAATGTAAACTTTAAATATGTATTAAAATAAAACAAACTATATATAGATATATAATACCAGTCATGTATTTATTAAAACTTGTTTTAAAAAAAATCAATGAGGACTGTCTAATGTTGCATGTTCAAATTTTGAGTGTATTCATTCTATGACGATTTTGGGTAATGTGACGTAATCAGTGACGTAATTTTTGTTACAGACAAAAACCGGAAGCGAATCTCCATTATTAATACTAGCAAAATAAAAAGACACCCCCCGGCGATGTAAAAATACTTTTTTTTTAAAAAGATATTGCCTGAGGGGATGGGAGCTGAAAATTGAATGTCATAGAGTGTGTACCATAAGTATGTATAATCGTCAAATTTATTAAAGGAGTAAAAAAAAAAAAAAAAAAAAAAAAAAAAAAAAAGAAATGGAAACAGTTCCGATAACTTTAAATATTATATTAGAATAAAACAATTTATATATAAATATATAACGCCGGGCATCTATTTATTTAAACAATGAGTATTGTCTAACGTTGCATGCTCACATTTTGAGTATATTTATTCTATGTTATGACGTTGGATTATGTGTTGTGTATGTGACGTAAGCAGTGACGCAGTTTTTGTTACAGACAAAAACCGGAAGCGAATCTCCATTATTAATAGATGTATAAAAAATGCATATAATACTTCTTCACAACCCTCTTTTGACCATTTTCATTGTGTTTTTATTTTGTATTGATTTTGTGAAAATCTTGGTAAGTCAGGGTTATAATTATAACATGGATGGTAAGGAGAAGATAACTCTGTCTCATTGCCATAGTTGCATTCACCAAATAAGACAACATCAGTTTAACCAATCTATTTGCTTGTCTCACTTAAAAAAAAGAAGAAGCGGATATGCACTTTTCTGGGAATTTCGTATCCTATGATTCTCTTCTTTTCCTTATCCTTTAAAGAGAGAGAGAGAGAGAGAGAGAGAGAGAGAGAGAGAGAGAGAGAGAGAGAGAGAGAGAGAGAGAGAGCAGATAGAGAGAGAGAGAGAGAGAGAGAGAGAGAGAGAGAGAGAGAGACAGAGTTGGAGATAAAGAGTTAGAGAGAGAGGAGAGAGAGAGAGAGAGAGAGAGAGAGAGAGAGAAGAGTTAGAGAGAGAGAGACAGAGACAGAGACAGAGAGATAAGAGTTAGAAGAGAGAGAGGGAGATAAAGAGTTAGAGAGAGACAGAGACAGAGACAGAGACTAGAGAGATAAAGAGTTAGAGAGAGACAGAGACAGAGACAGAGACTAGAGTTGGAGATAAAGAGTTAGAGAGAGAGAGAGAGAGAGAGAGAGAGAGAGAGAGAGAGAGAGAGAGAGAGCGTTGGACGAGTCATTTTTATCATCTTAAGACACTTGGCTTCCTTACAACATGTTATACGAGATCACAAATAGACAGAATCATGTTCTGTTGACTATCGAAGAGAGTAGACAATTTTATTCCCGTTGGATCTCAGCCTGGTTCATCAAAGGAAGGGAGGATGCTGTTTGCTTTATCCACGGGAAGGCCGATGCAGGGTGTTTCATAAAAAGTGGATTTCATGAATGATTTTGGTGCATTTTATTTTTACTGCAAATTGCAGTTTTTTTCTCTGACACCATCAGAATAAAATTAAAAAAATATATATATTCGTTTTTACTTTGTAGATATGTTCCACATGTCTAACACCGGTTTCGACCAGGGGTCCAGTGAGCTTTGGCCGCTGGACCTCACAACTTAATAGCGTCGATCCCAGGGGGCTATCCCCTCAGGCAATACATGCCCCCTTGACTTAAAGGGACAGGGCTGGGTTTATTGCCCAGTGCCTGAGGTGCCCCCTTGAGGAGGAATGCCGAAGGGATCGACGCAATTTTTGTTCTTTCCCACCCATGAGCTTCGGCTTGTGGGTGGGCCCACATTAAAACGAGGCCTTGTGCCCAGCTCATACAATTTTTTTTACTTAACCTCTAACCCCATAATATAAAACCCAACTCCCCCTTCCTTTTCCTTTTATGAAAGAAAAGTTCATGATATCTGTATAATGTATAGGAATATCCCATAATTTATATTTGTTCATTGATACTCCCACCCAAAATGTTACCCCCACCCCCAAAAAAGAAAAATAATGAATTACTATTTCTTTTTCCCCAATTTCCTTTTCCTTTTTTTCACTTCTTCCTTTTTTTCCTTCCCTCATTCCATGTTCTTTTCCATTTTCCCTTCCCCTCTCTTTTCTTTTTTTATGCCAGTGAAAGTGAAAGAAAGCGAAAAGATAGATTAATACTGGGACATTGCCAGAGAACTGAGAAAACTTTGGAACATGAAGGTGAAGGTTGTGCCAATTGCAGTTGATGCACTTGGAACGGTCCCCAGGGGTCTGGAAAAGAGTCTGGATGAACTGGGAATCAGAGTTGAAAATGGAAGTGAATCCGACAATATATTGAAAAAATGAATAAAGAATAAAACTGGTTTAATGGAGTGCCGACACGTTTTTCGACCAAGAGATTGTCCTTGTACACATTGTATTCAATTCATTACTATTTTAAATACAAAATAAAATAATAATAATAGAAAAATATAAAATATGAATATCAAATATCTTGCCCTGGCGACGGCTATTTCTCTGTATACTTATTTTTAAAAATATTTTATTATTATTATTATTATTATTATTATTATTATTATTATTATTATTATTATTATTATTATTATTTAAAATAATATAATAAAATACAATGTATACAAGGATAATCTTCATTAACCATTTTATCCATTCAACATTTATTTCCTTTATTTATCTTTTCAACACACACACACACACACACACACACACACACACACACACACATATATATATATATATATATATGTACCCAATTAAAAATCTAGAAGTCACGGCGCACAGTACCGAGATACATACACACACTCACATTCACACACATATATGCAAACACACACATACATTTATATGTATACACATATAGTCATACACACAAATCCCATGACCCCCTACTTCACATATATAAGAGCATTAAAAAAATAACCCACCTCATAGAGGTTCTTCATGGAACAAATGGACATGCTACTACTAACACACTCGTCTACCCGGATTTTAATAGCATGTCAAACCCTCAAAAACACTTCAACTTTTATAGTTATTCTATAATGCTCCCTTTCTAAAAATCTATAAACAATTTCTTCAAATAAGAAATTTTCTCCTGACGATGACCTAAGGTCGAAACTAGTTGAGAATAAACAACATACAAGAAATATTTCTGATTGCCTTATTACTTTTTGTTCATACTATGTATATATATATATATGTATATATGTAAACAACTTTTAGCTATTTTCAGCCGACAGTGTATTTGGGAGAATATGTGCTTTTAATTTTAGTCAGACCTAATATTTTGAAAGTTAATTCATTTATGGTTAATTAGGCGGGATTTAACTACTTAAATGTAAGGCTAAACAAATCGAGAAAAATCAATCTCTGAATATATATTTCGACCTATTAGGTCTCATAAGCAGAGCTATAGATACGAAGATCGCCCCGCGTGTGACTCGAACCCTTTGTGTCGAAACGGCACGCCAGCTTCTTACCATCACGCCAAACGGAAAATCGCAATTTCTCTCGCTTTGTTTAGGTACTAGTAGCACTCATATTCTACTTTGGAGACTTTTATTGCACGACCTTTACGCAAATGTAAACAACTTTCAGCTATTTTCAGCCGACAGTGTATTTGGGAGAATATGTGTTTTTAATTTTAGTCAGACCTAATTTTTTGAAAGTTAATTCATTTATGGTTAACTACTTAAATATAAGGCTAAACAAATCGAGAAAAATCAATCTCTGAATATATATTTCGACCTATTAGGTCTCATCAGCAGAGCTATAGATACGAAGATATGTATATATGTATATATATATATTAGATGACAACAGAGTCCTAGCATATATTGACTTGGTTTATATAATGGAATATCAATCCCTTACAGGGTAACGAGATCACATAAAAAAACATCTCTACGACATACAAATAAGTCAAATAAGCGCCAGTGCGTTGCAAAAGCTCAGATCAAACTAACTAAAACATACAAAAAAGAACAGAAGAATAAATTCAATGCTAAATAAATAAAATTCGAGATCAAAGCTAAAAGCTGCCAGTTGAAAAAAGAATAGACTTCTGAAGAGAAAAGAACGCTTAAAAAAGTTGCTTGAAAACGTTCCTACCCAAGAAATCATTAAAAGAGGACATTTTTATAGAGGATGAACTTGAAGAGGTTCTAGAAACAGTCTAAAGCAGAAAGGCCACAGGCCTCGGTGAAATACCTCCTGAAGTATAAAAGACAAGGAAATCTGACGACATACTTCTTTGATTATGCAATGCAGTGTATAAATAAAATACAATATAGAAATGGACGAAATGATGCATCCTCCCATTCCCGAAGAAAGGTAACCCCAGAATTGCTACAGTGTATACTGTCATAGCCGCTATGAATTATTAGTACCTCAACTTACCACAAGGGTTTACCAATAAGTTTGGTATATTAATTATATATATATATATATATATATATATATATATATATATATATATAGCAGGTATTAGTATAGTATATGTTCATATTATTGCACCTAACTTGATAAAACATACTAAAGATGAACAACTAGATTACATCTAAAGCACATCAAGATCAAAGCTAAAAGTTACCAGCCAAGAAGATAGACTTTTGAAGTGGAAAGAACACTAAGAATCTGCTTGGAAACCCTCCTAAAATTACAGATAACAATACTCAAAAAATCAATAATAGCCAAATAGACACCAAGCTAGGATATATGAAAGATTAACGCAATGTAGTCCTAAAAACAATCAAAAACAGAAAAGTTGCAGGTTTTGATGAAATATCTCATGAAGTATGGAAGACAAGGAAATTTGACGACATACTTCTTTGATTATGCAATGCAGTGTATAAATAAAATACAATAGAGAAATGGATGAAAGGCTGCATCCTCCCCGTTCCGAAGAAAGGTTTCCTCGGAATCAATAAGAACTACAGAGGTATAAACCTTACTGCCATAGCAGCTAAGGTTCATAATGCCCTCATTCTCAATCGCATCCGACCTGAAGCCGAGAAAATCCTCAGGAAAAATCAAAACGGACTTCGGAGAAATCGATCCACCTGCTTCCACGATCTCAGGAACTGACGAAACATAATAAAGCAAGAGAAGTTCTAACGCTTGTGGTGAGTTGTGTTTCTCCTTCCCCATCAGAAGATTGGCCATCACCGACATTACTTGATACGGAAAATAAAGTCGTTGGAAATGGACTCGTCGACCCGAGTTCAAATCCTAGACGAAGTTACAGTTCACATAGCGCTAATACCTTTGGGAAAGGTATGAATCCAACTACTCTCCCTCCAGATATGGGTAAATAGTAGGGCAGACTGGGCTCTTTAACCTTGGTTAGGCAACCAGTCTAAGAGAAGGAAAAATCTGAATTCAAACCTGTTAAACTCCGCTTGGAGTGGTAACTAATAGAATAGTCTCAGTTCTAATTAGTGATCTATTTCACTAATATTTTGTTTAATTTAATAAACGACCAGTCCTGGCACATCTTCAACATGAACAAGACCAGGCAGATCACATTCCTTTCCAGATCTGGTTTGAATGCAGTTTTCCCTCTCCTAGATCGGTTGCCATACCTCTATTAAAGAGGTCAGTCAGTCCTACTATTTACCCACAGATGGAGGGGGTTAATTGGATACCTTTGCCAGGGGTATTAGCGCTATGGGAAATGGAAATAACCTCGTAGAGAATTTGAATCCAGGTAACCGAGTTTCCATCCTATGACGATAGCCATTAAGAAACAAGCACTTTACTCATTTAAAAAGAAACTAAAGAAACACTTAATAATTTCAAATAACATTATGTAGAGATCGTCTTCCGCGCTTAAAGTAATTATTATTACAGTATTTGCTGCTATCTCTTTTTTTTTTGTGATCTGAAATATTACACATATTAAATTGATATTTAAGTTAATTTAATTATTATTAGAAATGTTTTTTTTTAATTTTATTTTTGAACTTTAAGGGGCTCTCTTCTCGTTAGTTAAACTACTTAGAGAGCTCCACCTAACAAATGTAATATACTAATTTTCATGAATATAATTACACTACCTTTTCGTGAATGTAATATACAAATTTTTCATGAATGTAATACTTATTTTTATGGATGTAATATACTAATATTCATGAATTTGGTTGTAATTCTATCTATCTGTAAATAAATAACCCCATTTTTATAATTATTACATTAATACAACGAAAGCACTTTAAAAGCGACTAAAACACCATTTCCCTAGGGAGGCTAATTTCTTAATATCAAATGGCTGGATACTTTACGGAAAAATTTGACCATGCATATTTTACGTACAATCAAATCGGACGATGACAGCGTATAACAAAATTTGCATTAAATTTCCACATCATAAGACAAAATCGTCTTCTCTTGTTTCAGTGGAATATCATAATGTAACTTTGGTATTTAGAGACACGTTTATTCGTTCATTCATTTCGTTACTAATTTGATACACCTTAGCACAAAATAGATAGAGACATTGCCGCTCGTGTTATTGGCCCGACCGTCTGTCAGAATGATGTGCGTTTAGAATGCATACACTTATATCGATTCATTTCTGAAATCGATACAATTATCCCATTGTGAGGATTCAGTTTTTCTATAGGGTTTCCGACAAGAAATTGGCAACAATAGGGCAAATGATTATCATAATTCAACCAAAAATGACCAAAACAACGAATATCTATCTATCTATCTATCTATCTATCTATCCTAGCCTGATCTATCTATCTATCTATCCGTCTGTCCCAGCCTTATCTATCTATCTATCTATCTATCTGTCTGTCCCAGCCTTATCTATCTATCTATCTATCTATCTATCTGTTCCAGCCTGATCTATCTATCTATCTATCTATCTATCTATCTGTCCTAGCCTGATCTATCTATCTATCTATCTATCTATCTATCTAGATAGATAGATAATCTATCTATCCGTATGTCCCAGCCTGATCTATCTATCTATCTATCTATCTATCTATCTATCTATCTGTCCCAGCCTAATTCTGCATATGTATGTATGTATGTATGTATGTATCTATCTATCTATCTATTTATCTATCTATCTGTTCAAGCCTGATCTATCTATCTATCTATCTATCTATCTATCTATCTGTCCTAGCCCGATCTATCTATCTATCTATCTATCTATCTATCTATCCGTATGTCCCAGCCTGATCTATCTATCTATCTATCTATCTATCTATCTATCTGTCCCAGCCTGATTCTGCATATGTATGTATGTATCTATCTATCTATCTATCTATCTATTTTTCCAGCCTGCTCTATCTATCTATCTATCTATCTATCTATCTGTCTATCTGTCTGTCTGTTCCAGCCTTATTCTGCGTATGTATGTATGTATGTATGTATGTATCTATCTATCTATCTATCCGTCCCAGCCTGATCTATCTATCTATCTATCTATCTATCTATCTGTCCCAGCCTGATTCTGCGTATGTATGTATGTATGTATGTATGTATCTATCTATCTATGGACAGATAATTATATCAGTTCTCACTATGCGTGTATTTATTTTTAGAGATGTTTATTCGAGTAATATGCTTAGAATTTTCCAACTTTATATAAGAAATAGAGCATTTTTAGTCTAATTTTTAACTGAATGATAATTTTGTAGGATGTGCTGATACAATTTGAGAGTTTGCTTTGAAACTAATATACATAGATATGCTACTTGAGTGTCGCAGTCGTAAGTATGGCGCACACAGCGAGGATCAAACTCGCCTTTCACTCGTAATAGATCTGCGAGACTAGCTTGCTAGTCCTTACACCACGATGGGACGCCTGAGTTCCCTTAAAAGAAATATGATTTGATTAAGTGTAGCAGTATTTCGTGTGGCCTGTCCAGTCTAACCTACCAAACGACTCAGCCCCACGTTGTGTTTTTTTGTTAAGTAAAGATTAGTCGGTCGCAGGTTTGAATTGAAACCGTACAAGCCACGAATTAGCTCCACAAATAAGAAAAAGAAGCAAACACGAATTTCCATATACACATGTATGACTGTCGATATTGATGCCACTTTCTCTTCTGGTTTATCCTGGTCGATGGGGGTGGGGGGGTGTAACGCCTCGTAAATATGGAGTTTGTTGATCCCTCACCATCAAGATATGAACAGCAGACGAAGATTTGGTCAGTTCACTCTTGAAGACTTGAGTTTATTATGGACATTAAAAAACTTATCCTTTCATCCCCATCGAGATATATCCCCCTTTTACATTATCATCTATTAAAATCTGCCAACCATTCTAACTTGTTTAGCTATCATTTTGATATTACTAAACATACACATTCATGTACATACATATGTACATTTACGCTACCTACGCCCACACACACTTGTACAAATCCGCTTACCCTCCCATGCATATACATAATTGATTGCAACTACATGCATATACATTTTCTTGTATACTAACATCCGATAATACTAGAGCCGAAGACTTGAGTTTATTATGGACATTAAAAAACTTACCCTTTCATCCCCATCGAGATATATCCCCCTTTTTATATTTATCATCTATGTTTAGCTATCCTTTTAATATTGATAAACACACACCTTCATGTACATACATATGTACATTTACGCTACCTATGCCCACGCACACTTGTACAAATCCGCTTACCCTCCCATGCATATACATAATTGATTGCAACTACATGCAGATACATTATTGCACCTATATGCGCGCACCCATAGATAGAAGAGCTTAGAGTTACACAAGCATAATTGAATTAAATGAATTTTGGAAATCGTCAAATAACACAAAATAAAGAAACGGAATGATAAGCGTCATAAAATATAAATCTTAAAATATAACGTGATAAGTTTGTGGAAAGATGTATTCACTTGTATGTATTGTTTTTGAGTTTTATGTTGAAAATTTATGGTCAATTGGATAATTTCTTTTTCTGTAAAGTTTCTGACAGAAATTAGATGTTAAGATGCGTAGATTTCTGTTTGCGACTAGCGTGAAATTCAATACGAAAGTTAGAAAATATGAATGAATAATAAACCTGGCGCTGTTACACTGCTTCCCAAATGTTCGTCTCTCGGAGTTGCCATATCTACATAACTAATTTATAATTCGTTCTGACGTGTAGTCGTATGGCAAATGTGTCTCGACTGACTTACAGTAAATATTTGCTCTTATTTACATCCTTTCAGTGTGCTCACTTGAAGGTCCAGTTATTTCGTTTTCTTAAATGTGATTGGTTAGAAAACAGTTTTTCTTAGTAATGTGGTACGTTCCCAATTATGTAGGCTTGTAAATAACGTGGTAACTTTTTTTACCCTTTCCTTTGTTGAAGTAGTCTTTTTGCTTAAGGGAAAGACATGGATGCAATTCTTCTCCCCCAGCTATGGGTGAATCGTAAAGTAGACTGGGTTGTTTAGCCTCGGTACGAAAACTAGTCTAAGAGAAGGAAAACCCTGAATTGAGACCAGTTGTACTCCGTTTAAAAATTGGCCCTGTGTCATATCCTGTCTGTGATGAAAGGGTTGGGTAAATGCTTACAAGAATCAGTATCATCATTGACCGCTAACAGCTTTTTTTAAAATATTTTTTTTATTGCAACTCACTTTGAACAGCGAGTATCAAAGATAAATAAAAAAAAGTTCTTACTGTTGCTTGAACTTACATCGATTCGAGGAAATCTAGTTATTCATACCAACTGCCTTACTGACTAAGCTACGAGAGCTGTTGGCATCGCAGAAGCCAAATCACGCCTAAAAACTGCATTTGATCCCCCAGCACTGGGTAAATAATAGGACAGACGTTATTTAGCCTTGGTTAAGAAACCAGTCAAGGAAACCTCTGAATTCAAACCAACTTTACTCAGCTTAAAAATTTATCCTGTGTCACATCCTGCCTGTGATAAAGGAGTTAGGTAAATAGAAACGTCAGGTTTATTATTCATTCATATTTTCTAGCTTTTAGATTGAATTTCACGCTAGTTTCAAACAGAAATCTACGCACAAGTTCTTAACATCTAATTTTCGTCAGATATTTTATTGACAAAGAAATTATCCAATTAGCCAAACATTTTCAACACACAAAACTTAAAAATGTTACATTGTCAACAATTTTTCTGCCATGATTATAGTATTTGTTTTTTTTGTTTTGTTTAATTGAATATCAACCTTCGTGGGTTATTTAATGCCAAAGCCATCATTGTAGAGCAGGGATCATCAAAAATTTTTCACGGTGGGCCGGATAACTGAAAAAAATAACGAGCGTGAGCCACATTATTATTGTGTTCAATACTTGCTAGCCAGAACGAAAGCTCCGAGAAAAAGATGTAAAACAAAATTCATCTTTCCATGTTATATTCATGGGTGAGTGATGTAAGATGCAACAAAACAAATTTAACCAACATATTTATTTTCAAAACATTATCAAAGAACGCAGCATTCAAAAACCATCGACGGGCCTGATAAAATGACTTCACGGGCCGGAACCGTGCGAGCCGTTGTTTGGTGACCCCCGTAGTAGAGTAACGGCAGTGGTACTATTTAACCCATAGCTGGAGGAAGAGTAGGTTCATATCTTTCCAAAGAGTATTAGTTCGAAAAGGAACGTCATAGCACGATTGGAGTTCGAACTGGTTTACTACGATATCGCATTCCTGAACATTAGTCTCTACGCTTCAGAGGACTCTCCTTTGTTTCAGTGAACCGTCTTTAATGCCAAAGCATTCATTTTAAAAGAACAGTTGTGGTACTATCTAACCCATAGCTGGGGGTTTCATACCTTTCACAAGGTTATTAGCCCGAAAGTTAACATCATAGCTTGACTGGAGCTCGAACTCGCTTACTTCGATGTCGCACTCCTGAACGTTTGTCACTACGCTACGGGGACTCTTCCTTGACTCAGTGAACCGTCTTTAATGCCAAAGCATTCCTATTAAAAAGAACAGTTCTGGTACTTTCTAACCTATAGCTGGGGGTTTCGTACCTTTCCCAAGGGTATTAGCCCGAAAGAAAACGTCATAGCACGACTGGAGTTCGAACTGGCTTACTACGATATCGCACTCCGGCACGTTAGTCACTACGCTACAGGGACTCTCCCTTGACTCAGTTAACCATCTTTAATACCAAATCAATCCTTGTGGAAGAACAGTAGTTGAACTAACCCATAGGTGGGGGTTTCATACCTCATCTAATAGTATTAGCCCGAAAGAGACTGTCATAGTGCGACTGGAGTTCGAACTGGCTTACTTCGATGTCGTAGTCCAGCAGTGGAGGTTGGGGGTGCTCGTAGCTGAAAGGAGTAAAAATAAAAAAGAGGAACATTAATATGAACCTGGTCGAGTCTATCCTATAAACGTGTAATGAGTCCGGAGAAAATATGGTCACTACATATTCGTTAAACTGAACCACTGGGGAGATTAAATCCTATGAATAAAAATAAGAACGCGATGATAATACCCGAAATCTTGGAAGGGACTCAAAACTGGCATTTTTACATAGATTTATTGATTTTATCGATTTTCTTTCAGGTCGATCGTTTTTTCCGAGGATATTTTGAGTAAAAAAAAATTACCCTTAATGCGCTCCCTAACGATGAAAATAGGCATCAACAAAATGCACATTTTTTCTCTCTCTCAATCAAGAGATAATTTTAGAATATTTCCCGAGTGCATTGGCTGTAATATTATATACATTAATAAAAAGGAGGATAATTTCTCCTTCGTTGCGTTGATTGATGCTTTCTTTCTCTGCTTATAAATGCATCTATGTGTGGTGAAGATAATGTATAGTTTGATGGGATTGATAGGCACATTTCTCTGATGAAACCTAATAATGCTAAACATGGCATTTGAGGTTTTTAGAAGCATCTTTAAGATTTGGCAGTTTCAGTTCTCTTTGATATCATGAATTGCGTTATGTAATATATATATATATATATATATATATATATATATATATATGTATATATAATATATATATATATATATATATATTATATATTGATAATTTTGAATCATCTATGTATATATATGTATATATGAGTGCATATATATATATATATATATATATATATATATATATATGTATATATATATATATATGTTTTAAAATCTTAAAGACATGTTAAAATCGTCCATAAAAACGAATCAAAATAGGGTTTCATATAAAAACACTTTTTTCACGTTACTGTCATTTACACAAATGCGCAACCACACACACACACACACACACACACACACACATGCATACATACATACACACAGAGACACATACATACAACACACACACACATATATATATAAATATATACATATACGTTCACATATGTATGTATATATGTATATATGGATTTATGGTTGACTGGTTGGTTGTAAGGCATATCATTTTATATATATATTTGTAGAAGAAACTGGTCCATGACCAGACTAGAAGGATTTTAGGAACACCAGGAAGTGAGAGCAAAAGGGGGGAAGAGATGAATAACAGCGGAATTAAGAGAAAAATAATTTAGAAAATTACTTATCAAATTGAAAAAATATCATTCAACGATAAAAGAAGCTAAGAATTCACGTATTAAGATGTTTTTTTCCTTTTAGGAATTGTTTTTTTGTTTACATTCAAAATATTATATTAAAAAATGCAATCTTAAACTCGTGAGTGTTTTGAAACATACTTTTATTTTTCTAAAACCTTTTTTGTATATATAACATAAGATTAAATTTAGTCATTGATTGTTTATTGAGTTGCTGTGATAAAAAAATGTATTAGTTTAATTTATTTCCTTTTTTAGCCAATGTAACTATAAGAAATGCTAAGAATTTAAAATGCACGCTTATTTTTAGGTGGAAAATGTTGCGTATTAATTCAAATGAAAAGTATTCGTTTATTTTATAAATAGCTTATTTCTTTTTTTTTGTTTTAAGTTTTTTTGTTTTACACTGATAAAAAATAGTATATTTTGATCTAAAACGTGAAAAAAATTCGTTTAAAAATCAGTTTTTGACTTATTGATAAACAATGCTCTTGTTTAATTATTGTTATTTTTTTTTTTTATTCTCTAAAAATATAAAATTTTAGATACAATATAAAGAAGCTAAGAATCAAAAATGAAAAATGTTTCATGTTATAATTTCTTTGTTTTTTGGTTTACATTTAAAATAATATTTTGTTTTGAAACATTTTCATGTATTTTTTTTAGTTCTTCAAAAAATTAAGAATTTTATTTTACAATTAGTACTGAATTACAAAACAATAATTTCGAAAAAGCATTA
The DNA here is from genome assembly GCA_023376005.1 of Doryteuthis pealeii. NCBI lineage: Eukaryota > Metazoa > Mollusca > Cephalopoda > Myopsida > Loliginidae > Doryteuthis > Doryteuthis pealeii. The sequence continues at coordinate 36,590,189 of CM042156.1, forward strand.
AATTCAAATTTCGACCATAGAATTTGGGGTGATATTTAAATATGGCAGGTCTTAACAACTGAAGAGTTGTGTGTGATTTTTGTACTTACTTATGAAGAATTTGAATCGATTGATTTTTAATCAGTGAATTATATCATTTAATCAGAAAAATAAACCAAAAACTAAATTCTGTACCTTTTTCTTATAATAAACATATCAAAGTGTATGCGCAAATTTAACACTCAATGACATCTCTTTTCTGAGTCATAAGTCGACACGTACATACCAAAACAGATGAGACTCATATATATATATATATATATATATATATATATATATATATATATATATATTTATATTTTGCTTGAAGGCAATTATAATGCATGTATCGCATAAAATTCGATAATTATAGAAAATAATCTTGACAAGTGAATCCCGGCAAAGGATGGCTCGCTATGCAGAACACCGTACAGACTGTTTCGACTTAATAAAGTCGAAACAGTCTGTACTGTGTTCTGCATAGCGAGCCATCCTTTGCCGGGATTCACTTGTCAAGATTATTTTCTATAATTATCGAATTTTATGCGATACATGCATTATAATTGCCTTCAAGCAAAATATAAATAATAATTTATTCAACAATGCTTCTATAAACAAACAAACATCCAAAAATCTTATATATATATATATATTTCCCTGAAAGAGAGAGAGAGAGAGAGAGAGAGAGAGAGAGAGAGAGAGAGAGAGAGAGAGAGAGAGAGAGAGAGAGCTAATCCCAAAAGAGGAAAAGAAAGAGAAACAAAAAGAAGCGGTGGGAGTAGAAATGTCCACTGAGTGCACCAGATATTTCCACCTTCTTATACAAGCTAACAAAAATAGTTTCACAAAAGGCAGACAAATGTCAGATTTCATTTGACTTTTCTGAAATTTTGGACAGCATTTAAAATTGTTTTTCGTTTTCTGATGGACAACCTTCAGATCAACGTTCGTCAAAATTCCGATATCACACACACAACACACACACACACACACACACACACATATATATATATATATATATATATATATTATATATATATGTATATATTGCATTGGTCATGGATAAATACAAGCCTACCAATCTAAAAAATAAAATAATACTTTTTTTTCTAAACAAGTACTCACTATACAACAACAAGCATTATCTCCAACTTTAGATTGAAGTTTTAATGGGATTTTAACTGAAATTGTATCTAACCAAGTGTTATCAAACAAGCCATCTATCAAAGTAAAAAATCAAGAAAAACACGCGTCGACAAAAGGAACTTGGAAACAAAAAAGCTATTTCCATTAACTGTCAATCTCTGATAAAGAATGACCCCTATCTAAATACATGTTTACTCAAAAACAAACAAAACAAAACAAAACAACAAAAAAACAAACAACAACAAAAAAACCCAGCAAAAAACAGCAAAAAACAACTGAATCCTCTGCAGAGGAGGAAGACCCTCATCCCACCAAATAGGTGCCTGCATCTGATATTAAGTTTCAATTTCTGGAGATCTGTGGAGTGTGGAATACTCCTTCATTGTCATTACTTCCAAGTCCACTCAGAGTGGTAGTACCTATTAGGGTCCTATCTATAGGACAAATATATCTGTTTGAAAACTATTCGTATTCGATAGGCATACTTGATGCCATAGAACTGTAAATTATTTCTATTAAATATTTACTTGAAGTTATAATTGTTTACTAATGATTATTATTATTACTAGTTACTTCAAACCATACAACTGTGTGCAAACAAATGACTATTAACAAACAGAAATGATTACCTGAAATCATATAATTATTAGTATTAGATAGGAATACTTGAAGCTGTTGACTTTTCTGTATATAAGGTGTGTCTTAGATGCTTACTCTTATTTATAGATTCGGCGATGATCATGTGACCAACCTATTGACCAACCACTGGCAGTGTTCTGCTGCTGATATTATTATTTATACTGGCCTTTACTGGTCATACCTAAGCATTACTACTTGGACCTTCTTGGACGTCGGACCGAAGGATTCTATATCACAGGACTTATTCACTTACCGAAGGATTCTATATCACAGGACTTATTCACTTAGCGAAGGATTCTATATCACAGGACTTATTCACTTACCGAAGGATTCTATATCACAGGACTTATTCACTTACCAAAGGATTCTATAACTCGGGACTTACTTACTTATTTACTTTAAGTTCTTTAAAACTGGCCAAGGATGGCGGCCAGATACTTAACAGAAGCCATAAAGCTGTGCGCAAATTATTGGTATTATATAGGAATAATAAAAGTAAAGTAGGCGGAGTGGTCTATGCTAATCATACACTGAGTTGGCGGGAACCAGTATCGAACCCATAACCTCGTGCTTCCGAGGCGGATACACTACTGACTGGGCTAAACTGACCCCTTTATAGAAATACTTATATATAATTGTGTGAAATTATGGGTAAATAGCAGGGCAAACTGGATCTTTAACCATGGCTAGGTAACCAGTCTAGGAGAAGGAAAACTCTGAATTCAAACCTGTTAAACTCCGCTTAAGAAATTGACCTTGTGTCGCATCCTGCTCGTGCGGAGGAGTTGGTAAATATATATATATATAATTGTGTGAAAATTATTTGTATTAAATAGAAATCATCATCATCATCATTATCATGTAATGCTGACAGCACGGATTCCCACATCTCTTGCTAGCCGTCTCTATCGGTAATTGCCCCTGACAGGTCTTCCGTACGACATCCAGTATCTGCACAGAGCTAATTGATGTAGGTTTTTGCTTGACGGCCAACACTGATGTGTCCATGTGTAGATGTTTACAGGAGAACGCCACTTATGAGTTCGTCCATGCTTCTCCAGCAGGTTCCAATATGTCTTGTTCGTCTTACTCATAGATAAGGAATGCGATTTGTGAGTTGGCATTGATGATATATATAAAGAGGCTAATAAGAATAAACTTCTATTGATAGATAGATAGATAGATAGATGGACTCAGATAGCTCATAGGATAGTTAGATAGATAGATTGACAAAAACAGACTCAGATAGATAGATAGATAGATAGAAAAAAGACTCAGATAGCTCATAGGATAGATAGATAGATAGATAGATAGATATACTCAGATAGCTCATAGGATAGATAGATAGATAGATAGATAGACTCAGATAGCTCATAGGATAGATAGATAGATAGATAGATAGATAGATAGATAGATAGAAAAAAAGACTCAGAAGCTCATAGGATAGATAGATAGATAGATAGATAGATAGACTAGATAGACTCAGATAGCTCATAGGATAGTTAGATAGATATATTGATAAAAACTGACTCAGATAGATAGATAGATAGATGATAGATAGATAGATAGAAAAAGACTCAGATAGTTCATAGGATAGATAGATAGATAGATAGATATAGATAGATAGATTCAGATAGCTCATAGGATAGTTAGATATATTGATAAAAACAGACTCAGATAGTTAGATAGATAGATAGATAGATACATAGAAAAAAGACTCAGATAGCTCATAGGATAGATAGATAGATAGATAGACTCAGATAGCTCATAGGATAGATAGATATATTGATAAAAACAGATTCAGATAGATAGATAGATAGATAGATAGAAAAAAAGACTCAGATTGCTCATAGGATAGATAGATAGATAGATAGATAGATAGATAGAAAAAACAGACTCGGATAGCTCATAAGATAGATAGATAGATAGATAGATAGACTCAGCTCACAAGATAGATAGATAGATAGATAGATAGATAGATAGAAAAAAGACTCAGATAGCTCATAAGATAGATAGATAGATAGATAGACTCAGCTCACAAGATAGATAGATAGACAAAACAGACTCGGATAGTTCATAAGATAGATAGATAGATAGATAGATATTACCTATATGATATTCTTTGAATAAAATTGACATTAGTCACGAGCAAGCTACGGTATTCGAATCATCTTTTCCTGGGTGAGATTTAAATTTTATAAGTGAAATAAGACCAATGAATAATGTACTTCGATATGAAGAGAAATCGGAAGAAAGGCAAAAATTGTTTGAAAGATTCTTCTTCTAAAGCCTTTTGTTCACAAAGAATGAACAGTCACGACCGTTGCATTTCTTCATTGGAAAACGGATGTCATTGTGTAATTGGGAGACATTATGGCCGACATATGAAAGTGGATTCTTTCAGGAAGAAATAAGAAATGGAGAAAATGACAGACAAATAAAAGGAGTGAATTTTGCATGAATGTATTTACCCAACCCCTCCATCACGGACAGGATGCGACACAAGGTCAATTTTCAAGCGGAGTACACCTGGTTTTAATTAAAAGATTTTTCTTCTTCTAATAGACTTATTACTGTACCAACGTTAAAGAGTCCAGACTGCCCTATTATTTACCCAAAGCTGAAGGGAAAAGAGGTGACTTCATGCATTTCCTGATGGCATTAGCGAATGTGAAACGGAAGGAGCTTCGACCAGGATTTGAACTTTGGTGGCCGTGTTTATTTCCAAAGTCGATAACTGTTACATCAGGCAAGTGTTTGCCATTCAAATTCTTGTAGACTTTGGAAATTAAAGAAATGGCTTTTTAAAGAAAAAGAAAATGGGAAGGTGTTCCTTATATATCATCATCATCATCATGACGCGCTATTAGCACGGATATCCATGACAATCTCTCGCCAACCCTCTCTATCACTCATTATTCTCGGCAGGTCCTCTGCGCAGCATCCAGCATCCTCGCATAGTTAGTCAATGTAGGTCCTTGGTGGTCGGCCCACGTTAGCATGTCCATGTGTTGGCTTCCACAGGAGAACGTCGCTTATGAGCTCATCCTTGCTTCTCCACCAGTGTCGGGCATGCCTTGTCCGTCTAACTCGGATGGTTTGTGAGATAGGTGGCAGGTGGCCATACAGCTGTTTCCTTGTGGGGTGCTGTTTCCATGATTTGTTCAAGACCACCCGCAGCATTCTTGTGCAGCTCCCGTCTAGCTCTTTCTCAAGATCATTGGATTTATATATAAAGAACACCTTCCCGTTTTTATTTTTCTTTAAAATGCACCTTTTTTTTCAAAGTATACAAGAATTTGAATGGCTTGAATTCACTTAAATGTCCAAGGTTATAATTTGTTTGACTTCGATTGGACTATAATGGTCATTCTATGCCAAACGTTTTAAAAGATTACGACATTTTAATCAACCATATCACTTTTTTCAGGATTTAATTTTCTTTTTCAAATGAATTATTGTTTACATTTACTTGTAGCTTTCTGGTTGATATCTAAACAAATGTTCTGTGGGATAATCTTACGATCATATACATCCAATATATATATATATATATATATATATATATATATATATATATAATGTCTGCCATGTAATTTGTGATTGTCTATCTTCGACATCATTTCTGGACTTATTTATTTGGCTTTAGATGTAATCTAGTTGTTCATGTTTTATCAAGTTATATCAGGGCTTTCTTAAGTTTTTGCACATAGGTGCACTAATATGAACATATACTATACTAATACTTGCTATATATATATATATATATATATATATATATGAATAAGATATAATGAAAAAACAAACGATGTTTACAACTGAAATAGGCTCATCAGAAGAGAAAGTGTGGAAACCGTTTCGGGGCCAATTCTCTTGACGGTTTTAAAAAGCAACACTCTGCCCATCCTCAACTAATATGAGGACCCTATTGCATTATAATGTATCAACCGCACGTGGGTCGGTCATCAACAAAAACAAGACGGGAAAAGACCGTTAGTAAAAACAGAACGCTGCTAGTCAAACGTTGGAATTAATAAAAAAAAAAAAAAAAAAAAAAAAACTGATTATTTTCAAAATTGAAAATGAGATTCATTTTATTTTTAAATAGAATTCATTTTATTTTTAAATAAAATTCATATTATTTTTAATGCAGACAGCACAATTTTATTTATTTATTTATTTATTTTTATTTTTATTTTTTTTTTTATTAATTCCAACGTTTGACTAGCAGCGTTCTGTTTTTACTAACGGTCTTTTTCCCGTCTTGTTTTTTGTTGATGACCGACCCACGTGCGGTTGATACATTATAATGCAATAGGGTCCTCATATTAGTTGAGGATGGGCAGAGTGTTGCTTTTTAAAACCGTCAAGAGAATTGGCCCCGAAACGGTTTGCACACTTTCTCTTCTGATGAGCCTATTTCAGTTGTAAACATCGTTTGTTTTTTCATTATATCTTATTCATACTGTCGGATTAATTTCCATTTTATTTTCACACACATATATATATATATATATATATATATATATATATATATATATATAATCCAAAAGTCCAGAGAAGAAATCTTCCTTACAACACAAGAGTTGTATTTAAAACACCTGTCGCAGTTTGAGAGCTCAATGTGTGCTCTTAATGTTAGAGTCACAGAGCAAATATATAAGTAAAGAAATAACAAAAGACTTAGAGATTTAGTCTATTTCAGGGAGCTTAGACAAAGTGTCTAACTATCCCGACTCATCAGATGTGAATGTATATATATATATATGTAAGAACCGTAAGAACGTAAACACATAAATCTCTCCAGTCGGAAATAAGTGCCAGACGTAGACACACGTCGGTAATTATGAACTTTTGTTTAGTAAATTAAGGTGTCCCAGAAAAAACAGAACCCACACATTTTGTAATAAAACTGTTAATTTGAACTAGGGGGTTTAGGGTTAGGTTTCATAATTACCGACACGTTATCATCTCAGCCATTTTGACTGGGAGAGGGTAAAGTAAACTAACGTTTTAACACATCTCTCCAGTCCGAAAGGAGAGTATAGTGTTACAAACTTCCCTTTGGATTGAACTCATGCAAAAGAAGTAAACGCATCACTTATTTTGTAATGTTCCTGATTAGGGGTATTAGCGCTAAGTGAAAATGCAAACAGCTTCGTCTAGGAATTGAACTCGGGTTGACGAGTCCATTTCCTATTACTCTAACCTTTAGACCACGCGCCTGTATATAATTAGTGGCATATAACCTTCAAAATTAGGAAGCGCGTGGTGTAATGGTTAAAGTCATGGGAAACGGACTCGTCGCCCCGAGTTCAAATCCTGTACGTGGTAATTGCATTTCACTTTGCGCTAATACCCTTGGGAAAGGTATGAATCCTACTCTCCCTCTAGCTATGGATAAATAGTAGGGCAGACTGGGCTCTTTAACCTTGGTTAGGCAACCGGTATAGGAGAAGGAAAACTCTGAATTCAAACCTGTTGAACTCGGCTAAAGAAATTGACCTTGTTTCGCATCCTGCTCGTTCGGAGGGGTTGGTAAATATATATAACCTTCAAAATCAAATTTTGAAAGCAATGTTATGAAATTAACAGAGAACAATTGAATCATTATAAAAGTTATTTTTTACACAACTACAGTTAAAATAATTTGTTAGAACTGAATTTAAACAATAGTCCGAATAACGCAGATAATACTAATCTTCAAGCCCCATCTCAAACATTCAGAGAAAATGAATTTAAACAGTTTATTCAAAAATCAGACTGTATTTTCCAAACAACCTAATACAATATATTTGGAGGCGTGTTGTGTAATGGTTATTTACGTTGGAAATGGACACGGCGAAACGAGTTCAAATCCTGGACGAGATTGTTTTCATGTCACATAGCGCTAATACTCTTAGGAAATGTATGAATACAACTATTTTCCCCAGCTATGGGTAAACAGTAAGTCAAATTGTGCTTTTAGCCTTGGTTAGGCAACCAGTCTAGGAGAAGGAAAATTCTGAATAAACTCCGCTTAAGAAATTAACTTTGTGTCACGTACTACTCGTGTGGAGGGGTTGGTAAATGTTGTGAGGTTTTAAGGGGTCAAATAAGAACAAAACAACGGGTAACGAAAAGTAGAAAAATGTATTAACAGAAAGTACACAAATACAATAGAGAGATGTGTTAATTTCTCTGCTAATAGGTCCTTGAACAAAAACGGCTTTTTGTTTATTTGGACTGACGAGCTCTTATAAAAGGTGATATAATTGAAACTTTCAAAATGTTGCAGAGCTGCTACGATTTTCTCGTTGCGGTTTCGAATTTCAGTGTAGCTTGGTTCACTTTTTTTTTCCTTTTTAGGTTCGATTACTTCACGACGTTCTTTTTAGAGTCTTTTGGGAGATCCTTAATCGTCTCTTCCAAGTTTTGTGTCGTTACAAAACGATAGTTGTGTGTGAAGTCTTTTGAATCCTGCTTCGCTGGTGTTGTTGTTGTAAACGATAAACCTGCGTAAGTTACTTCGAATCCTTCGTCGCCAGTTTGTTGTGAGGTTTTAAGGGGTCAAAACAACGGGTAACGAAAAGTAGAAAAATGTATTAACAGAAAGTACACAAATACAATAGAGAGATGTGGAAATTACGTCCAACGAACAGAGTTATTGGCACTCGCATTGGCTTGCTCCTAAGCCACAATTATCCCTGTTTATTTATAGTAACCAGTCGGCGCATTCCATTGGTCAATAGGGTGTATCACCTATAACAGTAAATATGTTAAACAATATTTTATACAATATTTATATACAGTTCAAATTCTGTGAAATATTTCATCCGATCGTTTTCAAAAATTCCCTTCTAATTCCTTTTTCTTTCCATTATTTCTAAATTCATCCAATTAAATCTTTGAATTTTCTAAGCCATTGCTGTTCTTCATCTGATTAGGCTATTTGTTCAAAAAATATATTACTCAATTAGAAAAAAAAATATCCAATTGATTGATAGACTTAGTTTTAGAAATCTGCCTTGACAGTAAATTTCCAGTTTGAGGGGAAATATTTTTAAAATGTCCACCTTAATTAGAAATTCCATTAATCATTTTGAAAGTTTCAATTATATCACATCTGATTCTTTTTTTTGTTTGTTTGTTTTGTTTTGTTTTACGGCATATCAACCTCAGTGGGTCATTTAATGCCGATAAAGTTTTGAAATAAATCAATTCTTAATGGATAATACAATTTTGTTTATAAACTCATGTTTTCTATTTAACCCATAGATGGGACCCTAACAGGTACTACCACTCCGGGTCAGAGTGGACCAGGGAGTAATGGTGATGAAGGGGTGCTCCACATTCCCCAAACCTCCAAAACTGGAACCTCACCATCAGATAGAGTTTAACGTCATTCCCAGGACATGATTCTTTTTTTAATACTAATTCTTCCAATATCTCCCTCTAACTGTAATATTTTACTCTTTTTATTAGTTTTGTCACTCTTTTTTTGTTTATCCAATCTTAATATTACACTAGCTCAGTCGGTAGAGCACTCGGCTAGGAATCGCAAGGTTTCTGGTTCGATACTGATCCTCGCCAACTCAGCGTATGAGTAGCACAGGGATCTGTGCGGTAAAGTAGGGAGCTGGTGGTAGGTGTGGCGGTCCACCCAAGACGCATAAAAACAATCTCCTTGGTCTAGCGCTAGGGAAAAGGGGATAGACTCCCTCGCTGTCTGGCTCATACCGACATTAGGTCACCACGTCGACTTTACTTACTTACTTAGACCCTGGAGACCAGGCCTGAGTATAATATTCTTTATGAGATCTTAGAGTTTTATCAGCACCCCACAAAGAAGCAGCTGTATGACCACCTGTCTCCCATATCACAAACCATACGAGTAAGGAGGGCTAGGCATGCGGGGCACTGCTGGAGAAGTAGGGATGAGCTCGTAAGCGACGTACTACTGTGGAGGCCAACGCATGGACATACTAACGTAGGCCGCCCAACCAGGACATACATTGACCAGCTATGTAAGGATGCTGGATGCTGCGCCGAGAAGCTCCCAGAGTCGATGAATTATAGAGAGGGTTGGCGAGAGATAGTCATGGTTATCCGTGCAAATTGCGCGACATGATGATGATGATGATATCTTTAAAACAAAATTTACCTCCCTTGAAATAATATTTCTAATCATCCAGCCAATCATTCCATGGTTGTCAGCTTTAAATAATATGTCTACCCCAGTCTGTTCTTTTTCTCTTTCTATTTCAATCTGCTTAGATATGTCTGCACATCACACGGTCTATCTATCTATCTATCTATCTATCTATCTATCTAAGATGGTCGCGTATTTGCTTCTTTGAATGCTGATTTTCAATTCAGGTATGTACCATAGGAAAATTGGCACATCACAGTATTCCTATTCTAGCAATCTCTAAATTCGCGGACTCGTAAACTCTTTAATAAATCTATCTATCTATCTATCTATCTATCTATGAAAGGTAAAATGGATATTGAATCCGACAATATGTGTTTTTGAAAGTTTTGTAGAAAAAACAAGATGTTAAAAGTTTTGCTGACAGAAATCTGTTTCGACATTATGAAAATGTCTTTATCAAAGCAAACTTTTAACATCTTGTTTTTTCTACAAAACTTTCATCTATCTATCTATCTATCTATCACTCGTAAGAAATTTAGAATTAGCACACTTACAAGATGTTCAATTAGGTTTTTTTAGTTAACATTAAGATAAACCGCCCTGTTGGTTGAGGCGTTAGAATACACCGAATGCACCTCTGCAGAGGGGTTAGACTCCCCCCCAATGAGGCCACCTGTTGTCCGTAGGTGGTCACCCGTGATGCTTAAGGATGGAATCCTGGTGGCTGAGCAGTCCATGATATGGAACACTTCACTGTAGCCCTTACTTGGGCTAGACGGGCGGTCGCAAACGCCCCCTCCGACCAAACAGTTGGTCACGTCAAGCCCTAGCTCCTATATGCCCCAACCCTATTGCTATTATGGTAAGTTCCAACCCTTTTATCATATGGGTGCTAGAAAGTGGTGGCTGCGGGTCTACATGTCCTGGGAATGACGTTAAACTCTATCTGATGGTGAGGTTCCAGTTTTGGAGGTTTGGGGAATGTGGAGCACCCCTTCATCACCATTGCTCCCTGGTCCACTCTGACCTGGAATGGTAGTATCTTTTAGGGTCCCATCTATGGGTTGAATAGAAAAATGTTTATAAAAAAACTGAGTATCTATCAAGAATGAATTTATTTTAAAACTTTGTCGGCATCAAATGACCCACTGAGATTGATATGCCATAAAACAAATCAAACCAAACCAAACCAAACCAAACCAATTAAGATAAACTTAAAACTGATACGGCGTAAAACCTTTTTGTTTAATAGCTGAACATTCTGGCGTCATAAAATATTCCTTAAACTGGATTAAATTATTAAAATCACACACACACACACACACACACACACACATATATATATATATATATATATATATATATATATATATATATATAAGTAATTTTCACCTTTAGTTGTTAAAATTCCTAGCATAAAATTGTGCGTGCGCATTATCTGCAATGAACTTAATTGTTATTAAGAACACATTTTATGATATTTTTGTGTTAAAGCATACAGTTGTATTGTTTTCGAACAGTTTCTAAGATTTGTGTATTTCGCACGGAGACTTTCAAAATGGCTACCGGTTTGTTTCAAAGTTAAAGTCAAGGGAGGTTACTCTAATTGCCTTATTTGCTAGGAATTTAGCCAACTAAAGGCGAAAAATTATATATATATATATATATATATATATATATATATATATATATATATAGAGTGGCCTACATGATAATAAATCGTTGATAGGCATGATCAAAATATAATGTGCATTAAATATACTATCGCATTTATTACGGTCAGGGGAGATCTAATTTGCATATTAATTTTTTTGGAAGGGAGCATGATTGCAAATTGAAACCCTGTCTTGAAAAATAAATGTCATCGCAAAACGTGGGTATTACAGCTAGTATATATATATATATATATATATATATATATATATATATACATATTTTTGGAGGATATGTGCTTAATTGAAGTCGTACCTAATTTTGAAAAATAATTAGTTAATAATTAATGAATTTTTTAGGCCGGCATATATGTTTCAAATGTCGGACTAAACGAATCGAGAAAATGTCATTTAGCCTTACATTTGAACATATATGCCCGCCTAAAAATTCATTAATTATTAACTAATTAATTTTCAAAATTAGGTACAACTTCAATTAAGCACATATCCTCCAAAAATTGTCGGCTTAAAGCCATATAAAAATAAACACATTTGTTTGTTTACTTAACCTCATATATATAATATATATATATATATATATATATATATATATATGTGTGTGTGTGTGTGTGTGTGTGTGTGTGTGTCTTTCGGTCTATGTTCACAATCAATGGAGAAATAATCACTAGGAACCAAACAGCCATCATTTTCGCTTCAAAGAAACACATATGTCGCAATTTTGTTTCCTTTAACGTTCGACAGTCCGTGTACTTTGACACCCCGCCATCTCCATGACCATCCCAACCTCTGTCCCACTCTTTATCTGGCTTTTTCCACCGTGACTTCTGTATCGTCCCACCCACGTCCTCCTTTTCTTTGCTTCAAATTATTCTCCTCTTTCCGCCACATTTTCGAACGCTTTTTGTCCGCAGTTTTCCAAGTTGGATGTCCAGAATGATGACCAAGTGGTCAGTCCAGAGATAATGACCATTGTATTGGTCAGTGACAGCCACTCAGATGTGCATATATATATATTGGTTAACAAGACCGTCTCACTGACCATTACTGGACTTATCTTGTGGCGTCCTAAAATATCCAAGAATCTATAACGTTATTATTTCTTATTGCAGACATTGAAAGAAAAAAAAAGCATCAAAGACCCCCCCCCAAAAAAAAAATCAAACCAAAACAAAAAACAAAAAAACAGGTTAACGAACGGCGAGTCACAGTATCAATGGTAACAACGTTGGTTTTATAATACACCTGTGCTACTATATTCTTCGTAGTTCGGTAATCTTATTATTATCGATAGGACCGTCAAAATAGAACTATATTTTTACTTTTGGTTAATCTTAATCGGAGAGGATATGAGAGATTGAATAAGTGGTAACGTTTCTTCTCCGGCCAAACAAAGAAAGTATGGCAACATTCATCTCGGTCTTCCCAGTCTCGCCGGCCAGCCAACATCTCTCCACCACATTGTGATTGATTTTCAAAAGGAGACCTCTCATCAGCAGGTTTGGTCAAAACTGTACAAACTTTTTAATTTTTTAAAAATTAGTGAAGATCACTAATTAGGGCTAAGCCTATTCTAGTAGTGACCACCCCAAGCAGGGTTTAACAGGTTTTAATTCAGAGTTTTCCTTCTCCTAGACTGGTTGCCTAACCAAGGTTAAAGAACCCAGTCAGCCCTACTTGCCACTTATTCCCCCCGCACCCCACCAAAGGAATCCTTAGTGGACGGAAGGGATCCAGTAGTCCGTAGTACCTGTATGATGATTTACCTATCAATACAGAATGTATTCACTTTCTGTATTGATGGGTAGATTATTATGTAGGTGTTGTGGATTGTTGGATCCTTTCTGTCCACTAAGGACAATGGCGTAGTGTCCAAAATTAAAAATTAAAATTTTATCTGCGCAAGTGACTCTGCAGGCCAGTTCTTGAGTGACAGTCTTTGGTGCGCTGTGATGCTTTCTGGCTCTCTTTTCTGTCGAGGCTACTCTCCTCTCTGCCTCACCCCTCTCCGTGCCTTACTTGACGTTGAGGCGCCAGGCCGCTCTATTATTATTATTATTATTATTATTGATTAGAAATAGTTGAAAGTTTATTCTTTATTGCTGGATAGCTGGAGGGAGAGTAATTGGATTCATACCTTTCCCAAAGGTATTAGCGCTATGTGAACTGTTGCTTCGACCATGATTTGAACTCTGGTCGACGAGTTAATTTCCTACGACTCTAACCATTACACCACGGCCTCCAAATTATGGCCTCTAAACCACGAGTCAACTTCACAAAAACGAAAAAGAAGAAGAAAAAAGAAAAGAGAGTGTTACCATCTTTATAGATGACAATTTCTCGCCTGGTTTATCCTTGTTGGGATGGGGTGCGTGTGACATTTTATAAGGTAATCTTCAGCTTGTTCCTCGTAAATTCCTACTATAAAATAAACTGAACCCTCATTTTATGTCTGTGTTTTTTGCAATAAATATTCTATTTTTCTTGCACCCGTTATTTCACAATACTATATATATTTTCTTTCTTTATTTTAATATTCACTTCAATGTGTATATTCTAAAAGTTTTTATTTTGTGAGAATGGTTAGTTTTAAAGTGAGGATTCGTTTTACACTTCAACTTTTTCCTCGTAAATTCCTACCATAAAATTAGGCTTGGATCAGATAATGCCCAAGCCTAATGGTAGGAATTTACGAGTAAAAAGTTGAAGATTAACTTTTGTTGTTATTTCTTTTCTTTTTTTTGGCTTTGGTACTCTAAAATAAAAACGTCAGATTTTAATCATCGTCGACGAAAAAACAAAATTACGGTCATAAAAGAAGGATCCAATTTATGGCTAAATTGTAAAACGAGCCCCCACTTTAAAACTAACCATTCTCACAAAATAAAAACTTTTAGAATATACACATTGAAGTGAATATTAAAATAAATAAATAAAATATATTTAGTATTGTAAAATAACGGGTGCAAGAAAAATAAAACATTTATTGCAAAAACACGGACATAAAATGAGGGTTCAATTTATTTTATGGTAGGAATTTACGAGGAACAAGTTAAGGATTACCTTTTATAATATGGACGTAGGCACTGATCCTTCACTATCGAGATATGGACGGCTGACAAAGACTTGGTCAGTTTCCTATTCGATTCTATCTAACAGCCAGCTTCAAACTCTCATATATATGTTATTCTTGTGACTAACTATCTCTCTCGCATCTCGCAATTGATATGCTCGACTCCTAATTGCTTCCTTGAATATATGCAGTCCGAATTTCCGGTAAAGAAAACCGTTTTTTTTTCTGCGCGGAGCAGCCCCAAACTAAATTATTTAAAAAATGATGCCCCTGTCTACTGACATTGATCATATTAGCACCAAAGAATCTATTACGGACATTAAAAATTAACCCTTTCAACCCACCGAGAAACCCTTTTCTTTCTATATTTTCATCGATTACTTGTTTCAGCAACCCCTTTGCTACTACTACTACTACTACTACTACTACTACTACACATCCATGTATGCTTTTAATGACTTTAATGAGTTTGAAAAAATAAGCCAAAGACTTATGACTGAAAGAGACGCTGTTACACAAATCTTGCAGTTTTGCCTGGTAGATAGATATGAACAGCATGGAATATTTGATATATATATATATATATATATATATATATATATATATATATATATGAGGAAAAATGAGTAAAGAAAAGAAATGTAGATGGATAAATGAATTTAATCGATATCACATTAATCGATATCACTTACACATGTGTTTCGGTCAGTTTATCCGTGTGAAAATATTTCGCACACAGAGAAGATTCGACCTTCATCAGAGTGAAATTTTATTTTGAAAATAAAATTTCACTCTGACGAAGGTCAAATCTTCTCTGTGTGCGAAATATTTTCACACGGATAAACTGACCGAAACACATGTGTAAGTGATATCGATTAAATTCATTTTATCCATCTACATTTCTTTTCTTTACTCATTTTTCCTCATATTGTCGGATTCAATTCCTATTCCATTTTCACACACACACACACACACACACACAGACATATATATATATATATATATATATATATATATATAATATATTAATAATGGAGATTCGCTTCCGGTTTTTGTCTGTAACAAAAATAAGCCAATGCTTATGTCACTCTACCTAAAACCGTCATAACATAGAATAAATACACTGAAAATTTGAGCATGCAATGTTAGACAGTCTTCATTGTTTTTTTTTAAAAACAATTTATAATAAATACATACCTGTTCTTATCTATCTATTTATAGTTTGTTTTATTTTAATACATATTTAAAGTTATCAGAATTAAGTTTCCATTTCAATTTTTAATTTTTTTTACTCCTTTAATAAATTTATTTTATTTTTTACCCCTTTAATAAATTTGATGATTTTACTTTACTTATGATACAAACTCTCTGATATTAACTATTTTCAACTCCCATCCCCTCAGGCAATATTTATTTTATGTCGCCCAGTGGGCGTTTTTTAATTTTGCTAGTATATGTAGCATAGTGTAGATAAATAGATAGATAGATGGAAAAATGGAATTTTGAGGATCACGTGTCACCTGTTCTCTTTTGCATTGTTTGTCTGACCAACGTGATCTCCTTGTTTATAATGAAGTGAGATATTTGAACCAAATGTATTTTTGCATTTGTGACAAAATAGAACCCAACATCTCATCTCGTTTTCGATTTCATAACTTTCATTTATTTGTCTAATAATCTATTCAATTTATAATGTCGTATATATGTAAATGAAATAAATATCGTATATATTATTTGGATATATGTTTAACTCATGAATAAAACATTGAAATGTCGTATTAATTTTTCGTCTTTGGTGGTCGTTTCTTATTAAATCGTAGAATTTCCACAGGTTCAGCTAGTGTCTATTTACTCAATAATTCCCCCATGAATAGGAAACGACACAAGGACAATTTTCAGCGGAGTACACTTGTTTTGAATTCATGGTTATTGTTGCATTTTTGTTAGATATAATGTGTGTGCTAGTTCCCCGCCTATACTTATAGACTAGGCGAGATCATGTGGTCTGTTCCTTAGCCTATCGCTGGCCATATTGCGTGGCTGATATATTACTTAAGCGCTGATTCTTTCTCAGTCTACTGGCAACCTTCTACGAGGGAACCTAGGATTCTTTACCTGAGAGGATTACCAGAGAAACCAAATCTCTACCTAGAATCAACTGGCCAATTATGGCCCTTAAAAACTTAACAGTTTTTCTTATCCAAAGCTGGTTTCCAGTCAATCCATAATATCTTAAGTAAAACCAAAAGACTTTCTTTTTAATACCGCTTGTAGTTATATTGTATATATAGGGGATTATCTTCCCTTTCCCTTGAAGAGTTTTCTTCCCGTTGCGTTGCCGTTTGTTCCCACTAGGGGACCTCTGGTATTTAAGCGCCTTATTTGAACTTGTCACCCTCTTTTCGCTGGATCTTCTCAACGAACTAGAGTCTATCTACCTCCTTCTCGGTGGGGCTTTTGCCCCCTTACATTGCTGTAAGTCTTTTATACAGCATGGACTATCCTTTAGTTCCATGTCTGTAACATTTATATTTTATGTACATTTGGGTATCTCGTTTATACCTAAATATTGTATCTTGTATTTACCATTCATGAATGTGTCCTTTTATCTCTACTCATATCTTATTTGTATCTTATGTATCTATGTACTTTATGTATCTTATAGTTACCATGTGCTGTACACCTATTAAATGTTTTGTCTCACAACGTGTCGGAGCTGTTATTCAACCATCAACCTTGAATCTTACGTATATATAAAATGTTAAATGTTCTTGGTATGAACAAATGAGTTAATATCGTCTTTCCTTTCGTTGTGTTCAGTGTTAGTATATCACGGATATACTAATTATAATATAGGACATTAGAAAGTGGGACTTAACTAAAAGATATTTCCCACTGTTGGGTTCAAAGTTATAATAAAACAAAACAACTCCAACTTGAGTTTTAAAATACAGAACATAATGGACTTTGATATACAAGCACGAGGAGAGACATTTATAACATATACAAGAAATAGGTGTAAGGCACAAGGTACAATAAGAACGTATACAATAGTTACCTACATGCACATATAAAAGATATAGATAGAGTTATGGATAGTCCATAAGTCTAAAGTCACTTACAGACTTAGTCCGTACGTGAGGTGGGGGGCACGAGAGTAGGGTGTAGACACAAATGTCTAACCCATGTTGTCCCGTCCGAGAAGAAGGAGAAAAGAGAGGTCTTGAATCTGGCGCTTCCTGCTTAAATACAGTAAAACGCCTGGTCGTGAGAATAAGAAACGAGAGGGGAGATAACTCTTCCAAAACCAAGGGAAGACAATCCAACACCACAATGAAGCGTCTAACTCTACCACCATATCACATTAAATAAAGGAGGCAATTAAATTATTATTTAAATTTAATCTCCCCCCGTGAGGATTGTGCACTCCCTTGTCATGTACAAGGAGTCAATCTGCCATAGAAAATAATCTAAAAATAATTCATTAAGTTTCAATAAAGTAAAGTAAAAAGTAAAGTCGTCGGGTTGGCCTAAAGTCGGTATTAGCCAGACAGCGAGGGAGTCTATCCCCTTTTCTCTGGCGCTAGAACAAGAATATTGTTTTTTTTTGCGTCCGGGGTGGAGTGCCACACCAACCATCAGCTCCTTACTTTACCGCACTGTGCTAATCATATACGCTGAGTGGGCGAGGGTCGGTATCCAACCCGGAACCAAATAAAATTCCTGAACGAAATCAGAATATGAAGTTCCGTGATTGTTCTGTAAAATTTGGTTGCGTGAGAGAACCAAGAATTATTTATCGATCAAAAAGACTAATGACATCTTATTCTGAGTGACCTTTAACCAATCAGTCAATCAATGGATTTGAACACAGTAATTTATCATAGATTAAGAAACAATTGATTGTGAGTGTAGCGAGATGGTGGTTGTCCTGAGTTTTGCGAGGACTACTACTAGAAAAGGAGGAAGAAGAAATAAGAGATAGGAAAGGCTTAAAAAAAAAAGTGATGACCATAAAACAGGTTGTCGTGAGTTTGACCGGGGCGTGACCCCCCCCCCCGAATGGAGAATTGAAAGCCAACCGGAAGTTTCGGGTGTTGACCGGAACCGGAAGTCACGTGCTGACGTGGAACGACGAAGAAAAATACAGGCCTCTTTTTGTTTTCCGAGGCCTAGGGGATAGACGGGCCTCTGGTCCCTAGTGTGGGATCACAGTAATTTAACAGTCTCCTCTCTCTCTTTCTCTCTGCTTTTCCTCCTCTCCAAAACAACCCACGAGACGAGCCTGGAAATAAAAGATAAGCAGCTTGTGACGATATATTTCTCGCGTTGTACTTTTTTTTATCGACAAGATGACCGCCACGTGCCGAAAACCTTTTTAGTGTCGTGAATTTGGAGGCACGTTTACAAGACCCGCTATACAACGTATATCGCTATTAGAACGTTACATATACGTTTTGGTAACGTGAATATACCACCACGTTACATGTATCGCTTTTGGTACTGGGGCCATATATCGATATACCGCTACGTTACATGAGTCGCCTTTGGTTGTATTTCACTGAACGAGGTTAAAAGCCGGTTTAGAATCACATTTCATTGGCTGGTTTTCCGGTATGTCAATCCTTGGATTATTCAATCCCCAAGTTAGTATTTTTTCCCATCTATGCAAGCAATTAAATAGTTTCAAATAACTATCCATATTTAGTTATAAAGGCCAGGTTATCTCAGTCGGTAGAGCGTTCGGCTAGAAACCATAAGGTTCCTAGTTCGATACCGGCCATCGCCAACTCACCGTGTGAGTAGCACAGGAATCTATGCGGTAAAGTAAGGAGCTGATGGTAGATTTGGCGCTCCACCTCAGACGCTTAAATACTCTCCTTGGTCTAGCGCTAGTGAAAAGGGGATAGACTCCTTCGCTGATTGGCTGATACCGACTTTAGGCCACCCCGACGACTTATAGCTTCAAGCTAACTATTCTTAATACGTAATTTGTACACAATTATGTCATTTCATGAATTTCTATCTATTAATAATGATTTTGAATCGTATGGTTTCAAGCAAAAAATCCTATTTATTATTATTTTATCAACCCATGCAAGTTTTTCCCACCGGTTTAAGCTGGTAGTCTTTCACTAAAGTTTGAGTGATAGCATGTCTCCTCAGATCTCTAGAACTGTTCTGAGTATTCCAGCCGATCTTAACAATTGTTATATACCCTTCTAACATGTCGGGTATATAATGACGAGAGAGAGAGAGAGAGAGAGAGAGAGAGAGAGAGAGAGAGAGAGAGAGAGAGAGAGAGAGACTAGGGGATGTTAGATGAGGGAGTTACTTGTTAACTCGTCGGCCGCCATCTTCTTCAGGGCTGATTTCTCGGGTTGATACCGTGTGTTGTTTTCTTCGGGCTGATTTCCTCGGGATGGGTGTCTGTGCATTCTTATTTTAATTAATCAATAAAGCAAGACTTGTTGTTTTTCTTTAAGTCTTTTATTTCAACAACCACATTTATATATATATATATATATATATAATTATGTAAGTTGAAAATGGAAATGAATCCGACGATATGTTGAAGGGATAAATAAATAAAGGAAAGAAAATGTTGAATGGACAAAATTAATTTTAATATTTTTTACTAACACGACCGAAACACGTGTTAGTAAACTCATATTGAAATCAATTTTATCCATTCAACAATTTCTTTCCTTTAATTATTTATCCTTTCAATATATATATATATATATATATATATATATATATATATATAGTGTGAGATAGTCACTATTTCAGCTTTTGCTGGAATGGTGTACCAAAGGCAGTATTGTTGGTAGAGTGCTCAATATAAAATAGAGCTGTTATATAATATAATAAGATAAATATATAAAGATAAATATATAAAGGTTTTACATATCTATTTATTAGGTGACAAAGGAACAATCACAACCATATTGGTTTCATGCGATGCAATCATCAGGTGAAGATATTTCAAATGTAAGGAAAATCGAAAAAATTACAAAAAACAAGATGACTGATGAATCTGTTGGGTTTATATTGCATGTATTTACTCAACTCTTCCGGCACGGGCAGGATGTGACAAAGGGTCAATTTTTAAGTGGATTACTGCCGATTCGAATTCAGAGTCTCCATCTCTATTTGCTTAACCAAAAGATATAAAACCCAGTCTGCTCTAATATTTATCCATAGCTGGGGGAGGGACATGGATTCATGTCTTTCTCAAGGGCATTTGACCGAAGTGAAATGCAAACAGCCTCACCCAGGATTTAAACTTGGGTCACCTAATCCATTTCCTGCGATGATAACTGTTACACTAATCACGCCTCTAATGGGTTTCTATCATTACAACAGTGCATGATGATATATCTTAGTTATCCCGTTCTGACACCAGTGTTAAATCTTAGTATATCCGTAGAAGCGTATGGTTTGCAAGGAAGAATAATGGACAAGATTAATTGAATAAAAATCGTTTATTGAAATAACGAGTGTGAAAATTGTTGTTGTTGTCGCCGTAGATAACGGTAGTAGTTCTATGGAGTGGCCGAGGGGTCGTAAGTCAGGAATGGCCGTGGGGTCGGTGAGGTGTGGGTATCGTATGATACGTCGGAATCTCTCTTGGCCTGGTGCAAGGCGTGAGGTAGTAGAAGTTGAGTTGATACGGTCACTTGGTGTAGGGACCAAGTCAGGAATATCTCAGTGGAATAGTGATGGTCTGGGAAGGTAGTAGTGGCCGAGGGAGTTGAGTTCGTCTCGGTAGGATACCGTTGTAAGTGGATACGGTCACTTGGTGCGGGTGCGACGTGGTAGTGGAAAATAGCGGCCTTTTGATACTGCCCGCCTGGTGATATTCTCGGCGCCCTCGCCGTCCGTCAACTGCCGATTCTCAAAATACCCGAGCTTATATGCTGGTAGATGGGCTCCAGAATGCTTTTGGGGTTTTTAGCGGGAGAGTTTTTTATTGGCTGAAAATCCGGATTCCTTACAATATTATTTTTTGTTTATTTTGGAATTCCCTTCAAGCGTAACTCAATCCGAGCCTATGCGCAGAACTGCGTCGAATTGGTCACTTCGTGATAGGGTACCATTGAGTTCACTTCCGCTTGTTGCCTCCGACTTGAGTTTTGATGTTTTATGCTAGCGAGGTGTATTTTGTGAGTAAGCATTGTGAATCATAAGAGATATCTTCTCTCTGATATAACAATGATGATATTCATGCTTTTTTAGATCGTTGTATACAAAACGACTACTTCGAATGAAACAGTAGATACTCGTTTCTTCATAGTCAGTTTTGATTGGTTCCTTGTATATTTGAAATAATAATATATTTGTCGATAAGCAATCACGAAATTAATAACTATTCGTCACAAAATGTCATTGTTTGTTATGAAATATTTCCTCTGTGACTTATACGCTCCTTTGCAGCTTTTCTTTATGAAATCGACTAATTAAATTGTCTTAGGTAATGAAAAAGTATTGATTTTTTTGAAGTTAAGCGTAGATTAGACTAATGCTTCGTGAGCAAAATAATTATACAGACAAAAGACAATTCTGTTGTTGCGTTTATATGACTAGATAATAAAATTAATATATTTTGCGCACTTGTTCTTTTTTGACCGGTCTATTCTCTAGCCTTTTTAAGAATAATTACAATAGTCGTACTAAATCGCTAAATACCTCACAAAACAATACTAATTTACTAACAAAGGCCGTTTATGTCACTCTTGGGATAGCTAATTTACGGGTGACCCCCAACCCCCCAAAAAAGCCCCAACATAATCTATGTTCTGCAGGTAGTCTGCATTAGTAATAGTATATATAAAAGGGGCCGGGTTAGCTCAGTCGGTAGAGTGCTCGGCTAGAAACCACAAGGTTCCTAGTTCGATACTGGTCCTCGCCAACTCAGCGTATGAGTAGCACAGGGATCTGTGCGGTAAAGTAAGGAGATGATGGTAGGTGTGGCGCTCCACCTCAGATGCTAAAAAAAATCTCCTTGATCTAGCGCTAGTGAAAAGGGGATAGACTCCTCGCTGACTGGCTGATACCGACTTTAGGCCGCCCCATCGACTTTACTTACTTATATATACATGATGACCACCACAAACCGAATTTGGGTTCTGTTTTTTTGTGTGTGTGTGTGTGTGTGGGGGGGGGGAGGATTCACCCTGTATATCCGAATTCTGCTTGTATATTGTCCGTTCGTTCGCACGTTACACTCATCTAAATCCCCTCCCCTCAACTAAATCGGATATTCTTCCACCCCCTTATTCAATCAATTGAGATATTCTACATAAATGTTATTTCTTCAAGTCACTCTTGGGATATCTAATTTACAGGGTTCCCCACCCGCCTAAAAAACCCACAAAAGACCCCAGCATAATTTAAGTTCTGCTGGTAGTCTGCATTAGTAATAGTATATATACATGGTGACCATCACAAACCGAATTTGGGTTCTGTCTTTTTTTTTGGGTGGGGGGATTCACCCTGTATATCCGAATTCTGCTTGTATATTGTCCGTTCGTTCGCACGTTACACTCATCCACATACCCTCCTCTCAACTAAATGGGATATTCTTCCACCCCCTTATTCAATCAATTGAGATATTCTTCTACATAAATGTTATTTCTTCAAATCACGTTGAACACTGTGTTCAACTCTGATGGAAATGCCATGTTATATAAGAGTGAAAGTGATACCAATAGTAGTATCAACTCTGATGGAAATGCCATGAATATAAGAGTGAAAGTGATACAAATAGTAGTTGGTACACTTGGAACGGTACCAATAAACTTGGAAAAAAGTCTGGAGGATCTAGAAATCAGAGGAAGGAATAAGACCATCCAGACTGCTGCACTGCTGCAATCGGCTAGAATACTCAGAAGAGTCCTGGAGAGCTGAGTAGACTTGTTGTCACTCAGACTCCAGTGAAATACCATCAGCTAACGCTGATGTGAGAAACTCAAAAGGAGTGAAATAATAATAATAATAATAATTTTTGTTTATCCTTTTAATCTTTGTACTTCTAGAAGCTTTTATCGCAACCCACCGGGTCGACGTTTCGCAACCCACCCGGGTTGATACCAGGTCACAGGGTGCATTTGAAACAAAAAAGAAGAACAAGCTCTCATATTTTTGGCATAGTTTTGTATGGTTTTACGATGGTCGAGTAAGATATGATAATTCACTACTTTTAGAAATCTTTTCTTTTACCAGACTCCCACGAATCGAATTTAGAATATCTACTCTTAATACAAAATGGCGGCAAAGTCGCTTGTGGTACTTCACAGAGGACAGGTCCAAACATGAGTGCCGAGGTTTTCTTCAAGTTTAATTGAACAAATAATATATTCCATCATTTTGTTCATGCTTCATATATATCTATATATCTCTCTATATCTATATCTAATCTATATATCTATATCTATATCTATATCTATATCATAAATCGAAGCGTTCTTCCTGAGAGAGGATATGTCATTATTCATTTGTGCAGAAAAGGAAGATGTACTTAATCTGGTAAGATAAACGGTTTTTGAAGATGTCATGCATTATCTTCAACCCATATATTGCTTAGCATCCACTTTGACAAAAATTGCTCAATACATTTTTTTTGTGTCGATTTATGGTATTCCAATTTTTCTGATTCTTTTTAACTTTATCTGTATTTCGCCTGGTGTAATGGTTAGCAAGTTAGACTAGCTTGACATTCAATAGCGACTTCGATTCTCACTTGGTGCCCTGTCGATCAAGGTCACCCTGTTGATCAAGGTCAGGTTCAATCAGCTCAAGGAAATATCCTGTTTGACACACGACCAGAAGCATAGGACACAAGGCAGTAGAATAATATCTATAATCATTTTTTGGGCTTTTAAGATTAGATTACAGTATTGGGGAAGGTGATATCCATTTTTAAAATTTTTATTTATGAAACGTGATATCTAGGCTACTAAATGTAGAAAAAAGACGATAGAAGGAAGAAACAATGAAAGAAAAGAAAGAAAGCTTAGAAAATAAGAATACCTCGTCGTGGTGCAGTGGTTAGCGAACTGGACTTTCTGGAGACCTGGAGAGCGTGGAGTACCATCTTCAATGCCATTACTCCCAGGTCCACTTGGATTGGAAACGGCAGCAACTGTTAGCGTCACATCTATGTCAAATATAATGGTTTGAGATAATGGTTAAAATAACTATGTTATTGAACTGATACTTAAAATATTGGTATTGTGTTATACACTACCACTGGAAGCCACAAACAACACGGAACACCCCCCACAACACACACACACACACACACACACATAATATATATATATATATATATATATATTATAGTATTTGATAATATGCTTTTGAAGCATTGTTAAGTAAAGTATATTATTATTTATATTTTTGAAGGCAATTACAATGCGTATATCGTATAAAATTCGATAATTATTGAAACAGCTGTACGGTGTTCCACATCGCTTGTGTGCATGTCATGATTATTTTCAATAATTATCGAATTTTATACGATATACGCATTGTAAAGTAAGTAAAGTCGGCGGGGCGGCCTAAAATCGGTATCAGCCAGTCAGCGAGGGAGTCTATCCCCTTTTCACTAGCGCTAGACCAAGGAGATTGTTTTAGCATCTGAGGTGGAGCGCCACACCTACCATCAGCTCCTTACTTCACCGCACAGATCCTTGTGCTACTCATACGCTGAGTTGGCGAGGGCCGGTATCGAACTAGGAACCTTGTGGTTTCTAGCTGAGCGCTCTACCGACTGAGCTAACCCGGCCTTCAAATATATAAATAACAATATATAATATTATATTTTTATTCTTCGATGAGTTTAGACTGAGAGTTGTCAGGAAAGTTTGCAAATACACGGAAGCTTTCAGTTCTGACAGCAAGCGATCTGCTCAACCCAAACCTTTAAGAATTTATATAACTCTCCAAACACCAACATGGTCACACCTCTTTGATCGTGATACCCACGGCAGTTTTCCTATAGATACACCACCTCGCTACGCAGCTTGTTTTTGTCGGTTATGGGCTACACCCACACATTTCCTGTGCATACGTGTCGGTCACTACAACTGTCTTCCGGCTGTCACCCTGTTGATCAAGGTCAGGTTTAATCAGATCAAGGCAATACCCTGTTTTTATTGCAAGCCATGTTGACATCCACGCATTTCCTGTGCTTACATGTCGATCATTGCACCTGAACTTCCGGCTGTCAATTTTTTGATCAGGCAGTATATTACAATTGCAACTAATTATGTGTTTTTTTTTTACCTGTTAAAGATGATTGTGAAGATATATTTTTGTATCATATATAATCGGATAGTTAAATTATTAAACTGACTTTGGCATAAAATAACCAAGCAAGCGTAAAACCAAACCAAGTCAGCCCAAGCCAACCCAAGCCAAACTGAATGAGTTGCGATAAAGCAATTAACCACGAAAATTAAAAGAAGAAAATATTATTGAATATTAATAATAATGTTCTCATTTTGTTCTTCGAAAAAAAACCAAACAAACAAACAAAAAAACCTTTTATTCTTTTTTTCAATATCTCCCACCCCCACCCATCAGAAAAGGGATGTCATGGGTATGAAAGTAAACTGCATCTGGTCGTTAATAGATTAATATAATTTTGAAAAAATTGTCTAATCAGATCAAAAACAGTAAGAGCGTACATCTTATTATAATGGATATTGTGTGTTTTTCTGTCTGTAACCGAAACTATATTACTAATCGAGTCACAATTCACATAGTTATTTACATCACATTCTCCATGATTTTATTTTTATTTAAACCTCAATGAATAATAAAATTGTTTTACATTATTAAGACTGTTGACCATATCTACATACTAATAATACACAATTGTATTTATAGATACAACAAAATAGTGGTTTACAGTGTGAATGGGAAGGCTAATTTGCATATTGATCTTAAAAAATTGATTTTAATAAATATATGCTAAGTATTATTGATTTCTAATTGTTTGGTTTTATTTTATTGAATATGAACAAAATCTCTGGGATAAATCTTAAAAGAAATTCATTAAGAAGAAGAAATAACTGTAATATTATCCTTTACTTCCTATTTTAAGTAAAGAGTTAAATTAGGAAAATTTACCAATGAAAGATGGGAGTAATGGAAAATGATGGAAGAGTTAGTTTCAAAGCTGTTCTATTTTTCGATAATACCCCCTCTGTTCCAAGTCTTTTTATCAGCTTTCTTTTTAGTTTTATTAGCCTTTCTAATTTAACATGATATTTTATCATATTAAAACTTAAAAACTTGCACCCGGAGGGTGCATAAATTTGCTAGTAATTTTAAGATAACTTTGGACGATCTCAAACGGTAAGTAGAATAATTTCAGAGGGCATTTTTTGAGAACTATGGGATAAATTACTTAACAGAATTTGATCTGTGTATAGATATTGTATTGTTATTGTATATGTTCTGTGCAAAGATTCTTCCAACCTCTCTCTATCCGTCTTTCTCTATTTTTTAAAAGTTTGATGTGAGAAGATGGAAACAGAGGAGAGATGTCCATGGAGGCATAACAAACAAAGAAACAAATAAATTTCCGATTAACGAAGATAGCTGATACGTTATGTCTTATCGCGCCAAAGTTCGATACAGTGTGAGATTTGCACGAAATAGAAATGAAAGTTGAATACGGTTCGCTAAGATCATTCTCCGTGACCCAGTGACTTCGCACCAAGAGACCGGCAAAAAAAAAAAAAAAAAAATTTAGATC
>CM042156.1:36620140-36630140 GCA_023376005.1 Doryteuthis pealeii
GCGGTATCGGACATATTAGGAGGCGTTATTGAAAGTCAAAATTCAGTCACTGCTGAAACGACAATGAGGAAGGTCGTAATTCAATGGCCCGGATCGGAAATAATAATAAAGGATATGCCCTTGGTAAGACCCGAACTCTCGTCTCATTTAGTCTCAGTGAAATCTGGTTTTACACAAGCAACTTTACTAAGCTACTAAGAGCCATTGCTTTGGATTGAGAGATAAGAATTCCCCTCCCCCAACATACTCGGCACTCGGGTGTAGCGGATGTGGCGGATATTTGCGGAGATATGATTTACAGGTGACAGGTCACAGTTCAATTTCTTCTGAAACAACCATGATAAATTGTTGGTAATACTGCTTCGATAAAAATGTTGATGTGGTTTCCGTGAAATTTAGTTAGATTTAAAAAGTTACTTGAGTTAAGTAACGAGATATGAAATAATAAGGTCGACCAGCTTCGAGCTTTAGGGTTTGGCAACACATTATAAATTGAAAGATTCATTCCTTTTTTTCATCGACTGAATAAAACTCTACCATGTCTCCTTTTTTTGTGAGATCGACCCAAATGACATGTAACATCTTAAATAAACGTGTTTTTTTTTTGGTGGGAAAAGCGTTTTTGTCGATTTCTTTCGCAACCGAGGAACAAATGACAGGCTTTTCTTTTTTTTTTTTTTTTTTAGACTTTCTACCTTTTTCCGATCACTTGCGACGGTCACACAAGGAAGAAATATCAAAATAATAGAAAAAGAATAATAAAAAAAAAAAAAGAATGAAAGAAAAAGTAATGCAAAAAAAAAAAAAAAGAAACGAAAAAAAGAGTGTAAGAAAGAAAAGAGGATCTGAAGGAAAGATAGAAAGAAAGAAAAATTAAAAGCAACAGGAAAAGAAAGTAAGAAGAAGAAAAAGGAACTAAAAAAAAATTGGAACGGAAAAATGAATAAATAAATAAAGCAACTGGAAATGAGAGAAGAAAGAAAAAATGGAAAAAAAAAGAAAGAAAAGAAAAAGATATAGAAAGAGAAACGAAATAAGAAGTAAAGAAATATAAAAAAAAGAAAAAAATGGAACGAAAAAGAAAGGAAAAAGAAAGGAAAGAAAGGAAAAAAGAAAGGAAAGAAAAAAGCAACAGGAAGAGAAAAAAGAAACAGAAAAAAGAAACAGAAAAAAACAAAAAAAAAAAAAAAGAAAAAAGTAAAGAGTGGGAAATAGGAAGTTAGAAAAAAAAAAAGGAAAGAAAGAAAGAAGAAAAGAAAGAAAAAAGCAACAGGAAGAGAAAAAAGAAACAGAAAAAAAGAAACAGAAAAAAAAGAAAACAAAAGAAAAAAAGTAGAGTGAGAAATAGGAAGTTAGAAAAAAAGAAGAAAAAGGACAGAAAGAAAGAAAGAAAGTAAGAAAGAAAGTAAGAAAGAAAGTAAGAAAGAAAAAGAAAAGGCCACAGGAAGGGAAAGAAAAAGCAATATAACAAAACAAAAGAAGGGAACAGAAAAAGAAAGAAAGAAGAAAAAGAAGGAAAGAAAGAAAAAGAAAAATACAATAAAAAAATTATAAATGGTCAATTTTGAACGTGTTTTTATTCTGAAATATATTTTGATTCCCTATTGATTTTAAGAATCACTTTTTATTCGGACACTGCTTCTTTATTTGTTCGATACATTTTGTTTCTTCTCTCACTCCATTTCCCTTTCCTTTATTTAGCACTAAGAAAGCCTCGAGCAACCAATACTCTATAGATTTTACAGCTTCTCCTTTCCAATGTGATCGAGGTGAGTAGTAGTTGTTAAAATGATAAACCGATATAACAACAGGTTAAACTATTTGAAATTAATTAATAATGCCTACAAGATATAAAGAACTAAAATCTTAATGGAAAAGCAGACTTTATATTTGATGGTTTTACGGCGTATGGAAACAAAAATATAACATTTTAAAACATTAGTAAATTTCTATTTTGGTGAAAAAAAGCAAAATATTTTTTATGCGTCTTTTATTTATTTTTAGATGAACGATTGTGAATAGTTAACGAGTGTATTACTACAATTCTCATTTTTATATATATATATATATATATATATATATATATATATATATATATTATTATATTATTATTATTATTAATGTGTATAGTTGGTACTGGTACTAGTAGAAAAAGTAATAGTAATCCAACGTACAGTGTTATTAGAAGAGTGCTCAATATCTGTGATAGAGCGTTGATAGTTGAATGAAGTGGCAAATAAAAGTTTTAGCTTTTATTCATTTATTTGGTAACGATATTACTTTTGCCCACTCTCAGGGGGATTATCAGGCCTCAAAAGTCACCTAAAACCCCGAATTGAGCACTTTTTTCACCATCAGTAAATTCAAGGCATTAGAATCCACGAGAAAAAAAAACAATAAAATCGATAACGTACATTTTCCTCAAAATACGTAGACTTATAATGGCTGAAAAATGGCATTTTGTGGGCACCTTTGAATACCCATATCTCCCCCAATTCTCAAGCGAACTCAACCATCTTTTACTATGTAATATCGTTCCCAAATAAATGAATAAAAGCTAAAACTTTTATTTGTCACTTCATTCAACTATATATATATATATATATAATATATCTTATTATAATGGAGATTGTGTGTTTTTCTGTCTGTAACCGAAACTATATTACTACTCAAGTCACAATTCCCTTAATTATTTACGTCAAATTCTCCATGATTTCATTCTTTAAACCTTCAGTTATTAATAAAATTTTACATTACATTATTTATACTGTTGACCATATCTACGTACTAATAACATGCAATTGTATTTATATATACAACTAAATAGCGGTTTACAGTTTGAACGAGAAGGCTAATTTGCATATTAATATTTAAAATTTGATTTTAATAAATATGTGCTTGGTATTATTGATTTCTAATTGTTTGGTTTTATCTTAAGAAATATAAACAAAAATCTCGTGGATAAATCTTAAAATAAATCCCTTAACAAGAAGAAATAACTGTAATATTATCCTTTACTTCCTATTTTAACTAAATAGCTAAATTAGGAAAATTTACCAATGAAAGAGGGGAGTAATGGAAAATGATGGAATAGTTAGTTTCAAAGTTGTTCTATTTTTCGATTATACCCCCTCTGTTGCAGATCTTTTTATCTGCATTCTTAGACAGTTTCATTAGCCTTTCTAATTTAATATGATATTTTATTATATTAAAACTTAAATACTTGCACCCGGAGGGTGCATATATTTGCTAGTATATATATATATATTATTATTATTATTACACGCTGTAATACTAAATCCACTCTACTAACATACTGAGCACTATATATTTGTTATAACACTGACTTATCCGGTTAATACTTGTATCAACCCTTTATCGTATATATATATATATATATATATATATATATATATATATATATATATATATATATATATACGAGTGTGAATAAAAAAAATAAATACCATTTTCCTTAGGACAGGTATAATTACCAACACAGGAACATGTATCATACATCAAAATGAAGCTGTATCTCTGTGGATCACATCCCTACTTCTCCGCATAGTCACCGTTTCTCAATAGTAATGCTCCACCTTCAAATAAGAGCATGTATCCCTGCCCCGTAAAATTCTGTTGACTGTTCTTTGAGCCTCTTCTTCACTCCAGATTTCACTTCCTCCTCACTGGAATAATGTTTGCCTCAGACTATCATCTCGTCGGCCCATGAAAGAGGGTTTGAGAGGCAAATCACGACAGATCACAGAGCTCATGGCAGCCAAGAAGACGGCGGTAAACCACATTTGACAACGGAAGATAGCAGTTGGCAACAAACCGAGCGGGACATATTACCTCCAAACTAATATTGTATCAACGTAGCCGACGGGTTAACTTCAGTGTGTTGACACACGTATAAGAACACTGACAGAGACACATTCACTCGCGGTCAGTCCACAATGAATGAACAAAGCAAGATTCGTGAAAATAACTCCATTATTATCGCTAGTAAAACACACCACGTGATCCCATACAACATTTTCTTTTTATGGTGAAGCGTGGCATAACGTGTCTTCGGAAATAGACACGACGAACAGATTCCAAATTCTGGACGAGGCTGTTTGCTTTTCACTTCGCGCTAATGTCCTCAGGAAAGGCATGAACCAATCTCTCCCTCCCCCAATATTGGATACATAAAAAAGTTGACGGAGTGGTCTATTGTCGGTATCAGCCAGACAGCGAGGAAGTCTATCCCCTTTTCGCAAGCACTAGACCAGGGAGATGTTTTTGCTGGGGCGGCGCGCCACACCTACCGTCAGCTTCCCGCGTTACCGCACAGATCAGATTACCCAATTTGTGCTACTCATACGCTGGGTTGGCGGGGACCAGTATCGAACCAGGAACCTTGTGATTCCTAGGCGGTTGTTCTCAACTGAGTTCTTTAGCATTGTTGCAACCGATCTAGGTGAACAATTATAAAACAGCGCAACTCCGCCTGAAAATTGACCCTGTGTCGTATCCTGCCTGTGGCAAAGGATTGAGTAAATACATACAACACTTTCTTTCTATAATATCTTTTCTGTTGCAAGGACATTGTCGCTCACACACATTTGCACATAGGAATTTTGCTTTACAACCAAAACATTTATTCATATGATAAATTTCCATTTTGTAACTTGTAAATTTGTAATTTTTTTCGTGTTACTTGCACGCCCTTTTCTATTTCTCCTTTCGAACATTCCTTTTCCTCTCTCACTTGATTAGCAGGCGAACGACTGAATTTTCCAGCTTTCTCCAATACTGAGACTGAAAGAATACTACTATATTCTTAACCCGACAGCATATCTATCATCGCTCCCGACATAAAATGCTTTAAACTATTTTCCAAGAATTTCTTTGCACCGAATTGAACTTTGTCAAAAGTGGTTAAATTCAGTAGGTCACTGAAGGCACACTTTAATAGTCTTCCTGGTCATTTTCTGCAGAATAATACGAGGCACCTTTGTTATAACCCGTCACCACTTTTCGCACGGTGTCCCCAGGGAAGATCCAACAACAAGAGGCTTGGTGTTTAATTAATCACCTCTTTTCTTACACACACAAAGGAAATACGAAGATTAACACATAAAATACTAGCATATGCACATATATACACTTCTTTCCCTTTCTCACCCCCCATATATATATATATATATATATATATATATATATATATATATATATATATATATAATATTTAATATTTAATATTTTTCTTTTGCTCCATTACAAATGAACTTAAAAGTGCTCGATAGTTATGACCAGAGCTAAATTAGATTCTTGCCCTGATGAGCTACTAAGCGAAACTATTCGTAGGTATATCTGTCTCATTAGGTTTAACTTTATATCTCTCTCTATATATATATATGGTTTGGTATGTACGTGTTGACTTATAACTCAGAAAAGATATGTCACTCAGGTTCGAAATCTTGCATACAGATTAATATGCTTATAACTAAGAAACACAGAAAATTTGGTTTTATAGGTATTTTTATTAGGTATCAACAGTTCAAGCACCAATTTTCAACTTAAAAACGAATCAAAATTAATTTAATCGATTATTTAAAGTCAAATTTTTGTTTTAGTCGAAAAGTTGTAACATAATGAGCATCAGTAAAAAAAAAAAAAAAAAAATTACATATGTAATTAATTTTTATACATTTTAAACATTAAATTCTGCCAAATTTGACGAAAACAGGCGCTTTGTGTGAAGTAAATTACATACTAAATAAATACATTATTAAGATTTTAAAAGACTTATAACAATTTCTTCTTAGAAATCAATAACAAAAAAAAAAAAAAAAAATGAAATACACTAGGTACAGAAAATTACTAAACGGCAGTCGATAGAGTTAAATAAATAAGAACACAAGTTTAATACTTAGCTCTTTTTAATTGTTATTTTTTGAGGGAGAAAAATAGAATAAATTAAATTAATATTTTTTATCACTTTAACGCAATAAGCAATTAAAAAATGAATTAGTCATATGTACAAAAAATTTTAGAAAAATAGATTTATGTTCCAAAACACTCAAAAGTTAAGGATTACATTTTAAAATAATATTTTAAATGTAAAAATTTTTTAAAAAAATCACAAAATATATATTGTAATATACAAATTCTTGGTGATGTTTTTAATTCTATAAATTATTTTCCTCTTATTCTCTCTCTTACCCACTCACTCACTGGTGTTCTTAAAATAGACCGGGTACTTTTGCTAATATATATATATATATATATATATATATATATATATATATATTATATAAATTTAATCGTATACAGACTGTTAATTTAGAAAAGCTAAGACAGCAGTAAAACCAGAAGAAAACAAGTAGTGCTTAATGCTCAAAAATGGTAGAACGAATATAATAATGTTAGACTATACTATGTAAATGTTCATGCCTCTTGCAACTCTGAGTTTCACGAACAATCGATCGTCAGGTGAGCATTACTTTCGAAGCAACTCACGTATGAGCAGAGATCACCTGACGACTGAGATTTTTTGAAACCTCGAGTTGTGAGAAGTGGGAACTTATGTAAACGAATAAATAAATGGATAAATATGTATATGTATACGAGGGTAATCCCAAAAATAAGGTCTCCAAAGCGCCGAGAACGCAGGGAAACTGTTCGTGATGCTATTGGCTACACTGTTGTTTTTGGTGTGCAAGCGTCGTCTGCGCATGCTTCTGCGCGTGCGTCGTTGCCATGCCCAGTCTTAGCTTGGCAGTCGATTTTGTTTGCGCTACCGCCACGGATGAAGTTTGCGCAGTTATTCGGTTTTTAAAATGCAAAAACATTAGACTGATTGAAATTTAACGAAGAGTATGGCGAGTCGTGCATGGATGTCAAAAACGTCCGCAAGTGATGTAGGGAGTTTGACGCTGGTCGTACTGAAATTCATGACAATGAAAGAAGCGGGGGACCATCAATTTTCGATGAGACAATCAAGAATGTTGAACAAATCCTTCTGGAAAATCGGTTTAATCACTGAAAGTGATCTCTGCATTTTAGTTTCTGTGGTTTCTCGAAGCACCATTCATAGGGTTTTGAGAGGAAAGGGTAATCTTGAACTTTAAGTGACTAAATTCCTACCATAAAATTGCACTTGCGCATTATTTAAAATGAACTTAATTTTTACTGAGTAGACATTTTATGATATTTTCGTGTTAAAACATGCAGTCCTAGGGATTCTAACAATTTGGCAAAAAAAGGTGTATCATTTACGGAGATTCGATAATGGCAGATCATTTGTTTCTTCCCAAACAGAACAGCAAGGAACATCAATCTCATTGACTTATTAATTTTCTTTTCTTTTAAGATTTTTTGGTCGAATTTAATTGTTTAAAATATATTAAAAATACTAGCAAATATATCCGGGTGCAAGTATTTAAGTTTTAATGTAATAAAATATTGTATTAAATTAGAAAGGCTAAAGGAAACTAATTAAAAGATAAAATAAAGAAAATAAAAAATTTGAACAGAGGTATTTTTTCTCTTCCATCACTTCGTCTTTCATTGTTATTTTTTCTAAATTTAAGTATTTAGTTATAAGAGGAAGTAAAGAATAAATGACAGTTATTTTATCTTGTTAATGGATTTCTTTAAGATTTATTAAGATTTTTGCTTATATTCATTAAAATAAAACCAAACAGTTAGAAATCATAATACTAAGTACATATTTATTAAAATCGATTTTTTAATATTAATATGCAAATTAGCCTTCCATTCACACTGTAAACCGCTATTTTGTTGTATATATAATATAATTGCATGTTGTCAGTATGTAGACATAGTTAACAGTATTAATAATGTAAGACAATTTTATTAATAATTGAGGTTTGGATAAAAATAAAATCATGGAGAATAAGATGTCAATAACTAAGAGAATTGTGACTTGAGTAGGAATATAGTTTCGGTTACAGACAGAAAAACCATAATCTCCATTATAATAAGATATTACATATGTAATATGCAAAATATATTACAAATGTAATTTATTTTGAATACATGTTAAACAATTAAATTCGACCAAAACATCTTTAAAGAAAAAAAAAGTCTTAGAAATCAATAACAAAAAAAATACTATGTAAAGTGTTACGTTTTTATGGGCCATCTTTTGGGCTTCAAAAAAGGGCGCTTGTCCAACGGAAATCCTTGGTAATCCTCTGGTAAAGAATTCTCAGTATTGTAAGTACCTTCGTCAATGATTCATTGCAAATGGACTATGGAAAGTGTCAGTGTTTAAGTAGTTAATCAGCCATGCATTATGGCTGTTGATTGGCCGGAGGAATAAACCACGTGACCCCGCCTTATATAAAAAATACTGGGCAGGTACAGACCATTGATAGTGAGTTCGATTCTCACTGGTGTACTTCTGGACACCTCCATATCTAAGCTAAGCTTAGTAAATAACTATATAAGAAAATACTCCAACATACAGAAAATATCTAATTAATATATACAATCTTAAGTTTCATATTCGTATTATTAAAAGCTATGTCCAGCCTGTTGAATTATATTTGATATAAGGCATGGGGCAAATGGTCACTCCTAGATATAGACTCATTGACGGCACTGCTGCTGTTTCTGCTGTATTAATAGACACACCGTTCTGAGTTATTTCATTGACATTTGGATTCTCTTGAACGAAGGACTTACAAGGAATACGTTAACACTGGATTCTTATTGGCTTGCTACTTATTCATTACATCTGGAACGAGGGATGGCTGCCAGATACTTAACACAGCCCAGCACAAAGAAGAGTCAACGAAGAAGAATCAACCCTTAAAGCCCAACCAGAGAACATGGCGTCCAGACGAGTAGACGAATTAAGCAGAATGTAAAAGTAAGCGTACCAACTATTGTCATCTAATATATCTATCTGACCCTCTCTCCTCTCTCTTCTCTCTTCTCTCTCTCTCTTCTCTCTCTTCTCTTATTATATACCTGACGTATGATGTGGGTATATAGGAGTATATAACATTATATATATATATATATATTGATTATATATACTAGCAAATTTATGCACCCTCTGGGTGCAAGTTCTTAAGTTTTAATATAATAAAATATCATGTTAAATTAGAAAGGCTAATAAAACTAAAAAAGAAAGCTGATAAAAAGATTTGGAACAGAGGGGGTATTATCGAAAAATAGAACAGCTTTGAAACTAACTCTTCCATCATTTTCCATTACTCCCGTCTTTCATTGGTAAATTTTCCTAATTTAACTCTTTACTTAAAATAGGAAGTAAAGGATAATATTACAATTATTTCTTCTTCTTAATGAATTTCTTTTAAGATTTATCCCAGAGATTTTTGCTCATATTCAATAAGATAAAACCAAACAATTAGAAATCAATAATACTTAGCATATATTTATTAAAATCATTTTTTTAAGATCAATATGCAAATTAGCCTTCCCATTCACACTGTAAACCACTATTTTGTTGTATATATAAATACAATTGCGTATTATTAGTATGTAGATATGGTCAACAGTCTTAATAATGTAAAACAATTTTATTATTCATTGAGGTTTAAATAAAAATAAAATCATGGAGAATGCGATGTAAATAACTAAGGGAACTGTGAATTGAGTAGTAATATAGTTTCTGTTACAGACAAACAAACACACAATCTCCATTATAATAAGATTATCATATATATATTGATAAAAAAAACTCTTGTTGTGTTAATCAAATGTTAAAACAAGCAATGTCCAGCCCAGCACAAAGAAGAATCAACGAAGAAGAACCAACCCTTAATAGTAAGTCCAACCAGAGAACATGGCGCCAAGACGAGTAGACGAATTAAGCAGAATGTAAAGTAAAACTATCAACTATCATCATCTAATATATCTATCTGTTTCTCTCTCCGATGTTGAAAGGGTTATATAACACCACAAGACGTACCAATAGTAATAAAAAGCAAACATCCTGTCAACATCCTTGTGTTTG
>CM042156.1:36635140-36640140 GCA_023376005.1 Doryteuthis pealeii
CACGCCGCCGCGTATGCAACGACGACCGAGACGCCCGACGGAAACGGCGAACCGCCCCGCCGAACGCAATAGCCGCCGCTACTAGCGACAGACGACCGCTATGGTAGGCTCCAGCGGAACGAAAAGAAACGCCTTTCGTAATACCGTGGCGACACTGGTCGCGGTTCCGGCTTAGAGGCTTTCAGCCGTTATCGCGCGGAGGCAGCTTAGCACCGCCGCTCGTTCGAGCGAGCACGCGAACCGTTGCTCCTATCCCGCGGTTCGTCTCATACTGGACGGGATAGCCGTGGCCACGACCGACGTAACACACGTGCCGATCGGTAGGATAAAACTAACCTGTCTCACGACGGTCTAAAATGAGTAGAGTACGATTCCCAACCCCTAAAAACAGTTACACTAAAATAGTTACACCTCTAAAAGTCTTCTTTTGATAGGAATTGAAACCGCAACGTCATATTTGTTTCATGATTTCAAATCTTACTTTTGAGATGAACTTTTCGTTTACGAAACAAAAGAATAAAAAATTAAAACAAAAACAAATCAAAACATAAATAAAATGATACCATAGAATATAGACATGAACTTAATCAATACCATACAACATGATCCCCAATGATGCTAACACATTGTTAAAAACAGTTACTAAAAATACAAATATAAACACACAACATATATTACTTTCAAACCGTTAGGGATAAAATAACCCCAGACGGGTTGATATGCCGTTAAAATCAATAAACCAACCAACCAACCAAAACATAACCGGGTACAAATGTTAAACTATGTTAATCATTCTATGTTACTATGCAATACTCTACTCTGGCCCTATCTTGGGCTAGACGGACGGTCGGAGAGGCCCCTTCCGATCAATCGGCTGGTCACGTCAAGCCCTAGCACCTATATGATTTTCCCAACCCTATTGCCCTTATGGCAAGCCCCAATCCCTTTTTATCATATGGGTGCTAGAAGGCGGTGGCTGCGGGTCTACATGTCCTGGGAATGACGTTAAACTCTATCTGATGGTGAGGTTCCAGTTTTGGAGGTTTGGGGAATGTGGAGCACCCCTTCATCACCATTGCTCCCTGGTCCACTCTGACCCGGAGTGGTAGTACCTGTTAGGGTCCCATCTATGGGTTAAATAGAAAAATGTATTTATAAAAAAATTGTATTATCAATTAAGAATTGATTTATTTCAAAACTTTATCGGCATTAAATGACCCACTGAGGTTGATATGCCGTAAAAAAAAAAAATCTATGTTACTGTTGCCCTTGGCCAGGGTTGAACCTGCAGCCCAAAGATCACTGTCACTTAGAACTGTATTAAATCAACGCCAATATCTGTCGCGCCATGTGTCCAATTGGATTCTACTCTCTAAGGCTGGATATGTTAATCATCGGAAATCTCATCAGAGACAATCCATGCGACTTCAGGAACAAACAATGTGACTTGCACAATATGTAACAAAGTTTGTAAATCGACTTCTGGTCTTAAAAGACATATGGTGGTGCACAAGCAAATAATTTCACTGTTGTATATTGTACAAACGGAAATAGAAATTTCCAGTTGAATTAAACAGAGGGGGGACGACAAAGGTGACAAAAGACTTTTTCCTGGTGGGAGCGAACAAAGAAAATGCGTAGGCGTTTGAGATATATAAAAGAACAGTCAGAAGTGAACAGACTCCAGTGAGGAAGAGACGGCGAACGGAGTGACCGACGCTTGCGGTCAATCCCTGCCAGCGGACAGTGAGGCGCGCCCACCACTTTCACCTCCCGATCACCATCCCAGCAGCAATAGTTCCCATTGTCAACGCTCGCCACTAACACGCACCACGAGGGAATGAAAAGAAATAAAAAGTCAATCTCCTACTACATACAGCATGCCTTGTAATTTCATTAAGCGACCACTACATATATCGTATAAGGGTTAGACGATACCCGCAGTATACCAGCAACGTATACGATTCAACGTGAGTTTGAAGATGCCAGTATATAACATATACGATTTAGTGCCGAACAAAGAAGGCGCTATGCAACATCACCATCTGATCCAATCGATTCAGTGGGAAGGGCATCCTTCCTGCGTAACATTTGCGTCAAACTTTATGGATTTACAGCGGGGTTGATGAATCACTTGAGGAGTCATGAGAGGAAGGGTTCTGGTGGTGGGATTGTCGGATTGTGAGGGACGGCAGTGATCTGTAAAGATTATGAGATTGTCATGTGTGTGTATATGTGTATTTATATATGCGTATGAATGTATACATGTATTGGTGTATATATACGTATATATATGTGTGTATATATATTTTTATGTGGAGAAAAGTAGAAAAACATGGGATGTTGTACTGGATGGAAGTTTATTACTGGTGGTGATGTCGACGCTATAACGTTTCGTTCTATCAGGCCTTCACCAGGACACGAGCTGAGTTCTTGTATTGAAGTATTCAGTTCTCTTACTGATGAGTGTCTTGCGGTCGTGATGTATGTTATTTATAGCGCTGGCTTCGAAAATTTGCTCTAATCTTTTGTTGTGGATGTATAACATTCATCACAAGATTTTAAACACATTAATATTGTTAATAAATAAGATGCTAATTAAGATTAAATAATTATTTAATAACCATTGTGAATGTAAATAACTAAGGGAATTGTGACGTTGGTGGTGGTTTAGTTTTGGTTACAGACAGATGCACCTAGCGAGACTCAAACTCAAGGGGGAAAAAAGAAGAAAAAGGGAAAAAGAAATAAAAGGGGGAAAAAAGAAGAAAAGGAAGAAAAAAAGGGGAAAAAAAGAAGAAAATGAAGAAAAAAAGAAAAAGAGAGAAAAAGAAGAAAAAGGAAGAAAAAAGGAAGAAAAAAGGAAAAAAAAAAAAAAAGAAAAAAGAAGAAAAAAGAAAAAGGGAGAAAAAGGGAAAAAAGAAAAAAAAAAGAAGAAAAAAGGGAGAAAAAAGGGAGAAAAAGGAAAAAAGAAGAAAAAGGGAGAAAAAAGGGAGAAAAAAGGGAAAAAGAAGAAAAAGGGAGAAAAAAGGGAGAAAAAGGGAAAAAAGAAAGAAAAAGGGAGAAAAAAGGGAGAAAAAAGGGAAAAAGAAGAAAAAAGGGAGAAAAAAGGGAGAAAAAAAGGGGAAAAAGAAGAAAAAAGGAGAAAAAGGGAGAAAAAAAGGAAAAAAAAGAAGAAAAGGGAGAAAAAAGGGAGAAAAAAAAAAAAGAAAGATTAACACAGATTTTCGAAGCCAGTGTTATAAATAACATACAGAATGATAATTGTAGATTTAGCTTCTTTAACATCTCTTCACTCCAAGGCAAAGCTGTCACCAGCAGCTATAAGGCGAAAAAAAAAAACAAAAAAAACAACAACAACACAACACAATAAATAAATAATAATTAATTAAACAAACACAAACAATAAAAATTCACCCTACCATTTCCTACTTATAGACGACCCTCATTCCTATTTCCACTAGATCCAATTTGCGTCCTCATATGACTACCGAGTGAATAGACTCTACTATACACAGACAAACTACTCCCACTTATATCCCAAACATTCACCTCAAATTCACTCTGTGACCCTACAGACACCATCACCACCGCAACAATCACACAAAACCCTACTACACTCCCAAACATTCACACCACATCTTCAGCAGCTAACCACCTCATCCCAATCACGACCGCAAGACACTCGTCAGTAAAAGAACTGAATCGTTCAATACAAGAACTCAGATCGTGTCCTGATGAAGGTCTGATAGACAGAAACGTTATAGCGTCGACATAACAACTAGTAATAAACTTCCATCCAGTACAACATCCTATGTTTGTCTATTTTTCTCTACATACTGTCGGAGTGATTTCTTCTTTTTACTCCCATATATTCTTCTGTATATATATGCGTGTGTACGTGTGTGTATGTGTGTGTGTATGTGTGTGTGTATATGCGTATGTGTATGTGTGTGTATGTGTACATGTGTGTGTGTGGGCATGTGTGTGTGCGTATACGTATGTGTGTGTGTCTATGTGTACATGTGTGTGTGTATGTGTGTGTGTATGCGTATGTGTGTGTGTCTATGTGTACATGTGTGTGTGTGTGTGTGCGTGTGCATGTGTATGTGCATATGCGTATGTGTGTGTGTCTATGTGTACATGTGAGTGTGTGTGCATGTGTGTGTATATGCGTATGTGTGTGTGTGTCTATGTGTACATATGTGTGTGTGTGTGTGCATGTGTGTGTATATGCGTATGTGTATGTGTGTGTCTATGTGTACATGTGTGTGTGTGTACATGTATGTGTGTATATACGTATGTGTGTGTGTGTGTCTATGTGTACATGTGTGTGTGTGTGTGTGTGTATACGTATGTTTGTTGTGTGTGTCTATGTGTGTGTGTGGCGCATGTGTGTGTATATGCTTATGTTGTGTGTGTGTCTATGTGTAACATGTGTGTGTGTGTGCATGTGTGTGTGTGTATACGTATGTGTGTGTGTGTCTATGTGTACATGTGTGTGTGCATGTGTGTGTGTGTGGTATATATATATATATGTGTGTGTGTGTACATGCGTGTGTACGTGTGTATGTGTGTGTGTATATGCGTATGTGTGTGTGTATGTCTATGTGTACATGTGTGTGTGTGCATGTGTATGTGTGTATATATATATTTATGCGTGTGTGTACATTTGTGTGTGTGTGCATTTGTGCATGTGTGTGCGTGTGTGTGTGTGTGTGTGTGTGTGTGCGTGTGTCTAGTGATATTGTTTTGAATTATGTTGCACTTAAACATCACCTTTATACTACGTACATCTCATTGCTTCACTCAACTGAGAATAATTTAAAAAAGAAATCAAATTAAAATACCCGTCCGTTGTTATTATGTCTTGTAAATCTCAAAATTATCTGCAGATTGCATCTATAATTTCGACTGCCTTCCGCTTTTTCGTCTCATTTTAAGTGTGTCTGTTATTTATAGATTTACATTTCATTCGTAACTTATGGACACTTATTGGC
>CM042156.1:36647640-36657640 GCA_023376005.1 Doryteuthis pealeii
TCCATCATCGTACGTCTCTGCTCTTTCTTCTAATTTTGAGAGTATCCCATCATTCTCTAACCCTATCCCAAGAAAAATATCTTATCTTAACATTTGATTAAACACCACATTATATTTACGATTGATTAGCCACTTTTCTCACATTTCCGTCTGATGATTGTGCATACTGCATGAAACTTCAAGTAACACAATTCTAGTGTACCGGATTATGTATTTTTAAAAAAGATTTTATACCTGCTCTGCTATTATAGTATCAATTACTGTTGTGATAACAAGAAGAAAAAACATTTTCGGGTGGATTTCATTTATATTTTAATTTGGTTGCATTTGTTTACAAACAGGTTGAAAAAGAAATGTCACTATTAATAATATTTCACAATTGTATTAATTAGGCACTGACAATTTGTCGTCTGCTTTTCATTTTAAAAACGAATTAAAATTAATTAAATCCGTTATTTAAGGTCAAATATTTGTCTATGTCGAAAAGTAGTAACATCATGAGCATCAGTAAAAAAAGCAAAACAATATTACATATGTAATTTATTTTTAATACATTTTAAACTATTTTTTGGTCGATTTTGCTTAAATATGACCGTAAACGCTCTCTAATGATGACGTAAAATCCGTGTTTAACAAAATAAATTTAACCGCGATTGAAAAAAAAAAAATCGATAATTCCCTGATTTTTGGTAAATTTTTTTCAATTTTTTTTTCAAATTCGTTTTGTAAAACATGGATTTTTCGGCAACTTTGGAAGTGCCTAGTATTAATATATAGAATATAGTGTATACACCAATTCATTGAGAACTGGTCTATACGCTATGCAGGGGGTGCGATTAGTTTAGGTTCGACTGAAATAATTACCTAACAAAACATTATGTGACACAAAGTAAAAAAAAAAAAAAGTCTAAAAAATAGTCTCACAAATTAGGCTTTCACATTACAAAGTGGAAATTTAACAATCACAAAGTATAAAAATATAATGATACCAACGCGTGACACACAGAGTTACAAGCGTATTAATTTATAGATAATAATAACAACAATCATCATCATCATCATCATCATCATCATGTCGCGCTATTAGCACGGATACCCATGATAATCTCTCTCCAACCGTCCCTATCACTCATTGTTCTCGGGAGGCCCTCTACACAGCATCCAGTATCCACCCAGAGCTAGTCAATGTATGTCTTTACTGGCCAACCAAAACTGGCGTGCCCATGTGCTGGCTTCCACTAAAGGACGTCACTTAATGAGTTCGTCGTTGCTTCTCCAACAGTGTCCTGCGTGTCTTGCTCGTCTTACTCGGTAAACGAATGAAATCTGTCTACAGTTGTTTCTTGAGATTTTTGTTTTACATTCAGTTATATGACATCAAATAGGAAGCGCGTGGTGTAATGGTTGAAGTAATGGGAAATGGACTCGTCGCCCCGAGTTCAAATCCTGGACGTGGTAATTGCATTTCACTTGGCGCTAATACCCTTGGAAAGGTATGAATCATACTCTCCCTCCAGCTATGGGTAAATAGTAGGGCAGACTGGGCTCTTTAACCATGGCCAGGTAACCAGTCTAGGAGAAGGAAAACTCTGAATTCAAACCTGTTAAACTCCGCTTAAGAAATTGACCTTGTGGCACATCCTGTTCGTGCGGAGGGGTTGGTAAATATATATATATGATATCAAATATTACTGTCTAATGCAAATAATTTGCACATAATTGTATAGTTTCAAGTATTTCTGTCTAATACTAATAACTATATGGTTTCACGTAATTATTTATATTACTAGTGTTGAGATTATCTTCCCTTTGACTGGAAGAGTTATCTTCCCGCTGGGTTTCCGAACCGACCACCAGGGGACCTCTGGTATTTAAGCACGGGTTTTGAAGCTCCCTACCTCTTTGCTACCTCTTCTCATGGGTTAGACACATTGTC
The DNA here is from genome assembly GCA_023376005.1 of Doryteuthis pealeii. NCBI lineage: Eukaryota > Metazoa > Mollusca > Cephalopoda > Myopsida > Loliginidae > Doryteuthis > Doryteuthis pealeii. Next base: position 36,649,577 of record CM042156.1, read on the forward strand.
ACACCCTTCTCGGTGGGGGCTTCTGCAACTCTCCTGGGGGCTTCAGCCCCTCATCACTAGTAAGTGATTTCTAATGTATGGACTCTCAGTCCTTTAATCTCTACTGTTGTATGTTCATGTACATGTATTTCATTGTTACTGAATCTTGTCGAATAAATGTGCTGTTTATTATATAAAATGTCATGTCCAGCCCACGTGTCGGAGTTTGTTTCGTTTCAACAAGTTATAACATTGTTATAACCTTGAACCTTACACTTCTTTAAACAAGTTTATATAGTTTCAAGTAACTAATGATAAACCATTAGTAAACAATTCTAGTTTCAAATAACTATTCTTAATCCGAATTATTTTACACAGTTATATAGAGTGGTGTAATGATTATTGTCATAGGAAATAGACATAACGGAACGAGTTCAAATCTTGGGCAATGCTGTTTGCATTTCTCATAGCGCTAATACACTTGGGAAAGGTATGAATCCAACTATTATTCCGTAAGCTATGGATAAATAGTAGGGCAAACTAGGCTCTTTAATCTTGGTTAGGCAACCAGGAAAGGTGGAGGAAAACTCTGAATTAAACCTGATAAACTTCGCTTAAAATTGACCTTGTGTCACATCCTAATCGGGGAGAGAGTTTAGTAAATACGTATATGGTATCAAGTATTCCAATAGAATATAAATAATTTTCAACATATCTATTTGATACATAGATAGAATACTAACTGGTTGCTGCCATTCTGGGTCTGGGTGGACATGGGAGTAATGGTAATGAAGGGGTACCCCACATTCTTTTGATATCCAGGACAGAAACCTCACCACCAGATGGTGTTTTATATTATATCCAGGACACCGATTTTTGGAGAGTTCTAATCCTTCTGCAGGAGATACGGTCAGTGTATGTGTATGACCCGCTGACAGGGTGGAAGCTGTAATGAGAAAAAGTTAGAAAAAAGAGAGAAAGGAAGAAAAGAGAAGCTGATGTAATAGAGAGAGAGAGAGAGAGAGAGAGAGAGAGAGAGAGAGAGAGAGAGAGTGTGTGTGTGAGAGAGAGAGAGAGTGTATGTGTGTGAGTGAGAGAGAGTGTATGTGTATGTGTGAGAGAGAGTGTGAAAGAGAGAGAGAGTGTGTGTGAGAGAAAGAGAGAGAGAGAGTGAGAGAGTGCGTGTGTGTGTGTGTGAGAGAGAGAGAGAGAGAGTGAGAGAGACAGTGTGTGTGTGAGAAAGAGAGAGTGTATGTGTGTGAGTAAGAGAGAGTGCATGTGTGTGTAAGAGAGAGAGAGGGAATGAGAGAGAGAGAGAGTGTGTGTTTGAGAGAGATAGAGATAGAGAGAGAGAGAGAGAGAGAGAGTGTGTGTGTGTGTGTGAGAGAGAGAGAGAGAGAGAGAGAGAGAGAGAGAGAGAGAGAGAGAGAGAGAGAGGAGGGGCATAGTGTGAAAAAGATTATTGATATAGAGAGAAGAGAGACAAGAGTTCATGATGTAAAAGAGCAAGAAATAAGGAGAAGAAGCAAAAAAAAAAAAAATAAATAAATGCATAATAAAATGTTACGCAACAAATGTGTCGAATCGCTGAGTGCAAACACCTGCATATTTGGTGACCTTTATTTTTTTCTTGACCTCAGCATCTCCCAGAATAGAACAGAAGGAAGTGAGAATGTCATCGAAAGTGCACTTGCTAAGTTGTAGCGTACGCAGTGTTCCCGCGCCCGGAAATCGGGCATTATTGGTAGGGAAAGAGATGACTTGACAAGTCCAGGATTATGCGATAATAAAAGCAAAAAAAAAAAACCCCACAAAAAACAAAGACCCCCCCCCCACACACACACCTCCAGGACAAGACAAGTGACAGTTGGTCAGAGCCTTTCTCGTATTGAAACCCGTGAACTGATCAAAGATTTCTGGCGAAAAAGTTCGCTAAATTGTTTCCTTGCCTACAAAACGGACACCCTAACAGTTGTTCCAAAGAGAGAGAGAGAGATAGATAGATAGATAGATAGATAGAGAGAGAGAGAGAGAGAGAGAGAGAGTGTGTGTGTGTGTGTGTGTTAGAGATAGATAGATTCCCTCCCCAGCAGTAATAATGGGGAGAGAGAGAGAGAGAGAGAGAGAGAGGGAGAGAGGGGGAAGGAGATGGATAGAGGGGATAAAGGTTTTGATGTAAAGAAATGTTGCGAGAGAGAGAGAGAGAGAGAGAGAGAGAGAGAGAGAGAGAGAGTGTGTGTGTGATATATATATTATATATATATATATATATATGTATATATAAGATTTTTGGATGTTTGTTTATTTAGGAACGTTGCTGAATAAAGTATATATTAAATTTTTACTTGAAGGCACTTACAACGCATGTATCGCATAAAATTCGATACTTTTTCTTATAGAAAATGAACTTGACAAGTGTAATCCAGCAAAGGATGGCTCGATGTGTAGAATACCGTACAGACTGTTTCGACTTTATTAAGTCTCATCAGCGGTATATACTAACGATTTCCCTCCGACAGAAATCGAAACGGGACTTCAGCAGACACAGTGAAACACTAATGAAACACTTTCGCCTCGGCCACAGTACACAGCTGACCATCCTAGCGAAATTAAGCTTGTCAAATGATACTACTACACGCCTCTACCATAATAGGTAAGGGGGCGTTATTGAGAGAATAATAACAACAAACAGACCGTATGCCCTTCGGCGAAGTGAATAAGATTTTTGGATGTTTGTTTATTTAGGAACGTTGCTGAATAAAGTATATATTAAATTTTTACTTGAAGGCACTTACAACGCATGTATCGCATAAAATTCGATACTTTTTCTTATAGAAAATGAACTTGACAAGTGTAATCCCAGCAAAGGATGGCTCGATGTGTAGAATACCGTACAGACTGTTTCGACTTTCTGTCGGAGGGAAATCGTTAGTATATACCGCTGATGAGACTTAATAAAGTCGAAACAGTCTGTACGGTATTCTACACATCGAGCCATCCTTTGCTGGGATTACACTTGTCAAGTTCATTTATAAGAAAAAGTATCGAATTTTATGCGATACATGCGTTGTAAGTGCCTTCAAGTAAAAATTTAATATATAATATATATATATATATATAGCGAGAGAGAGAGAGAGAGAGAGAGAGAGGAGAGAGAGAGAGAGAGAGAGAGAGAGAGAGAGAGAGAGAGAGAGAGAGAGAGAATGTATGTGTGTGTGTGTGTGTGTGTGTGAGAGAGAGAGAGAGAGAGAGAGAGAGAGAGAGAGAGAGAGAGAGAGAGAGAGAGAGAGAGAGAGAGAGGCATAGTGTGAAAATGATTGTTGATATAGAGAGAAGAGAGACAAGAGTTCATGATGTAAAAGAACAAGACATAAAAGAAGAAGCAAAAAATGCCTAATAAAATGTTCTGCAATTGCCTACAAAAACGGACACCCTAGCAGTTGGTTCCAAAATATAATGAAAAAAAGTGAATACATGATTAAACGACGTTTGTGTTCTTCTTTCAGTCACTGTATAAAATTGACAGTGTATCTGTTAAGTATCTGGCCGCCATCCTTGGCCAGTTGTAAAGAACTTAAAGTAAATAAGTAAGTAAGTCCTGAGTTATAGAATCCTTTGGTAAGTGAATAAGTCCTGAGTTATAATTCTATGTTCCGTCGTCCACGAAGATCCAAGTAGTTATGATTAGGTATGACCAGAACAGCCAGTATAAATAACAATATCAGCAGCAGAGTACTGCCAGTGGTTGGACAAGAATATGGTCACATGACTATCGCCCAGTCTATAAATAAGAGTGGGCGTCTAGCATACACCTTATATACCGAAAAATAGGAAGCGCGTGGTGTAATGGTTAAAATCATGGGAAATGGACTCGTCGCCCCGAGTTCAAACCCTGGACGTGGTAATTGCATTTCACTTAGCGCTAATACCCTTGGGAAAGGTATGAATCCTACTCTTCCTCCAGCTATGGGCAAATAGCAGGGCAGACTGGGCTCTTTAACCATGGCTAGGTAACCAGTCTAGGAGAAGGAAAACTCTGATTTCAAACCTGTTAAACTCCGCTTAAGAAATTGACCTTGTGTCACATCCTGCTCGCGCGGAGGAGTAGATAAATATATATACCGAAAAATTTCAACAGTATCACAGCAACTCACAAGATTCTTGGTCTGATTTGGGAAGAAGTGACTGCAAAGAACTATCGGCTTTCAACAATTACGTATCCATTGTACGGTTCTTGGTCATTTTCTTCCTGGCACAGTGAACCGGTGAATGAACGAAAATAAATCACATGGTCCCAGGACGCTGCCTACAGGCAGCATTTGCCTCCTCGCCTAAAGGGGACAGGGTCGAGTTTATTGCTCGGTGCCTGAAGCCCCCAAGAAAGGGAAATGCTAAAGGAACCACACATTTTTTGCACTGGCCATCACACGAGTTTCGGTTTGTTTATGGCTCCACACGTAAAAAATGTCTATGCTAATGTTGAGAGGACCGGGAAGCTGAGAAGCTGCAGAAAGATAAAAATTATTACCTGATTGTTATTCCATAGATTCTACTAACAAACATGGTCATCGTTTTATTTTATTTTTGACACATTTTAATATCTAATCCATTCCACGGCCATTCTCAGGTATGTGTTAACCCAACCTATTGTTGTATACCCTTTTCTTTACTTACTTCTATTCTTCTTCTGGCGTCTTTGATATCTTAAGTTCTTCTAGTGTCTCTTCTAACATCTGGACTTCGTCTTGGGTGGTCGGTCGCACTTAACTCATTTCTTCTTCTAATCAGTCTTGTTACCAAGACATTCATTAATCACAAAACCGTGTTATTTTCTTAAGCTTTTATTTACTTAACTAAACATTTCATGTAACTAAACATCTGACTAACATAGTGCGCGTATGCAGTGAGTTCCAGTTAAGGCAGGACATCTCTGCCCGACGTCTAAACTGAAAACTGAGGACCCAACCAGGTCCCACGTGACTTCACGTATTTTCGCGGGCTTTCTGTACTATTCCATGGAAAGTCCCACCCGTGATATGAAAAGGGCCATACCCTTTACAAATACAGGGGATTGACAATAATCTTATGCAACCGCATAGATTATGCAACACTATCCACTACGGGCAGGATGTGACACATGGTCAACATTTTTTAGCGGGACTAAGTTTAAATTCCTAGATTGATTACCTCTTCAGCTACTATTTTCTATATAGCTAGGGGGAGGGGCAGATAGATTCATGCCTTTCCCGTGGGCATTAGACCAATGTAAAATGCAGTCTCGTCACAGATTTGAACTCGGGTCACCTATTCCATTTCCTACAACGATAACCGTTGCGATAAGCGCGGCTCAAATTAATTAATTAATTAATTAACAGTGTACAACGGCAATTTCCAACGTTCAAGGTCCCAGTGACAACAAGTAATAATTGGAATATGAAGAGAGAAAAACAAACAAACAAAAATGATGTAAAAGTGAAAGAGAGAAAAAAAGGAAATTGCACCGGGAAAAAGTGTAGAGAAAGAAAGGGAAAAAGAGAATGACAAGACAATTTGATTCTAAGAAAAAAGAAAAGAAGAGATTAAACGGAAGAAAGAAAGAATGCGTAGCAGGAAATGGCACAGAAAAGAAGAGGAAGGCGAGAGAATTTGATTCAAATGGTGTAGAAAAAGAGAGAAAGAAATAAAGAAGAAAGAAAGAAATAAAGAAGACGTACTGGGGAATAGTGTAGAAAAAGAGAGGAAGAAAGATGAAAGAATGTGATTCAAAGAGAGAAAGAAAGGAAGAGAGAAAGAAAGAAGGCGTACTGGGTAATAGTGTAGAAAAAGAGAGGAAGAAAGATGAAAGAATGTGATTCAAAGAGAGAAAGAAAGGAAGAGAGAAAGAAAGAAGGCGGACTGGGTAATAGTGTAGAAAAAGAGAGGAAGAAAGATGAAAGACTTTGATTAAAAGAGAGAAAGAAAGGTAGAGAGAAAGAAAGAAGGCGTCGTGGGAAATGGTTTAGAAAAAGAGAGAAATGTAGGAGAATTTGAGTCAGGAAAAAGAAGGGAAAACTAAAGTGGAGAACTATGGTGTGTGTGTGTGTGTGTGTGTGTGTGTGTGTGTGTGTGTGTGTGTGAGAGAGAGAGAGAGAGGAGAGAGAGAGAGAGAGAGAGAGAGAGAGAGAGAGAGAGAGAGAGAGAGATGATATAAATGAAAAAAAAAGTGGGAAATGGTATAGAGAAAGAAAGAAAGAAAGAAAGACGAGAGAACATGATTCAAAAAAAGAAAAGAAAGGAAGAAAGAAAAAACAGAGAAAAGAAGGAAGGAAGGAAGGAAGGAAGGAAGAAAGAAAGAAAGAAAGAAAGAAAGAAGGCAAAGTGGAAAAACAATGAATCAAATGACAGAAAATGAAGGAAGGAAGAAAGAAAATACAAAAGGAGAAAAGAAAAGAAAAGAAAGAAGGCATAGTGGAAAACGGTTTTGAAAAAAGAGAGAAAGTCAAGAGAAAAGTGATTCAATAAAAACAGAAAAGAAGAAACAAAGAAGTCATAAAGGGAAAACGATATAGAGAAAGACAGAAAGAAATATGCTTCAAAAGAGAAAGAAAAAAAGAAAGAAAGAAAAGTACAGAGAAAAGAGGGAAGAAAGAAAGAAAGAAAGAAAGAAAGACGAGAGAATGATTCAAGAGGAAAGAAAGAAAAGTACAGAGAAAAGAAAGAAAGAAAGAAAGAAAGAAAGAAAGAAAGAGATGATTCAAAAGAGAAAGAAAGGAAGAAAGAAAGAAAACATATAACAAATGAAAGAATTTAAAAAAAAAAGGGACACAAAAGATGTAGGGAGATTAAGTAAAAAAGAAAGAAGAAAAAAAGAAAGATGAAGATAAGACCGTGTCAGCCTCTTTGTAAAGGGTTTAAGATTGTGCTCTAAGCGGCAAAAAAGCTTTTACTTGGCAGTGGATTCTGCTGTGGAGTATTTAAAGAAAGCATCTTTTGTACTAACACACAACGAACATTTGACGTCAGCACGTGTCATTTGCTGGCCGCAGGATTAACCTCGAACCAATGGACAGAACTTAATGCTTATTGACATCGCATTTCACATCAGTGTTACGTGTTTTCTTCTTTATTTTTTTCTCTCAACATAATACAACGTAAAAGTGACCGAACGGTCACAAGTTAATGCAATTCTTCAGCCCAGCTTAGCCTTTCGTTTTTATTCTTTTCTTTTCGGAAAGAGGATTCGTTTCAACGAGATGGGTCTTGGTACTTAGATGTACTTATCACCTGATGATAAATACAGTTTGGCAAACCAAGAGAACAGATTTCTTTTCTGGACGTCCGGTGAATTCATCAACATCAATTTAAACACAAATACAATCTATCTGCAGATATGACTTCAGGTCAATTCCCTTTGAAAAAGCAACGTTTTTTTTTACCGTAGATGGGGGACCACTCAACAAAGAAGACTTGTACAGGCATATACACAGGCTCGCTTACCGTAACAGTTATCGCCGTAGAAAATGGAATATGCGGCCCGAGGTCAAATCCTGGACGAACCTACATGCGTTTCACGTTTGTTGGAAGCACGTGGTGTAATGGTTAAAGTCATGGGAAATGGACCTGTCGCCCCGAGTTCAAATCCTGGATGTGGTAATTGCATTTCACTTAGCGCTAATACCCTTGAGAAAGGTATGAATCCTACTTTACCTCCAGCTATGGATAAATAGTAAGACAGACTGGGCTCTTTAACCTTGGTTAGGCAACCGGTCTAGGAGAAGGAAAAATCTGAATCCAAACCTGTTGAACTCCGCTTAAGAAATTGACCTTGTGTTGATAAATATATATATGCGTTTCACAAGCTAATAGCCTTGGGAAAGGTATGCATCTAACTACTCTCCCTCCAGCTGTTAGTAAATAGTAGGGCGAACTAGGCTCTTTACTCTTGGCTAGGTAACCAGTATATATATTTACCAACCCTCCGCACGAGCAGGATGTGACACAAGGTCAATTTCTTAAGCGGAGTTTAACAGGTTTGAATTCAGAGTTTTCCTTCTCCTAGACCAGTTGCCTAACCAAGGCTAAAGAGCCCAGTCTGCCCTGCTATTT
>CM042156.1:36662640-36690140 GCA_023376005.1 Doryteuthis pealeii
AAACATCAATGTTAAAACACGTCATTTCTCCGAAAGAAAAACTGAACAGATACAATAAAAACTGATTTAAATATTCAACCTAGGATTCTGCGAGATAAAGCATCTCTCAGAAACCCCAGGGCTTAGTGGAACCCACTTTCAGTCTTTTAATAACTTTTAATAAACAACTATTACATACAAAAAATAGTATAGACCATTTTCAAAATAATATTTTTTAAAGAATTAAATGAATCATGTATCTTTTCAAAGGAAAGAAGGAAATGTTTTTCGAAGACGAAAATAAAATAGTATTTTTATCACGGAAATATTGGATCGCAGATGTGGAAGAAAATACTTTTGACTCTTTTCGGATTCTTAGTAATTTCCTTGAAAAAAAATCTTAGCTGAATGTAGAAATAAAAACTCATGGGCGATATTAAAAAAAAACTATGCAATTTATTAGAATCTTCAAAATAAACAAAAAAAAAAAAGAAATTATTTTTTTAGAAAATATTGTAATTTATAAGAGTACTTTCTAAATTTAAAGAAAAATTGTTATTGAGTACAAAAATCTATTCAAATTTATTCAAAAGGATTTTTGTCAGAGGATTATGACAATTTAATTAAAATGTGATTCCGTTGTAATGGCGGTCTATAATGATATTCATGCTTCTATTTAGAAAGGAGTGAATGATTCTATCATTTCATAGATACCTCCGTTATAAGGAGAATCTAGATGATTAAAACAATGGTATTGAGCGCGTACGAAGACCCCACAAAATGACTATTCAGTTGCAAATTAGGTGGAAATTGCTTTATTATCTAAAACTAGCAAATATATGCACCCTCCGGGTGCAAGTATTTAAGTTTTAATATAATAAAATATCATATTAAATTAGAAAGGCTAATGAAACTGAATAAGAATGTAGATAAAAAGATTTGGAACAGAGGGGGTATGATTGAAAAATAGAACAACTTTCAAACTAACTCTTTCATCATTTTCCGTTACTCCCGTCTTTCATTGGTAAATTTTCCTAATTTAACTGTTTAGTTAAAATAGGAAGTAAAGAATAATATTAGTTATTTCTTCTTGTTAAGGGATTTCTTTTAAGATTTATTGAAGAGATTTTTGCTCATATTCATTAAGATAAAACCAAACAATTAGAAATCAATAATACTAAGCATATATTTATTAAAATCAATTTTTTAAGATCAATATGCAAATAAGCCTTTCCATTCATACTGTAAACCGCTATTTTGTTGTATATATAAATACAATTGCATGTGTATAGTATGTAGTTATGGTCAACATTATAAGTATTGTAAAACAATTTTATTAATAATAATAAAATCATGGTAAATGTGATGTAAATAAGAAAGGGAATTGTGACATGTATAGTAATATAGTTTCGGTTACAGACAAACAAACCCACAATCTCCATTATAATAAGATGTATCATTTTTAGTTCACTGTTCAATGAAAAATAACGCTACACACACACACACACACACACACACACACACACACGCGCTGGGTAGCCGCTGCTAGTTGTTTATAAGTTATTAGTACAAGATGGGAATACTGGAAACTATACAACTGTGTACAAATTATTTGTGTTAGATAGGAATATTTGATATCATATAAATTTAGCTTGGTTTCTTTGTTTAATGACATATCAATCTTCGTGGGTTATTTAATGCCAAAGTTTGCTTAAGAATAGCAGTGTCATTATCTAACTCATAGCTGAGGTAATAAGGGTTTTTTGTCCAAAAGTGAACATAACAGATCTACTGGGGTTCGATCTCGCTTACTACTATATCACTGTTCAGCACGTTAGCAACTGCATCCCGGAGATTCTCCCATATCATATAACTGTGAAAAAAGGATTAACAACAAAAAAAGTACAATTAAAAACGATGCAATAGAACTTTTAGAAATTAATCAGATTTCGGTATTGAATAACCCATAAGGCGTTGACATGTCGTTAAACAAGGATACCCAATCATATTAAACAATCGACTTTTACCGCGTGAAAAGAGCGGAAAGGGGGGGGGAACAGATACTGTACTTTAATCCCAGGGCCAGATACAGATGGTCTGGTCTCCCATTCAAAGGTTCAACTGCTGTCTCTTTCCGAAGAGGAAGAAATTAAAAATTAAAATTGACTTCTCAACAAATTTTATGAGTTCAGTTTTAATTAAAAACGATTCACCGAGTTCAATTCAGTGCATGCATAATGCTCGATGTCGTGCAACTGACCGGGAATGCGTTTCATTTGCAAGATTAGTATTTGATTTTCAGATTTATTTGAGTTAAGAGCGAGTAGGCGGTTGTAACTTCTTTATGTTACAATATGTGATGAGAAAAAGAGAAGAGAAGAGAGAGAGAGAGAGAGAGAGAGAGAGAGAGAGAGAGAGAGAGAGAGAGAGAGAGGAGGGTGAGAGAAAGAGCGAGAGAGATGAGTGAGAGAGAAAGAGCGAGAGAGATGGGTGAGAGAGAAAGAGAGAGAAGGGTGAGAGAGAGGGGTGAGAAAGAAGAGAGAGAGAGAAAGAGAGAGAAAGAAAGGGGGTGAGAGAGAAAGAGAGAGAGAGAGAGAGAGAGAGAGAGGGGTGAGAGAGAAAGAAAGAGAGGGGGTGAGAGAGAAAGAGAGAGAGACAGAGAAGGGGTGAGAGATAAAGAGAGAAAGAGAGAGAGGGGTGAGAGAGAGATGGGGGTGAAAGAGAAAGAGAGAGGTGAGAGAGAGAGGGTGAGAGAGAGAGAGAGAGAGAGAGAGAGAGAGAGAGAGAGAGAGAGCATCAGTTGGTACGCGTTGTAATACGGTTTTATGCCGGCTAGTGTAGAAGATCGAAGCTTTTCTTGGGAAAAACCGAACTTCTTTTTTTTTTCTTTTTCTTAATTTTTTATCGTGTTCATTCTAATAACAATAAAAGGCGAACGAATATTACAAGAAGATTAAATGTTGAAATATGCTCCAGTAAAATTACTTCGCCAATTAATATTGTGATATAGCAATTGTCAAAAGGGAATCTCTTTTGTAAGGAAAGGCGACCTCGTTTTTTTTTGTATCGTGATTGCTTCCATGATCTGAAAAGAATTAATTTAAAGGAAGAATGAAAAATTCGAAGGGAAATTACTTCACCTAAATAATATGTTGATTTGTTGGTTGGTTGGTTGGGTGGTTGGGTGTTTGCTTGGGTGGCTGGTTGGTTGGTTGGTTTTAAGGCCTGTCACCTCTTATTAGGTTATTTTATACCGGAGTCAGTTTATCAATTATGGACTACTGTTACACACTGGACCTGTCAAAGAACACAAACACTTGCATTTAGGAAAATGTCAGATGAGATGTTTATTCCCTCGGTTGTCTACAGCTGAGAGTCGTTGGCAGGGTCACGCAAACGTGGAGCCTTCGGGAGTTCTTTTCAAGTGATCTCGAACCTGATCGTCGTCTGTCTAATCGATCTATACGGGCTTCTTTTATTGTATTCTGACCCCCGGTGTCACGCCTCTTTGTTCGTGACACCTACGCAGTTTTTTCTGTAGACACGCCTCTTCGCCCACGCAGGCTGTTTTCATTGGCTATGGGCTACGCCTACAGATTTCTGCACCGAAATCATGTCAAATATTCACCTGCATTTCCAGGTGCAAAAGGACAGGTCTACGTCTTGTTTTCGTTTCCAGGCTGCACCTGACCCCCATGCACTTTCTATTCAGCCTGGTCCTTGGGTGCACTGATCAGACAATATATTACACTACGATATAAAGATTATGGTTGAGAATTTTCGTATATAAGGTGGGCTGTTTCATTCAGAAATATTAAATTTGACCAACAATCTTTCAATATACCTGATTGACCAGGATTTTAAACCCACTAGTATAGACCCTTGTTTGTATACCAAGGAAATTAACAAAGAAATAGCAATAATTTTATTATTGCGGGTGGATGATATACTAATTGCTTCAAAAACAGAAGATGATTTAATAAAAATTAAAGACAGCTTAATTTAAAAATTCTAAATGACCGACCTGAGAAGGCTGTCTTGGTTTTTAGGTTTGGTTTGGTTTGGTTTGTTTTGTTTTACGGCATATCAACCTCAGTGGGTCATTTAATGCCGATAAAGTTTTGAAATAAATCAATTCTTAATGGATAATATAATTTTTTATAAATACATTTTTCTATTTAACCCATAGATGGGACCCTAACAGGTACTACCACTCCGGCTCAGAGTGGACCAGGGAGCAATGGTGATGAAGGGGTGCTCCACATTCCCCAAACCTCCAAAACTGGAACCTCACCATCAGATAGAGTTTAACGTCATTCCCAGGACATGTAGACCCGCAGCCACCGCCTTCTAGCACCCATATGATAAAAAGGGGTTGGGGCTTGCCATAAGGCCAATAGGGTTGGGAAAATCATATAGGTGCTAGGGCTTGACGTGACCAGCCGATTGATCGGAGGGGGCCTCTCCGACCGCCCGTCTAGCCCAAGATAGGGCCAAAGTGGAGTATTGAAAGTCATGGACTGCTCATCCACGTGGGCTCTATCCTTAAGCATCACGGGTCGCCACCCACGGCCAACAGGTGGTCCCATTGGGGGAGTCTTACTCCTCTGCAGAGGTGCAGTCGGTGCATTCTAACAGGGCGGTGGTTTTTAGGGATACAATTTTAACATAGTGAAAATACTATTAAAATGAATCAATCTAGATATATCGAAAGATTGTTGGTCAAATTTAATATTTCTGAATGAAACAGCCCACTATATATACGAAAATTCTCAACAATTATACTCGGAATCACTTTACACAATTAAACACTTAATTATCTCAAGTGTTGTGAGTGAGATACTAAACCGCATCTGATGGAGAGGCTCCAGTTCTGGAGCTCTGGGGAGTCTGGTAAGTAAAGTAAAGTCAACGGGTCGGCCTAAAGTCGGTATCAGCCAGGGATGGAGTTTATCCCCTTTTCACTAGCGCTAGACCAAGGAGTTTGTTTTTGCGTCTGAGGTGGAGCGCCACACCTACCATCAGCTCCTTACTTTACCGCACAGATCCCTGTGCTACTCATACGCTGAGTTGGCGAGGACTGGTATCGAACTAGGAACCTTGCGGTTCCTAGCCGAACGCTCTACCGACTTAGCTAACCCACCTGGAGGAGTATGGAGTACCCATTTATTGTCATTATTCCCAGGTTTACTCCAGTGTGATCATACCTGTTATGGTACCATCTATGGGTCAAATAGGTCTGTTTAAAAATCATGCGTATTCAATAGGACCGTTTACAAGAAAAATAATAATAAAAAACAGACAACAGCAACACCAAAACTTCTGTTGAAACAACTACACAAAAAATGTAAATAGGAAAGTACAATGGACGCGATTCTCTAACCCCTAGTTATGAAATAATCATAGGAAAATTCGCATGTCGCTAAAAAGAATAAATAAATCAATTTATTATCTCAGGCAGATCTATTTGAACGATAGACCTTAGAAAAGAGCAGCCACAAATCTGCACCGAGACTCCATAGACTGCTAAATGCAATGAAAAACCTATTTTCCCTTACATTACACTTTCTAGTGGAATTTATAGGTATTTGCCTCATACCCCACTTGTATGGGCTGGGCACAAGGCCTCGTTTTACCGTGGGCCCACCTACAAGCCACCCCGTTGGAATTTATATGTATTAGCATAACTGTTATCGTTGAAGGAAACGGAATCGGTGACCCGAGTTCAAATCCTGGATGAGGCCGTTTGCATTTCACTTCGCATAAAAGCATGAATCCATCTGTTTTCTCCAAAACTATGGTTAAATAGTACGACAGACTGAGTTCTTTAGCCTTGCTGAGTTAAACTGATTAGGAAAATGAAAACTCCGGACCATATGACCTTTAGGCACCCCTTCCGCGATCTCTACTCGTAGGGACACTTTTCTCATTTACACCGTAAAAATCGGGTTGTTTGTTAGGGGTTAGGGGTTAGTTTTATAATTAAAAAAAAAACCTAATAAAATCGTCTGTTAACAATTAACCAGATTTTTACGGTGTAAATGGAAAAAATGTCCCCACGAATCGAGATCGCTAAATGGGTGCCTAAAGGTCATATGGTCCAAAACTCTTAATTCAAACCAATTGTACACCGCTTAAAAATTGACCTTGTGACACATCCTGACCCTAACGGTGGAGTTAGGTTGCTTGGTTAAGTGTGTTTTACGGCATATCAATGCTTGGGTTATTTTATACCGAAGACGTTTTTGGTGTATTCAAACTTGACGGGTACTCGTCTTTTTAAAATTCAATTTTTAAACACATTTAAAAAAATCTTTTTTTCTATTTAACCCATAGACGGGACACTAACAGATACTACCACTCTAGGTCAAATTGGACCTGGGAGTAATTGTGATGAAGGGGTACTCCACATCCTCTTGGTCTCTAGAATTTGGAACTTTACCATCAGATAGTGTTTAACGTCATACTGAGGACTCTAAGACACTTAGCGCCCGCCTTCTAGCACATATATGATAAAAAGGGTTGGTTTTTGCCGCAAGATCAATTGGGATTGGACAACCATGTAGGTGCTAGGGCTTGACGTGACCAGTCGATTGATCATAGAGCCTTTCCGACTGTGCGTCTAGCCTTAGTAAGGGCCAAAGTAGAGTATTGTGAAGTTAGACTTTCTGGACCATATTACTTTTGTATATGTTAACTCAGCTTGGGATATGGTTAGAAGTAGTAGTCATAGTCTGCTCGTCCAACTTGCTAGCATTAAACAATACAGTGCCAATTGTTGGGCAGTAGCCATTCGAAAAGATGTCTCGGGCCATATTACCTTTCGGCACCCCTTTTTGATCTCGATTAAGAAAGGACATGTTTTTCATTTATACCGTCAATATCCGGTTATTTGTTAGGGGTTAGGGGTTAGGTTTAGGGTTAGGGGTTAGATTTACAATTAAAAAATATATTTAAAAATCGACTGTTAAAACAACCGGATATTGACGGTGTAAATGAAAAACGTCCTTTCTTAATCGAGATAAAAAAGGGGTGCCTAAAGGTCATATGGTCCGACTTTCTTGTTGAATCCTATAATAAATGATTTTAAAAATCTTTCTCCGCCATATGTAGATCATTATATAAGTTTAAGAAGAATATAAGAATTCTTAAGAGGTTCCATATAACGATTCAATTGGTCATATAACTTTCCAAAATTGACATTGCGAAAAACACAACAAATTTTCAACCTGAGCCTCAAGCAATAAATCACACATACATAGGCATCAACGAACTAAGATCTATTTTAGTTGATAGAGCACCAGAGTGGATATTTTGCTTGCAAACTCTGGAGGTTTCTTCTTTATATCAAAATTAAAGATAAGCCTTTAAAAATTTTGATAGCGCGTTTTAAAATCTTAAGAAACTCCCACTGCGTTCCTATCACCGAACACATCTGCCCCTGTAGTGGGGGGGGGGTAGAGAAAATCAGACGAGTGCAACTGAATACGAGATAGCGTAGAAGAAATATTGTTGTTCGTCGAACACAACCCTGTTACCCTACACTTTTCTTAATTCATATGTATAGAGTATCTTTTAGGACAAGTAAAATAACAACCGATAAGGACTTTTTAATTTGGCCTCAGCTGAGTAAATAATAATAATAATAATAATAATAATAATAATTTTGACCATACAACAAAAGGCATAAACCAGAATCTGTTCTTGAGAACGAAACGCATAAAATTCTCTGAGATTTTGAAATAAAAACGGATCACCTTATCCCAACAAGAAGACCAGACCTAGTGTTAATTAGCAACAAAGAAAAAAACTTGTCAACTGGTGGATTTTGCAGTTCCAGCAGATCACAGGACAATTAAAAAATGGACAAATACCTGGACCTTGCCAGAGAATTGAAAAAAGTTATGGAATATGAAAGTCAAAGTGATACCAATTGTAGTTGGTGCACTTGGAACGGTCCCAAAAGGATTGGAAAAGGGTTTGGAAAATCTGGAAATCAGAGGAAGGATTGATACCATCCAGAACACTGCACTGCTGCAATCTGCCAGAATACACAGAAGAGTCCTGGAGACCTGAGGAGACTTGCTGTCACTCAGACTCCAGTGAAAGACCATCAGCTAATGTTGATGTGAAAACTCAAAAGGAGTAAATAATAATAATAATAATGATAATAATAATAATAATAATAATAATAATAATAATAATGGTGCACTTGGAACAGTCCCAAAAAGATTGGAAAAAGGTCTGGAAAGTTTGGAAATAAGAGGAAGGATTGAAACCATTCAGAACACTGCACTGCTGCAATCAGCCAGAATACACAGAAGAGTCCTGGAGACCTGAGGAGACTTGCTGTCACTCAGACTCCAGTGAAAGACCAGCAACTGACGTTGATGTGAAAATTCAAAAGGAGTAAATAATGATAATTTTCATTCACCAAATGGATATGGTAAGTCACCAGTGTGTTTTGACGCTTCAATATATATATATATATATATATATATATATATATATATATATATATATATATATATATATATATCATATCAACTTAAAAAAACTTTCTAATGAGATATGTACATGTCCTCAAAAGAACTATGATTCCGCATATGGTTAAAAGAAGAGATGAACCAGCCTCCTAGCAAAGTGTTACATAATCTATGCGGTTGCATAAGATTATTGTCAATCCCTTGTAATTCTGAGGGGATGACCCCTTTCATACCATGGCCGGGTCCTTCTATGGAAAATTACAGAAGCCCGCCAAATATGTGAAGTCACGTGGGACCTTTTTCAGAGTCCCCAGTTTGCAGTTAGGCGTCAGGCAGAGCGGTCGGCCATTATATGCTCTGCCTAAACTGGAACGCACGCGCGCTATGTTAGTCAGATATTTAGTTACATGAAATGTATAGTTAAGGAAATAAAAGTTGTATAATTAATATGTTCTTGTGGTTGATGAATGTCTTGGTAACAAGACTAAGAAATGAATCCAGGACGACCAGCCAGCAAGAACATAGCAAAAGAAAGTCCAGACCTTAGAAGATGCCAGACAAAGTCAAGATGTTAGAAGAAATACCAAAGATGATCAGAATACTAAAGACGGCCAAGAAATAGAATTAAAGAAAGAGGTATGCAACATTATGCTGATTTAGTACCAATGAAGAGGGTATGCAACAATAGTATGCCAGACCACATATGAACTTTATTTGAGTTTTAATTCTATTTTCATTGTGGTTTTATTTTCCTTTTTGTTTCAACTTCTAACCTGTAAACCACCCCCAGAACGCTCTCTTAAAAATGGGATGGAGCACTCTATGGCGGCCTTCACATACATACAGATGTATGTATTAAAACAGTGTTGTACCGGCCGTTCCTACAGTGGAGAATATACACCGGTTCTCACAATAAATAGTGAGACACCGAGTGAAAGGTTGTACTGTTACCGTTTAACGGCAAGCTAGCCGGTCCTGTACCATTATTGTAAATACACTTGTCTTATTTTACCCTACCTCGACTTGACTTCTTTTTTACTGTTGGATTAACATCACAACAAACAGTTAAAATCCCCATCATATTCTGTGGGTGATGATAGTCAAGAGGGCAAGCTGTCCGACTGCAGCTGAAAACGATCGGATTTCTAACCCGGTTGTAGGTAGCTCACAAAATGTCTAGCCACACTGAAGAGACTTGATGTCAGAACACGTGTCTGTGGATGACTATATATATATATATATATATATATATATATATATATTTAATATACCAAACTTGTTGGTAAATCCTCGCGGTGAGAAAAAACACAGCAAATAGTTTGATTGTAAAAATATACTACCAAACATCAACCGGGAAGAAAAAATTTTTGGGAAAAAAGAAAAGACCAAAATAATCGTACCAACAAAAAATAATCTATTAGTACAATATTTTGGCCAAAAGAAAAAAACAATTTATATGCATATATATATATATATATATATATAAGATATATATATTCATACAAACCCGCCAGGAGACTAAAGCTAATAAGTAAAAAAGTGCTCAATACCTAAGTAGACCAAATAATAAAGATAAAACTAATGAGTCAGACGAACCTACTAAAAGTTTCGCTTAATGCTCTTCAGGGCTAAGATCTGACCAATAAAGAGTCAGATCTTAGCCCTGAAGAGCATTAAGCGAAACCTTTAGTAGTTTCGTCTGACTCATTAGATTTATCTTTATATATATATATATATATATATATATATATATATATATATATAAACGAAAATACTTTTGATACACCCAAATACATGCAAGAATGTTTTACAGAATGACGTTTATCTTTTGCGCAGACTACTGTGATAAAAAACAAAACCAAACAAATGTTATGTACATTAATGTAATTAGACAATGTCTGGTTACCAGTTGCACAACAAACTAGAAGGACCTGAACAGTTTAAATAATGAACCATTCAGAAAATGACGATTGGAATATTTTTGCTTTTTATGTTAAGTGGCCATAAAACTGCCAACAAGGAATCTTAGAAGATAATGACTTTTGCCAAATAGTGGCGAGGGAATTGAAGAATCTCTACATTGTCTTTGAAGAAATAGGAAGAATTCCAAACCAATTATCCAAGTTGCAACACTGGACATAAACAGATAAGCACATCAGCCTTTTCCACATGACATCTATATGGGTCTTTCAATAAATAAGGAGAAATATTGTCTAATGATTTGGTAATAGGAAGCATTGTTTACAGTTGAAGCCTTTTCTTTATATATATAAAGGGCACCTCACGTGGTGTAATGGTTAGCAAGGTAGATTTGCAGACCATTGTTAGTGAGTTCGATTCTCACTGGGTGCCCCATACTTCTGGCCTTGTGCCATATCTAAGCTAAGCTTAGTAAATAACTATATGAAGAAAATTCAATAAATAAGGCAAAATATTGCTTACTATTGACCAACTCTGCGAGGATGCTGGATGCTGCGTGGAGGACCTTCCTAGGCCAATGAATGATAGGGAGGATTAGCGAGAGATTGTCATGGATATACGTGCTGATTGCGCAACATGAATATAATTACTACGACAATTCTTCCGGGCTGTGGTTTACAGTTGAATCCTTTTCTTTATATATATATATATATATATATATATATATATATATTATATATATATATATATATGAGGATAATTCAATAAATAAGGCAAAAAATTTATAAATACATTTTTCTATTTAACACATAGATGGGACCATAACAAGTACTACCACTCCGGGTCAGAGTGGACCTGGGAGCAATGGTGATGAAGGGGTACTCCACATTCCTCAAATCTACAAAACTGGAACCTCACCATCAGATAGAGTTTAACGTCATACCCAGGACATCTAGACCCTCAGCCACCGCTTTCTAGTACCCATATGCTAAAAAGAGTTGGGACTTGTCATAAGGGCAATAGGGTTGGAGCAATCATATAGGTGCTAGGGCTTGACGTGACCAGCCGATTGATCAGAGGGGGCCAAGAAAGGGCCAAAGTGGAGTTTTGCAAGTCATGGACTGCTCATCTACGTGGGTTCTATCTTTAAGCGTCACGGGTCGCCACACACAGATGGTCCCACTGGGGGAGTCTTACCCCGCTGCAGTGGTGCAGTCGGTGCATTCTAACGCCCCAGCCGACAGGGTGGCTGTACCCATTGACTGGAAATTACAATAAATAAAGGCACACTAAAACACAATCTGATAGAGTATTTTTTTAGCTACAAAACTCTATTTTCTTACATAGTCACCACCATTGGCCAGTAATAAACAAGAGCTTGCTATTGTTGTATACCCTTTTCATTACTGACTTCTTACTTCTTCTTCTGTTCATCTATCTTAGGTTCTTCTTCTTGGTGGCTTCGTCTTGGTGGTCGGTCGCACTTAACTCATTTCTTCTTCTAGACCAGTCTTGTTACCAAGACATTCGCCAACCACAAGACCATGTTATTTTCTTAAGCTTTTATTTCCTTAACTATACATTTCATGTAACTAAATAGCTGACTAACATAGCGCGCATATGCAGAGTGGGTTACAGTTAAGGCAGGACATCTTCACTGCCTGACGTCCAACTGAAAACTGAGGAGCCAACCAGGTCCCACGTGACTTCACGTATTTCGCGGGCTTTCTGTACTATTCCATGAAAAGTCCCGCCCGTGATATGAAAAGGGCCATCCCTTTAGAAATACAGGGGATTGACAATAATCTTATGCAACCGCATAGATTATGTAACACTATTTTATTATATTGTCCCACAACACCAGTGGCGAACGTTAGTGACAGGGCAATAAAGATCGAGCTTCCTGAACAACTTGTATTTTATTCAATGACAGTTTGATAAAAAGGCTTCTGACATGAAAGTAGAAATGTGCCACTGAATTTCTCCACACATAAAAAAAGAAATTGCACCCTCTGATATTCATAAGGTATTTTTTGAACATCTATGAAGACCAAATAGCAGATGTTAGTATACCAAAAAAAAGGTTTTGTTTATACCCTGCCCCCAAGTCAGAATTTCTATGGTAAACAAACTTCTTTAACTCCTTGAATCCCAAGCTCCTTATAAACTTTGTACCTGAACCCACAAAAAATAAATATTTATTTACTTTTAAAAATTAATAAAAAATAAAAATGGATAAATAATTCAAAGTTTAAAGAGACATCTTTGTTTAAAGCTACCCCAGCATTCCATAATAAATCGCTATCAATGGTTGCTGTATGAAGCTTTTTATTATAAATATTTAACGCAGGCTTACAGTGTATAATAAAATAAATATTAAAAATTAGTACACCAACTATATATACATGGATGTTAATTTCAGGGCCAAGGCTTTCACCTGTTGAGGCCTAAACTAAATTTTGACCATACAACAAAATGGTATATGCATATAGCAGAATCTGTTCTTGAGAATGAAACATAAAATTCTCGATGTTAGTATACTTAGGTGGCGATGATGCATTTCAACTGTGGCGACAGCAATCTGAGTGACAAAAAAGCAATCAATGTAGTTCAGTCTCATTTAAAGGATAATTGAACTCTGTCATGGTTGACAACGGGGGTAACAGCTATTGTTTAGACAGATTGGATTGTTACCTGATTATGATTTACCTAAGAAATCACACACGCTTTTCTCGGTCAAAAAGTGGTGTCCTTCGAGTTAGACACTAAACTGTGTCCAGTGGTGAGGTTCCAGTTCTTGAGCAATGGGGAGTATAGCCGCCGAAACTGTGTTATCCGACCTAGTTAGCGGCTGATGAGAGCAGGGTATCGCATGTGGTATTTATTACACGTTGTATGATGAAAAGTTTATCCCAGGTCCTCTCTGACTCAAAATTGGAGTACTCATCAGGGTCCCATCTATGTATTTACTAACCCCTTCGCACGAGTAGTATGTGGCACAAGGTCAACTTTTAAGCGGAGTTTAACAGGTTTGAATCAAGAGTTTTCCTTCTCATAGACCAGTTGCTGTGTAAAGATTAAAGAGCCCACTCTGCCTTGCTATTTACCCATATATGGAAGGAGAATAGTTGGATTCATATCTTTCCTAAGGATATTACCGCTATGTGAAATTCAACCAACTTCGACCAGGATTTGAACTCATGTCACCGTCTCCATTTTCTACAACGATAACCATAACAATACGAGCGCCTACCGTCTATGGTTCAACATATCTGCTTGAAACTATTAGTATTAGATAGTGTTGCGTCCTTAAAAGAGATACAATCAGATAAGCTTGTAGTAGAGTGGAAGGACCAGTCAACTCGTTCGTAGATTTAAGATAGAGGGTTCTATTGCAGAGAGATACAATAAGACAGACAAGGAATAGTGAATCCCGCTACTAATCCTCGAAACCAGCCCAGTATAATGCCGTGCTCACTATATATATATAGTCAGACCACATGGACAAGATAGAGTGTGGAATATTCCATTACAACAGATAGGAATGCTTGAAACCATATGACTGTGTGCACACAAATTATGGTTAGATCCTACTCAATAGACATAAATTCCACCATCGTATGTCACCCCACTGAATAAAAAAATACTAAAAATCAAGGAATTAACCGAATTTAATGAAATTTTCAGTGTTGATACATTATTGAATAAAATATATAATACACCTCAAATGTTACGCCTCAAAGATACGTGGTTTTAAGTTAAATGACCTGAAAAGATGTAAGAGTTTTCAAATAAAATAACTTTAGATATAGCATGAACTCACTTCTTTTCTGGGCTCTATTCCATAATAATAATAATTTGGGTTAAATCCTACTTAACGGACATAAATTTAATGAAATTTTCAGTGTTGGTATATTAATGAATAACCAATATAATATTGGTTATTCATTAATATACCAACACTGAAAATTTCATTAAATTTACTAGCTAATATATGCACCCTCCGGGTGCAAGTATTTAAGTTTGAATGTAATGAAATATCGTATTAAATTAGAAACGCTAATGAAACTAAATAAGAATGCAGATAAAAGATTTGAAACACAGGGGGATATAATCGAAAAATAGAACAACTGAAATTTACTCCTCCGTCACTCTCGTCTTTCATTGTTATTTTTTCTAATTTAAGTATTTAGTTAAAAGAGAAAGTAAAGAATAAATGACAGTTATCTTTTTCTGTTAATGGATTTCTTTGAGATTCATTGAAGAGATTTCTGCTTATATTCATTAAAATAAAGCCAAACAGTTAGAAAATCAATAATACTAACACATATTTATCAAAATTACATTTTTAATATCAATATGCAAATTAGCCTTCCCATTCACACTGTAAACCGCTATTTTGCTGTATATATAAATACAATTGCATGTTATTAGTATGTAGATATGGTTAACAGTATAAATAATGTAAAACAATTTTATTAATAATTGAGGTTAAAATAAGGATAAATTCATGGTGAATGTGGCGTCAATTACTAAAGGAATTGTGACTTGAGTAGTGATTTAGTTTCGGTTACAGACAGAAAAACACAATCTCCATTATAAATAGATGTCCGTTCAGTAGAATTTAACCCAAATTATTATTATTATGGAATAGAGCCCAGAAAAGAAGTGAGTTCATGCTATATCTAAAATACGAACTGAATATAAACTGCCTCAGACAGGTTTTGAAATCAGTTCGATAGCCATTACTCCAGCTTTATATTCTTCCTTTTAAAATTATTGGCAATGTAAATCACGTTTCCGATTCCAGAAACTAATTGAAACGACCCAGTGAAGTTTCTATTATTTTCTCTCTACATTTTTTCCCAAAGAAAGGAATGGTTTTAATCAATTCTTCAATGTTATTTTTCTCTAATAGAATTAGAACAGAAATCGATGCTTATCAATATTATGCAATCCAAAGAAAAATATTTGAAAAATAATTGTCACTTCGATAAACACATTTTACAGTTTATTATAATATGAAAATCAATCGCACTTCATGGCACATGGACAATCCACAAAAAAATTTTTCTAGCGTTGAATTAAAAAAAGCCATATTTTTATCAATACCATTTGAAAATGAATTTTCGTACTAAACCTGTTCAATTGTGAATATATATATGTATATATATAAGATTTTTGGATGTTTGTTTATTTTAGAAGCATTGTTGAATAAAGTATATATATATCGATGTTCTACACACAGAATGATTCTTTACCGAAATTCAATTGTGAACACATACACACACACACACACACACACACACACACACATATATATATATATATATATATATATTATATATATATATAATACTATATATATATGTGTGTGTGATTTTTTGGATGTTTGTTTTTATTTTTAGAAGCATTGTTGAATAAAGTATATATTAATATTTATATTTTTGCTTGAAGGCAATTACAATGCGCATATCGCATAAAATTCGATAATTATAGAAGATAATAATGACAAGTGAATTTTGCAAAGAATTACTCGGTGTGTAGAATATCGTACTGACTGTTTCAACTTTATTAAGTCTCATCAGCGATATATACTAACGATTTCCCTCCGACAGAAATCGAAACTGGGACTTCAGCAGGGTAGTCAGAAACTATACTACTTCGACCACGATACAGCACCGAGAAATTATATATATATATATGTATATATATATATATATATGTGTGTGTGTGTGTGTGTGTAAGTAAGTTGAAAAATGGAAGTGAATCAAACAATTATGTTGAAATATAAATGGAAACAAAATGTAAGGATAAAATTATTTATTGGAAAGTCAACACGTGTTTCGACCAATGTATAAAAGGACAAACTCTTGTCGGCATTCCAATAAATAATTTTTATCCATACATGTTCTTTACATTTATCTTTCAACATATACATATATATATATATTTGTATGTGTATGTGTGCCAGTGTGTGTGTGCATGATTGTGTGTGTATGAGAGAGAGAGAGAGAGAGAGAGAGAGAGAGAGAGAGAGAGAGAGAGAGAGAGAGGGGGAGAGAGAGAGAGAGAGAGAGAGAGAGAGTATGTGCGTGTGTATAATGAGTAGGATGTAGAGGTGACCTTCTTTGGCAGACAGTATATAATTATAAAAATAGCCTCAGGCTTAAGCAGTCGGAGAGGAAGAGACCAGGGAAGGATAGAAACTGACCAAAGAATTTCACCACGGACCTCAGAGACGAACGTTCAAAATTCCCAAGATGGTTTGGCAGACACTCAAAGAGAATTGAAAATGATCGAAGAACATCAGATATGACGAAAACCCAGACACGAAAACAACAAATGACTCGAAATATCACTTTTCCTCTGATAACCTAAAGGAAATACTTAAAGAGAAACAAACAGCGGTGGAGTCGTATGTTTAAAAAGAAGTCGCTGTGTTATTGATTCACTCTTACACGACTGACAAGGCAACACAAGGTCAATTTTTAAGCGGATTTTATCAGATTTTAATTCAAGGGTTACCTTCTTCTAGACCTGTTGCCATACCAAGGTTAAAAAGTTCAGTCTGCCCATATCTGGAGAGAGAACAGTTGGATTCAAGTAATCTTTTGCGAGAAATTATTTATGTACACGGGACCAAAAAAAGACGGGCCTAACTTCCAAAAAAATATTATGATTGTTGCTTTGGAGACACTCCAAAATAGGGGATACTGATTATTGGAGTGAACCATCTTGCAAAAATCCTTACTGGGAGAAGCAAACATACAACAGTGAATTAAAATATGATAAACTCTGCTTAAAAATTGACCTTGTGTTGCCTCGTGCTCATATTTAGGGTTAAGGTAAATACAGGGTGACTCCAAAAAATCAGGGCGCGCACAGACTTTTTTTGGAAGTTAGGCCCGTCTTTTTTTTTGGTCCCCTGTACATAAATAATTTCTCGCAAAAGATTACTCGAATCCAACTGTTCTCTCTCCAGATATGGGCAGACTGAACTTTTTAACCTTGGTATGGCAACAGGTCTAGAAGAAGGTAACCCTTGAATTAAGATCTGATAAAATCCGCTTAAAAATTGACCTTGTGTTGCCTCCTGCTCATATTGAGGGTTTGAGTAAATACAGGGTGACCCCCCAAAAATCAGGCCCCACACAGACTTTTTTCGGAAGTCAGGCCTGTCTTTTTTTTGTCACCCCGTACATAAATAATTTCTCGCAAAAAAGACTTACTTCGGCATTAAGTAACCACCAAAGGGTTAACTAACAGCAAATCCAACCAACCAACCAACCAACCGAACAACCAACCAATCTCCCTCTGTATGAGCCGCATACTTCTTCCGTGTGTGTGTGTGTGTGGGGGGGTGTAATTGGATACAGGAACTGGTGAGAACCGTAATTTGTAACTTGGAGAAAGTTTGAATAAACGAAGTAGAGTCTCCTGGATGCCACTAAAGCCATTTGAAAGATTAAATGTTAAACAAATGTCTAGAACACGTGTCTAACTATGTTTAATGCCGTCATCTATCTATACATCGATGACTACACACATACAAACTGGACGAGAACAGTAAGAGAAAACGCCAAATTTCTATGTAACATGAAGGTTTCTAGTAAACATATTCAAATTTACTTAGTTCAGCCTGATTATCACACAATAAATTTCAATGCAGTCTTTAAGTATGAAAAGATTCGACACACCACTCGTCTAGTCGGTTAGGACTTTAACGATTCCATGTTATCTGCTATGAAAATCAAGTCTGATTGTCTGCAACGTTCTACAAATTTTGTTTCTCGATCATTTTATATTCAGCGATAAAATCAATGGATTCTACCGTTATCTATATTTCATCTCTTCACAGAGTTCACCAGGATTTGGACACAGATCGCTTAGTGCATATATTTACCCAATCCCTCCACAACGGACAGGATGTGACACAAGGGCAATTTTTAAACCTAGCACAGATGGTTTGAATTCAGAGTTTTCCTTCTCCTATACTGGTTGCCTAACCAAAAACTAAATAACACAGTCTGCCCTACTATTTACTCATATCCGAGGGAAGAGGGTTTCATGCCTTTCCTAAACGTATTAGCGTGAAGTGAAATACAAACAGCCTCGTACAGGATTTAGATTCGGGTCGCTGATTACATTTCTATGACGATAACCGTTACACTAAGCGTGCCTCCAGATTACTTACAGAACCTGCTATACTGGGGAGACCCATCGCTGTGTAAGGTCAATGATCTGATGCGAAACGGTCATTGTGGCATAACATGATGATAAGACTTGTCAACTATTATTCTACGTTCCAAAAATGTTCAACTAATATTACCTTAACCCCAAGCCTTGTCGACTGGGCTTTAGAATAACTCAACTGCACCTCTGCAGAGGGGTAAGACCCCCTATGGCTCCACCTTTTGGCGGTGGGTGGCGACCCGTGATGCTTAACAACGGAATCCTAGTGGCTGAGAAGTCCATGACATGCAACACTCCACTTTGACCCTTAGGCTAGACAGGCGATCGGAAAAGCCCACTGATCAATCGGCTGGTCACGTCAAACCCTAGCACCTATATGATTGTCCCAACCCTATTGCTCTTAGTGCAAGCCCCAACCCTTTTTATCATATAGCTGCTAGAATGCGGTGGAGGAGAGTCTCCATGTCCTAGGTAAGAAGTTAGACTATATCTAATGGTGAGGTTCCAGTTCTAGAGGTCTGGAGAAAGCGGAGCAACCCTTCATTACCACTGTTACCAGGTCTGCTCTGACCTGGAGTGGTAGTACCTGTTGGGTCCCATCTATAGGTTAAATAGAAAAAATGTGTTTAAAAAATTGAGTACCCATCTAGAATGTATAAAACAAAACATTTTCGGGATAAAATAACCCAATGGGTTGACATGCCGTAAAACCCAACCAACCAACCAACCTTTACTCCTTAATAGTTATTGCATATGTATAAAGATTTCATACAATCCTGCCACTGACAAAAATATTGAACTTAGGTGGGTTTAAAAAAAAACCTAACAGTAAATAAGCTAATAACAGATAAGACAAAAATCATTTTTTATTTAACAGCTGAACATTCTGAGATTAAATCAATTTAATTGTACAATGATTTTTCTCAATCCAAGCAGAGGAAATTATTATCGAATATTTTTTTAGAGGAAAAACCATTGGCACAAAATATTTGTTATCGCTATTTGTAGTCACCCAAATAAATCTTGATCAGGACCATCACTGCTTAACTACAGTGATGTTTTTGCAGTGCCCGGTGCGTATCTTTTGACTATTCATATTCATATAACTTCTCCGTATGTTTTAGTGCGTCTTTATTTATCAATTTCACTAAATGTGATTATTTTCTTCTGATTGATAATATTCATTATCAAACCGTCAAATAGACAATTAGTACATAGATGCGTATTGTAAGTCATAGTGTCTGTTTTATAAGTCAAATTTGTAAATGGCATCTAAGCGTAAAAAAATCGATATGTGCCTTAATTACAAGAGGAAACTTGATGCAGACAATTGATGACCTAAATTGTCTTTTCTAGTGACATCCATCTTGAATTCATGCATACACATTCATATATAAAGTATTACGCATGAATAAATAAACAACAAACGATATTTAGAATAAAAGGTTATCTTCAAAACCAGGGCTTCTCAAAGTGTTCCATATAGAATCCAAGGGTGGAATGGAGGAGGGTGATAAATTAGTTTGCATCTATAATCCTCTTTATTTAATGGTTATCGCCTCAGGAAATGGAAGCGGCGAACGCAGTTCAAATACTGGATGCTGCTGCTTGCGTTTCACTCCACGCTAATGCCATTGGGAAAGGTATTAATCCTTCTCTTTTCTCCAGCTATGGAGGAATAGTAGAGTCGACTTAGCTCTTTATCGTTGGTAAGACACTAGTCTAGAAGAATTACAATTCTGAATTCAAACCAGCCCCTCTCCGCTTAAAAAAATGTACCTCTGTCCCAGACGGGGGTCCAGTGAGCTTCGGCCACTGGATCGTTAAGTAGATTAATAGCAATACCTGCTCCCTTGATTTAAAGGGGCAGGGCTGGATTTATTGCCCAGCGCCTGAGGAGCCCCCCCCCTTGAGGGGGAATGCCGACGGGATCGACGCAATTTTTATGCGCCTACGGTAAAACGAGATCTTGTGTCCAGCGCTCATAAGTGGGATGAGAGGAAAATACCCTTATGTCACATCCTATCCGAGGTCGTGAAGGTCACAAACCATATTGGACTGTAAAATTCCGAGCTTGACAGACGCAACTTTCAGGATTTTGAAAAATTTACCACAATAGTAGAAAGTATTTTGGATAACGACTCGTTGGACCATATGACATTTAGGCAACCCTTTTTGATCTCGATTAAGAAAGGACATGTTTTTTTATTTACACCGTCAATATCCGGTTGTTTTAACAGACGATTTTTAGATTTTTGATCTCGAAAAACTAACCCCTAACCCTAACCGCTAACCATAACTCTAACCCCTAAACCTAACCCTTAACAAACAACCTGATATTGACGGTGTAAATGAAAAGCATGTCCTTTCTTAATCGAGATCAAAAAGGGGTGCATTAAGGTCATATGGTCCGACTTGTTTATCGATACAAACAACATTAAAAATTTACAAGAAGACTTTAAAGCTCGATTCATGGATTTTTAACATGGAAATTTCTGAATGGATTATTTCCCCATTTGATGTTGAAGTGGAAAATGCAAATTTAAATACCTTTTTTAAAGAAGAATTTACTGAAATGAATTTTGATCTTGAAGCGAAGTCTACGTACACATTTAAAAGAATTGGATATTA
This sequence comes from Doryteuthis pealeii, assembly GCA_023376005.1. Lineage (NCBI taxonomy): Eukaryota > Metazoa > Mollusca > Cephalopoda > Myopsida > Loliginidae > Doryteuthis > Doryteuthis pealeii. Next base: position 36,683,853 of record CM042156.1, read on the forward strand.
CTAGATGAAAAAATGTTTCAAAATATCCAAATTTTTGTGCAACTGTAAAGCTTATTTTCCTATCTTTTCTAAGTTCGTATATGGTGGAATTTGGGTTTAGCCATTTGCATTATTTACTAATAGAGAACGTGTTGATTTTTTAGTTTAAACTCACAAACCTACAACTTAATATTCATAATCTCCTCAGAGCACTCTAACCCCACCTTTCCCATAAAGAATAATTCAAGAATTAAAGGTGCTGTGAGACTACCTGTTCTGCGCTCTGCGCCTTCAATGCACGATGTCTAGACCCCAAGCGTTGTGATATTCTGTGCTGGCCAATTTGAGGGCATGAGTCAGAAACAGTGGTCACAAGGATTAAATAAAAACAAACAACAACTACAAGTGTTTGTAAACAAGACGCGGATGGAATAAGGGGTGTGTTAGACTTCGCTGTCTATCCAACTGGCTGCTACTCGCTACCTCTCTCGTTGTGGATTCGGGGCTAACTACTGCTACCGACGTTAACACCTCTAGGGCCCGGGTTCTAACGGCCGTGTACTAGTGTTTAGCTATATTTATATAAAACTCTCATTCCCCACCCATCTTCTCCGGACCACACAGATGGCCAGTACTTAAATCGAATCGCCGACTTCTAGTCGTCATTAACCCTTAAAATTAAAGCCATTAAATATTTTTCCAGGCTTAATGTCTTCGATACTTCGAACATTAATTTTTTTTCAAAAGAGAATTCCCCATAAAAAATAGCCTCTTTGCTTTTAATACCTGGGTGCATAAGATATTATCACTAAGTGGCCTAACTTCATGGTGGTCGTACAAGTCTCTTAAACTTTACGGCCTAATCTTTGGATTCGTAAAAAGGTCAACCACCCACCCCTTTTACTTATGCCTGGCTTTAACCTATTCTCTTTCTTATTCATTTATTTATTTATTCTGATCATGTTCGTCTTCAATCATAGTATCACAGTGCGTTTACATTTATAGTTTGCTGATTCTTTTCTTATGTAAATTGTATTAAAATCTGGTAAATTAGTTATGTTTCGTAATCTAATATTCATCTAATTTATTTGTGGGTAAATGGGAATTAGATTTGGTTACAAGTGGTGGATCAAGTAAAAAGTTTTAGAAGCACTGTTCTAAATATATCGAGATTGTAATATTTTGACTGAAACATTCTGCAATGGAAACAGATACTATTAGGGATTATTTATTACTAAAATCTATAATAATTGAAAATCTGTGACTAAACATATAAATATTATAACTAATAACTAAACTCGTTATATAGATTTCTGTAATTCTATTTTATTTTTGGTTACAGAGTTGATACAATATTAGTTTTAGTAATAGAGTGGATTCAATGCTGTCGAGCATGGTAATAAATTATATCTTTGGTGTAGAAGAAAGATAACTTCATAAGTGAGTTATTATTTGTGGGCGATATTGTACATGTGTGTGTGGAGAGACGTGGGTGTAGTATGTAATAGGAAGAGAGAGAGAGAGAGAGAAGAGAGAGAGAGAGAGAGAGAGAGAGAGAGAGAGAGAGAGAGAGAGAGAGATTTGGTTTTCCTGTAAATGGCTTAAATGAAAGAAACTATTCTATTTCAGGAAATTTTTCATTTAAAGACTTGAATATGAAATATGCGAGAAGCTAAGCCAATATATATATATATATATATATATATATATATATATATATATATGTGTGTGTGTGTGTGTGTGTGTGTATGTGTGTATGTGTGTGTGTGTGTGTGTGTGTGTGTGTATTGTTCATTAGCACAGAAACGGAATCGGAAAACCGAGTTCAACTTCCGGCTGAAATTGTTTAAATTTACTTCGCTCTCTAATTTCCCTTGGGAAAAAAACTATTTCTTTCTTTATCAATCCTCGCTGGAACGTCACCTTCAGCCATATGAACTCGCCATTTTCTATTCTTAGAATATACATTATGATTGTTAAACAAATGTTAGATATAATACTCAAATTACTTCCACTCTGACCCTGAATGGTAGTACCTGTTAGAGTACCACCTATATATTTGTAGTCATGTTTAAAATCATTTAGTACTAATTATGCTAATTAGAGCATAATATTATCTATTGTCGGCAAACCCAAAAAACCAACCAACCAACCAACCAACCAACAAACCAATTAACATCAAATTGTTACATAATCTATGCCGTTGCATAAGATTATTGTCAATCCCCTGTAATTCTAAAAGGATGGCCCTTTTCATATCACGAGCGGGACTTTCCATGGAATAGTACAGAAAGCCCGCGAAAATACGTGAAGTCACGTGGGACCTGGTTGGCTCCTCAGTTTTTTAGTTGGACGTCGGGCAGTGAAGATGTCCTGCCTTAAACTGGAACTCACACTGCATACGCGCGCTATGTTAGTCAGAATTTAGTTGCATGAAATGTTTAGCTAAGGAAATAAACGTTTAAGAAAAATAACACGGTCTTGTGATTAATGAATGTCTTGGTAACAAGACTAGAAGAAATTAATTAAGTGGGTCCGACCACCAAGACGAAGTCAAGATGTTAGAAGAGACCTAGAAAAAGATGTAAGATGTAAAAGGCGACAGAAGAAGAATAAAAGAAAGTAAGAAGTAAGTAATGAACAGGATATACAACAAAATAAATTCACTGAAATTTATTTATTTATTTATAGGCTGAGATTGACACAAACATATAGGTAGGTATGTATGTATGTATGTAGGTAGGGGTCGAGAGAGAGAGAGAGAGAGAGAGAGAGAGAGAGAGAGAGAGAGAGAGAGAGAGAGAGAGAGAGAGAGAGAGGGGGGATTATATTGATTTGCTTTCGTCATACTTTCATTTGACTGAAAATCACTTTCCTGCAATTGTCCACACGCCATGATTATTTTTCCTTCACCAAATCTAAATTCGTATTAGTGCTATTTAGGTTTTGGTTTTGTTTATGTATATCCCATGTCATTTAGCCGATTTCTCACAGCTGTGTCAAAAATATTGACACCCCATTTATTTGATATTTTCATCAGATTTTAAACACTGCTTACTGGGAACAACCAACATCTTTCCACTTTGAATTGTCTTCTTGAAGGAGTTTTACGATCCTATCGTTTCAATTGGCAATTCCTTTGTTGGAACCATATTTCTTTTCCATTAGGCATTCACAACGGCTTGTTGAGGCCTATAAGAACTGTAGACCAATTTGTATATCTAGACTTCTGTTGGTATTTATTATACTTACAAGATGATTTCATGATTTTTTCTTCTTAATTAAGTTATCTCTTTTTCTCTGTTTGGCGTGGAAAAAATAAAACATAAATATAAATAATTTATTTAAGGAATATTCCATGGTATTGAAATGTTATGTTATCTTCATACACTTGTGCCCCTAGGGGACAGTGGTCGAGTGTCACCGACACACAGCAGTAGCAGCCATCCCTAACATTAACCACGTGATGAACTTTATAAATAGGCATGACCGTGGCTATTCTTCCTGTTTTTAGTTGTACTCATCAAGGGGTTAACACCTCTTTCACACCCACACCCTTTGGGTGACTACTACTACAAAGTAAGGGCTTTGCTCTCTCTCTTCCTACGAACTAGGCATACTGACAGAAACCCCACGAAGGACTTCATCCATTCCCTCCTTCTCAAGTGAGATTGCTATCTTTTGACCCATGAAGGCTGATAGCAATTACCTTTAATCACCAGGATAACAACTAAGGGAGCCGACAAGATAAATGCAACCTCGGAAAAGCTTCACCCTTTGAAACCAATGCAGTCGAAAGGCTGTTAGTAGGAATAAACTTTTTGCAACCCCAAACAAACCCACAACTAATTAATTACGGCTTACCTAGAACGGTGCTGTAACCAAAAACTACCCAAAGTAAACTAAACTAATGACTTGGCTAAAATCTTACGGAGCTGAGAACTAAAATGATAGCATACGGCTACCTCACGAGTAGGTGCCGCTATCTTTAAAAGAACTCTTACTAAACCTCGGGTTGCTTGTCCGAACTAAACTATGAACTTTCTACTCTTTGTTGTACCATTTTAATGTGCATACATATGTATTAAAACCTGTTGTATTTCATATCGTTGTTAACTCGTTCCTTGAACACATAACCCGCATTTTCTCACTGCTACCCCCGTTAATCCTCTTTAATTTTTATAATGAAGCCAGAATATTTAGCTGTAAATATCCCTAACCCAAGTGTTTCCTCAAATATAGAAAAAGAAAAAAGACCCACGTGTGTCGTAATTAAAAAATTTTTTTTCCTATTTTGATACCAAAATTTAGTGAGTCTGAATAACAGCTATTCCCCTAGTCAGTAGCAGCCCAGTAGTTTAAGAGGACAGATCCAAGCCTTAGGTTCAGGATCATTCTTGCTTGGTCTGCCAGTCTTTGGCTTGTTGTGCTGAAATTATTGTTGTCATTCCAAATCTGAAGCATTCTTTTTCTATAACCTCTCTGTGTTGGGTTGCTCTTAAAATAACAATGGAGTACTTGTATGTTATTTTCTCTGGTCCACACTTTTCTTCGTCTCTCGACTGGCACGTCACTTGGTCGCCTCTTAGCGGCACGTCACTTGGTCGCCTCTCAGGTGAGCTACCATTTTTCCTTGTATATCTGAAAGAACAAGAAGAGCAACAGCAACCTATATGCATATGGTTGATCAGCTACCCCCTGTTTGATACAATGGGTGTACTGATTATTTATTCTTCTTTCCGGGGATGATTCATCTTTTGTTGAGTATCTGAAATGAAAAGTTGAGCCAACATTCGTAGGATGAGGGTCGGATCCCCCATGTTGGCCATCAAGGGAGCATCTGCCCATCATGTCACACAGACCCGAAGTCTGCGTTCCATGGCTAATATACTTTATATCGAAGATTTATCATGAGGTGGTATAGTGTGGTTATACCTGACCCAGGGGGTTGTTTAAGGCCTGAGCCTCTGACCCTGGACAAAACTTAATTTTTTTTAAATTCAGCTGTAAATAAATAGCAATCACTTAAATAGCAAATTATTGCTCAATTAAAAAAAAATAAATGAATCTCAGCTAAGTGTACTACTTACCGTATTTGACGGCATATAAGACGCACGGGCATATAAGACGCACCCCCATTTCAGCAGGTCAGATTCAGGAAAAAAAAGTTTTTAGTGTATTTAAGCATATATTGTTGAAAACAGTCTAGTTGCGCATTACACAAGCAGAAACATAGCTGTATAAAAGCAATTAAATATACCCGTGCGTCTTATATGCCGTCAAATACGGTAATTAGTACACTTAGCTGATATTCATTTAGTTTTTTTTAAAATTTAGCAGTAAATAAATAGCAATCAAGTTTGCTTAAGATATATATTTATGTGTTATATACCCATATGAAGGAAGGGTGGATGGGTTTAGGATCCGACGATATGCTGTAGATAGAAGGAAAGTGGTCAAGAAATGATCAACTCAAAACAAGTCACAGGGTGATACGTTTCGTCTGTATTCACAGACTTCCTCAGTCATCTGAGACTTTATTAAAGCAAAGCATACGTTTAAATACACGTGGCGGTGGCGGCGCACTCAACTGACCCAGCGACCCCATCCTCCCCAAAATTCCCCGCTCCTCCTTATCTCACATCACTACACACTCACCCCCTTGACCTCCCCTTTACTCACATAAATCAATATATGCCCACACCAATTGACCCATCAACCACTGTCACCGCCCCAGTACTTCAAACAAACATCCTCTACCCCTCCACTCAACTGACCCAGCGACCCCATCCTACCCAAAATTCCCCGCTCCTCCTTATCTCACATCACTACACACTCACCCCCTTGACCTCCCCGGCGCCGCCACCGCCACGTGTATTTAAACGTATGCTTTGCTTTAATAAAGTCTCAGATGACTGAGGAAGTCTGTGAATACAGACGAAACGTATCACCCTGTGACTTGTTTTGAGTTGATCATTTCTTGACCACTTTCCTTCTATCTACATATATACGCCACATCATACTTCGAGTATTTAATAGAGGAGAGTTAGTGGGCTTACAATGGAGAGAGTGAGAGATAAATAGATTAGAGATAATAGTTCTTCTTTCTGCATACTGCTGGTTCTTCTTTGTCTAGGTTGGCCGCCATGTTCTCTTGTCATCTAGTGGGCATCTGCTGGGGGTTGATTTTCCTTCTTTATTAATTCTTCTTACAGGGCTGGACTGGACATTGTTCTTTATATATAATCAATTAATAAAACAAGTCTTGATTGTTTCTAATAATAAAGCCTTTATTTTCAACCCTGCCCA
>CM042156.1:36695140-36697640 GCA_023376005.1 Doryteuthis pealeii
GAGATAAGCATATATATATATATATATATATATATATATATATATATATATATATATATATATATATAGGTAAAAATATCCAACTGACTAGTATGTAGGGAATAATTCTATCTGGGATCATCAATATCTCCCATACATCTACAATGCATGCTCATGTTGATGCAAACTTATAGATTTATACAAGGATTTTATAAATCCCTAAGAGAGCTCAATATATAACAACTAATAAATTTATTATGTACAGTGCAATATTTATATTTACTAACAAAAAAATTAATAATAGTTAAATGAAGGTTTGTTAAATTTTTTTTTTCTTTGAAAAACAAAACAAAAAAACCAAACAAAAGCATATATATATATATATTATATATATATTATATATATATATATATATATATATATATATATATGAGTAAATCTTGATAAAGCTAACTATGCTTCAGTTGTTCTAAATAGAAAAATAAGTATTTGAAAAGAAAATAGTAAGACATTAGCTAGATGGAGCTACCCTAACCACTTGCCGAACTTAACTGGCACCGCACAGATGACAGTTTAAGATGTGTGATTTATTTTTGCCACGCCCTGTATTAGATACATATAAGCTTAAGGAACATTTTTAGAATATTTGTTTGGATTTCAAAGTCGATTTACCCACTTGCTTTGATATACTATCATTAAATTGAATATAAAAAATGGATTCCTAATTATTTATTAGGACTAACTAAAAAGTCATCTTTAGTGTCCATTAAATTCGAATCTACTCGAACCTTATTATTCATAATATCATAATTAATTGCAAAGAGTATCTTTTTATTGCCTTTACTACCAGGTCCATTCTCACTCGGAGTTGTATTTCCAGTTAAGGTCCCATCTATAGGTCAAACAGATCTGTTTGAAAATTATTAGTATCGGATAGGAATATTTAATACCATAAAACTGTATGAAAAGAGTTATGATTGTTTACTAAAGATTAATATTATTATTATGTACTTGAAGCCATATAACTGCTTACTTGGTGTAAGGAATACTTGAACCCACATTACTGTGTTCAAACAGTTGGTTATTACCAAATAGGAATAGTAACTTGAGTCCATATATATGTGTATAAATGATTTGTATTGGATAGGAATAATTTATACCATTTAACTGTGTGCAAATATATGATTATTATAGTTAATAAAAAACAATTATTGCAATAGATATGAATAGTTATGCTTGTAATAAAACATTTACAAATGAATCAAATTTTGTTATTAAATAACCCATAAGAAGTTGATATGCCGTTAAGAAAATGAACTAAACCAAAAAAACAAAACCAAAACCAAAACAAATCTTTTTCAAGTTTTCGGGCCGCCATGCCTAGTGGTTCCCTTTCGAAGTGTCTCTTAGAGAATGGGCGATCTTGAACAAGTCGTGGAAACAGCACCCAACAAGGAATCAGCTGTACGACCAGCTGCCCCTATCTCACAAACCATCCGAGTGAGACGGACAAGACACGCAGGACACTGCTGGAGAAGCAAGGACGAACTCATAAGTGACGTTATCCTGTGGAAGCCAACACTAATGTTAATGCTAATGCTAATGTGAGCCACCCAGCAAGGACGTACATTGACTAGCTCTGTGCGGATACTGGATGCTGCGCAGAGGACCTCCCTGGGACAATAAATGATAGAGAAGGTTGGCGAAAGATTTTCATGGATATCCGTGATGATTGCGTGACAGGATGATGATGATGATGATGATGATCTCCTATCCAAGTAAGATGTGACAGGTTGTAGTGGGTTGCATAGTACCAGTTGCAAGGAAGGATCCATGACTTAAACCTAGGAATTATTGCCATCACGAAATACCAAGAATGTAGTATGAACTTTTGCTGCTACGCTTTACGGGCAGCAAGCAAGTGCACTGTTTCGAAGAAAATAGTGAGAACTAGGTAATTAATTTTATGGTCAATTTACGCAAACAATGATATATCATAGAAGCCTGTGGTTATAAACCAATCAGAATGCAGATTGGACTTAACTGCAATGCGTCGTCTGCACATATTGACTCGTCTTTATAACGAGCGCATTATATGATCTATTACTGTATTACTCCGCACATAGAATAAAATAAAATATAGGAAAAAAAAAAGAAGATGAAAATAAAGAAATAGAATAATAGTCTTTCGTATTCCATTAAAAACTTCGAATGTCGCTATAACATTTAGATGGGACTTAACAATGACAAGGTTAACATAAACACGGGTTTTCGACAGAAATAAGAATCGGCTTCTGAATTTGAGAGAATGGGTACAGTTACTTCTGGTTACATTTAGAAGTATATCACAATTGTCTAGGTTTTTCGGCACACGTAGTTGAATAAATGAATACAGAAGAATGAAGTGAAATTCGAATACTACTTAGTATACAGCGGTGACAAAAAGTGTATTGAAATACCTATGTTAACTCTTAACATCCTGTTGAAAAGTTTCTAAGTCCAGAGACCCATTCCTATGAAG
>CM042156.1:36707640-36727640 GCA_023376005.1 Doryteuthis pealeii
ATATGTGAAAATCGACGAGAAATTACGCAGGTTAACCAATGGAAATCAACGAAAGATGCGATAAAGTGGTTCGACCAAATAAAAGAAAAAAAATAAATATGTATTCATAAAATTTGACATTTGCGACTTCTACCCAACAATTAGAAAAAATTGATGGGTGATGCCCTGAAGCTAGCAAGGAATTCATAAAATAAGAGAGGAATACATAAAAATCATTATGCACAACGAAAAAGTATGGGTAAATAAAACCCGGAACGAAAATTTCTCTGTCGGAATCGGGGCATATGATGGAGCGGAAGCAAGTGAGATGATCGGGATATTCCTACTACACAAATTAACATCGACTTTTGACAGGAAAAATATACGGCTGTTTAGGGATGACGGAATAATGATTATAAAGAAAAATCAGACGAGGGAAATTGATCAAGCAAGAAAGAAATTGATAAAATATTCAAAGATCAAGGTCTGAAAATAGAGGTGGAAACAAATTTGAGTGTAACAAATTTTTTGGATGTTACATTCGATTTAAATAGTGGTGTGCACAGCCCTTATAGAAAGCCGAGAAATGAACCCATTTATATAAATGTGAAATCAAACCATCCACTTGTAGTGCTTAAAAATTTGAAAAAGTCGATTGAGAACAGACTGAGTGGGAACTCCTCAAATGCCTCGATATTTGAAAAAGCGAGAAAAGGATATGAAATAGCTTTAAAGGAACAAGGACACAAGGAGAACTAAAATATGAAACTGGTGAAAACCAAGGAGAGAGCAGGAATAGAAAGAGAAATATAATATGGTTTAACCCCCTCTTCAACTTGGCAGTGAGAAATAAAATAGCAGGAACATTTATTAAATTGGTCGAAAAACACTTAATGGGTCTCCTTGGCTGAAAAAGCTATTTAATAAAAACAACCTAAAAGTAAGCTACAGTTGCATGAGCAATATAAGTAGAATAATTAACAATCACCATAAAAGATTGTTAGAAAAAGAGCAAAACAAAAACAAGAAAGAACCAACTTGTAATTGCAGGTCCCAAATCTGCCCAGTACAAGGAAAATGTTTACTGACTGATGTAGTATATGAGGCAGTAGTAAAATCACCAACCACAAAGGAAAGTAAGATATATGTAGGGGCCACCAGCAACCTGTAAAGAATAGGATATCACAGCACAAGCTATCATTTAGGGATAGAAAATACAGAGAAACAACCACACTTGCAAACTATGCGTGGGAACTAAAAAAAAAGCATGGTAGAGATCCAGGGGTAGAGTGGAGAATAATAAAAAGGGCACCTTCACATAAAGGAAACGAAAACCCCTGTATGCTGTGTTTAAATGAAAAACTAAAAATAGCAGAATGCAGAGACCCAGTGAAGATATTGAACTCGCGATCTGAGTTAAAAAAAAAATGTAGGCATTTGAATAAACATAGACTGAGCCAGGTAGGTTCTGGAATTACGTAGGGTGGTACACCCACGTATTTGAGAATGGATACAGCTGGGATATTAATAAGAGTAGATGACTAGAAGAAGTGATTATTCCCTGAAGAATTGCTCCGGCAAGAAACTGCAGTTGGAATTTTATAACATTCGCTTAAAAAAAAACGTATATTTAGCTCTTTTTATTGAGCACTTTTTAACTCGATTTTATAAACCCAGAAGTAAATTTATTTGCTTCGTGGATTAGCAAAAATCCGTAATATATATATATATATATATATATATATATATATATATACCAAACTTATTGGTAAATCCTTGCGGTAAGAAAAAAACCGGCAAATAGTTTGATTGTAAAAATATACTACCAAACTTCACCTGAAGAAAAAAAAAAAAAAAAAAGAGAAAAGAACAATGTGGTCGTACCGACCGAAAATAATTGGTTAATACTATAACACTTGGCAAAAAGATTCTTGCCCTGATGAGCTAATAAGCGAAACTGTTAGTAGGTATATCTGACTCATTAAGTTTAACTTAAGTAGGTAAATAAAACATAAAAACAACAGCAAAAAATTGCCATGCCGCCAAAAAACGCCTTCATCAAATGATGAATCTGGTGTCAGGCATAGTTTCAGGACCAGTTATCATAGCATCACGCCTGAAGCGTCCCAGCAGTACTTATGATACAGCAATTTCTAGTTTGTTTTCCTTCACATTTTGGCCATGTTAAATGAAAATACACGTAATTATTGATTTTATTCCCAACATTCCAGAAGCGGTAATTCAATTCTATAAGATTTTAATTTACTGATGTGATGACGTCAAAACGCTGAACGTGAAAATATATGGGAAGTTTAGATGAAAAGTCGAAATAGTTAAAGATGAAACGATAACTTTTTAAACTCGTATGACATCCAATAAAAAAAATGGAATCCTATATACTGTGGTAAAATCCTGACACCTGATATATATATGGTAGAGATATGAAGAACACAAGAACAAAACTCAGACAAACGTATATAGGAGATATATTTCGCTAAGCATCAAGCTCAGCATCATCAGTCGCTGTCTGAGTTTTGTTCTTGTGTTCCTCATATCTCTACCACATTCTGTCGGATTTACTCCAATCCTCCTTCCTCATATATATATATATATTGTCTGTAACAAAAACTACGTGACTGCTTACGTCACACTACGTAAAATCGTCATAACATAGAATATTATAAATACACTCAAAATTTGAGCATGCAATGCTAGACAGTCCACATTGTTTTTAAAAACAAGTTTTAATAAATACTTACCTGGTATTATCTATCTATATATAGTTTGTTTTATTTTAATATATATTCAAAGTTTCCATTTCAAATTTTTTATTTTTTACTCTTTTAATAAATTTATTTTATTTTTTACTCCTTTAATAAATTTGATGATTTTACTTTACTTATGATACAAACTCTCTTCAACTCCCACCCCCTCAGGCAATATTCATTTTACGTCGCCCAGAGGGCGTTTTTATTTTGCTAGTCATTATAATGGAGAGTGTGTGTTTGTAATCGAAACTATATCACTACCCAAGACACAATTCCCTTAGTTATTTACGTCACATTCTCCATGATTTTATTTTAAATTTAAACCTATCATTATTAATAAAATCGTTTTACATTATTAATACTGCTGACCTTATGCAAGTGTATTTAATATACAACAAAATAGCGGATTACAGTGTGAACGGGAAGGCTAATTGACATATTGATGTAAAAAATTTGATTTTAATAAATATGTGCTTAGTATAATTGATTTCTAATTGTTTGTTTTATCTTAATAAATATGAGCAAAAACCTCGGGGATAAATCTTAAAATAAATCCAGTAACAAGAAGAAATAACTCTAATTTTATTATTTACTTCCTATTTTAACTAAATAGTTAAATTAGGAAAAATTAGCAAGGAAAAACGGGGGTGAGGGAAAATGATGGAAGAGTTAGTTTCAATGTTATTCTATTTTTCGATTATACCCCCCCCCTGTTTCAAATTATTTTATCTGCATTCTTATTTTGTTTCATTAGTGTTTCTAATTTAATATAATAATTTATTACATGAAAAGTTAGATACTTGCACCGGAAAGGTGTTTATATTTGCTAGTATATATAAGATGAATAAAAGGCATAAGGAGAATATGAATATTTCTTTTATGTTTTTTCTTTTTTTTTTATTGTTCTCAACTAGTTTCACCATTAGGTCATCGGCAGGAGAAAAAGAAAAAAGTTTTTGTGCAAGAAATGTTTTTAGGAATTAAAAAAAAATCTCAAAGGAGTATATATGCCCCAAGAGAAATGGCGAATAATATCCTTCTAATGTGGCATATTCATTTGTTGAGTGAAAGACATCTTATTAAATTATTTTTATTGCTTTTTTTATATACATTTGTCTCTGAGGTGAAGTCACCAGACTAAGTAGTGTATTTTAAGTTAACTGTGGTTGAACAGTAGCTGATTTATTTGTTTATAAAGTTATTTGTGACAGCCACATTTTATTACGATTCCGGGTAATTAAGTTTTATATTAAATCCAAATAGCATATAGGTTTTAGGTTTTTAATCATTTGTTTTCTCTTCTTTTAATTACTGATTTTATGTTTATATCTTTTTCAATTATTTCTATAATAGTGAACACACACACACACACACACACACACACACACACACACACACACACACACACACACACACACACACACACACACACACACACAGAGACACACACAGACACACACACATATATATATGTATGTGTGTGTGTGTGTGCGTGCGCGTGTGTTTTCACTATTATAGAAATAATTGAAAAGGTATAAACATAAAATAAGTAATTACAAGAAGAGAAACACATGATAACACACACACACACACACACACACACACACACACTCTCTCTCTCTCTCCCTCTCTCTCTCACACTCACTCACTCCTCTCTCTCTCTCTCTCACACACACACACACATATATATATATATATTGGCTTAATTGAAGTCATACCTAATTTTGAAAATTAATTAGTTAATAATAATAAATTAGGTATGATTTCAATTAAGCACATATCCTCCAAAAATTGTCGGCTTAAACCATATAAAATAAACACATTTGTTTGTTTACTTACCCTCATATATATATATATATATATATATATATATATATATATAGTTTTATATTAAATCCAAATGGCATATAGGTTTTTAAGTTTTTAACCATTTATTTTCTCTTCTTTTAATTACTGATTTTATGCTTATATCTTTTTCAATTATTTCTATAATGGTGACCCCCCCCCACACCCATGTGTGTGCGTGTGTGTGTGTGTGTGTGTGTGTGAGCTGACAGACTGCAAGGAACATTAAAATCAATAGAAATATATCAAACTGTCTCCTGTAGACAAAAGATGTATCTAGAAATCGAAATCTGATATCATTACGTATTTTCTGGTCTGAAATGAATTTCACGATACACAACCGTCAAGAAAATCGATGTTCTGGTATTTCTCTCTGCACAATGTTCGTCCATTATTTCTCTCAGTTTGCTGTATGTGCCTAGCATCTTAGCCAGGGAAGAAGGACAAAAATCGATGAGCAACGCATCGAAATAAGCCTTCTAAGATTCGCCTGAGGGTCAGGATATGGCAAGGGGAAGTAACTCCATTGTCTTGGTGGGATTGTAACTCTGTCGGACAATACTTGCTTGCTAGCTTACGAAGAAGTGATATTTGATTCTGGCGAGAGCGATAGAAAGAGTGTGTGTGTGTGTGTGTGTGTGTGTGTGTGTGTGTGTGAGAGAGAGAGAGAGAGAGAGAGAGAGAGAGAGAGAGAGAGAGAGTGAGGTGAGGAAGAGAATGAAAGTGATAGAGGGAAGAAGAGAGAGAGATAGAGAGAGGGAGTGGGAGTGATAATGAGAAAGATGGTGAGTGAAAGATGGTGAGAGAAAGAGGAAGGAAGCGGTGAAAAGAGAGGTAGATATGGTAGCAGGCAAACAGAAAAAGAGATGAAGAGGAGAGATAGAGATAGAAGGGTTATAGGGAAAGAAAAGAAGGGTAGATAGAAAGAATGAGAGAAGAGAGAGTGAGGGAGCGATGGCGAAAGGGACAGTGATGGTGGGGAAGGGATGGTGGGATGGATGGGGTATAGTGAATGAAAGAAAAGGAAGAGTGAGAGAGAGAGAGAGTGAGAGAGAGAGAGAGAGAGAGAGGGTGGGTGTTAAGGAGATGGATCGAGGGGATAGAGGATGAGAAACAAATGTTGAGAGAGAGAGAGAGAGAGAGAGAGAGAGAGAGAGAGAGAGAGAGAGAGAGAGAGAGAGAGAGAGCATTAGATGCCCTTGAGGGATAGAGGATGAGATGGAATGAAATGTTCAGAGAAAGAGAGAGAGAGAGAGAGAGAGAGAGAGAGAGAGAGAGAGAGAGAGAGAGAGAGAGAGAGAGAGAGAGAGAGTGGCATGGAGATGGATAGAGGGATAGAGGATGAGATGGAAAGAAATGTTGAGAGAGAGAGAGAGAGAGAGAGAGACAGGGGGAAAGGAGATGGATAGAGGGGATAGAGGATCAGATGGAAAGAAGTGTTGAGAGAGAGAGAGAGAGAGAGAGAGAGAGAGAGAGAGAGAGAGAGAGAGAAGAGAAGAGGAGATGGATAGAGGGATAGAGGATGAAGGAAAGAAATGAGAGAGAGAGAGAGAGAGAGAGAGAGAGAGAGTGGCAAGGAGATTGCCCTTGAGGGAATAGAGGATGAGATAGAAAGAAATGTTGAGAGAGAGAGAGAGAGAGAGAGAGAGAGAGAGAGAGAGAGAGAGAGAGAGAGAGAGGAGGGTGGGTCGTCTAAGGTTCAATCGGATCATCACCTCTGCACATTTTCTGTCAAAAGTTGATAAACTTTTTTATTTTTTATTTTTGTGATTTTAAACATGTCGCATTGAACTGGTTACTAAGTAGCAATGCAGCGTCATTTCATTTGTACAGGTGTCCTGGGCATAACATTGAAATGCCTCCAACGTCGAGTCACCCCTTCATTCTGACCCGGATCGGTTGTCGCTGTTAAGGTCCCATCTATCGGTGAAATAGTTTTGTTCGTGATTTTAATATTGTAATTATGCACGAAGTGCTTAAAATGACTATGAACTACAATTATTTGCTTGCAAATTATTTGAATTAGGAATACTTGAAACCAGATGTGTATACCATATGTGTATTACATCTATTAATAAAGGAGATTGTCTGTATTTCTGTCTGTAACAAAAACCACGTCATAGCTCTACGTCACAGCTTATGTGACAATATTCTTATGCTTTCTACACTCAAAATTTGAGTAAGCAATTTTAAAAATTGTTTTTTACTCTCGTTCTTTTAGAAGTTAACTAAAAATCTACAAATAAATAAATACCCACGATTTTGTGGAAAATTGTTGTGGAAAATATTCAAAATAATTGTTTGATTATTACATGCACGCAACATTTTATTTGAGAGGGACGAGGCTCAGTTTTCATTTCAATTTTTTTTTACTCCTTTAATAAATATGAGGATTTGTCGTACTTATAATACAGACCCTCTGACATTGAATTTTTAACTCCAACCCTCTCAGGCAATCATAGAAAAATTAATTTTTACGACGCCCGGTGGGTGTTTTCTGTTGCTAATAGTAATAATTACTCAAAGCCATAAAAAAGTCTGTAAATTATTAGTATTCGATAGGAATATTTGAAAACGTGTAATATATATATATATATATATATATATATCCAGTCATCCACTGACACGTGTTTCGAAGTTTACTTTCATCAGTGCGAGCTCGACTTTTTAAAGCTACCTCTAGCTGTGATTGAAACCCGACAGAATTTTCGTCTGCCAAGTCCCTTACCCTTGCGGCTATCAGCGGCCGTCAGTCTGAAGTGAACAATAAATTGATACATCCCTACGCGGAATGTTTTTACAATCACCAGAGAACTCTAGACTGTAAACAGCAGACAGACGAGTAACGGCTTTACGCCAAACGGTGAAATTTCAATTAATTCCCTCCTACAGTGCTCAATCATGGGGGGGGGGGCGGAGCATATATATATATCTGTATTAGATAGAAATATTTGCTAAAAACCATATACAGGTTGTAAATTATTAGTATTAGATAGAATAGGTGATTGATTGAAATTAACGGCATCTGAAAACATCTAAGATTATTTTATGGCTAGGAGTTAGGGAATTGCGTTCATTTTACATTTGTATTTTCATTTTTTTTGCGTATTTATTTAAAAGGTTTTGCACACAGTTATATAGCAAGTATTCCTATCTAATACAAATAATTGCACACTGATGTATGGTTACAAGTTACTATATTTAATAACAGAAATTTGCACACGGTTATATGGTTCAAGTAACTAATAATAATCATTAGTAAACAATTATAACTTCAAGTAAATAATTTACAGTTATATGGTATTAAGTAATCTTATCGGATACGAATAATTTCTAAACAGATCTATTTGGCAAATAGATGGGACACTAACAGGTACTACCAGTCCGTGTTAGAGTGAACCTGGGAGTAATGGCAATAAAGGAGTACTTCACATTTCTCAGATCTCCAAAACTGAATCCTAACCTTCAGATATTGTTTAGTGGCATACCCAGGACACCCCTATTTCAGTGATGGATATTACCTCTCGATAGAATATTCTAAGCCATGCCGACAGGGCGGAATTGTAAACTGAAAATATATAGTTGTTAAATTATAAATAAATGTGAAGTTGAAATGAGATGGTTCTGGCCAATATGGCGTACCTCTTTGTTTGCCATTATTCCCAGGCCAACCTGACTCGGGGTGGAATATCTGCTCAAAAATAATTAGTATTAGATAGTAATAGAATTTATATAAATTGTAAATTATTTGGTTGGTTGATTGATTTTAACGGCATATCATCCCGTCTGGGTTTATGTCATGCCTAACGGTTAGGAAGTAATATAAGTTATGTATCTATATTTATACTTTTGTAGTAATTGGTTTTAACAATGTGTTAGCATCATTGGGGATCATGTTGTATGGTATTGATTCATTTCATGTATATATTCTATGGTATAATTTTATTTCCTTAAAAAATGATAGACTGTCTTCTATGTTGACATTTCAAATAGATCTTTCATATTGTTTGCATTAAAGTAACGGTTTCTGATGTGAGCAAAAACCTGCATTCTAATAATAAGTGTTTAACAGTCAAAGGTGTTTGACATGTTTCACACTGTGGTAGTTGTTCTTGTTTGAGTATATAGGTGTGCGTTAGTCTTGTGTGACCAATGCGTAATCGGGACACAATGACTTGTTCTCCAGGTATCCCAAAGTGGGTTTGATTAAGGAAGAGTTTATTGTGGATTATTCCAGTGTTGTTGCCATTTTGTATGTAAATTATTTGTACTAGCAATATATGCAATATTTAAGTTTTAAGTTATTATTGAATAAGAATTTACAAAAAATATTTGAAACTAACACCCTAATTAATTAAAAATTTGAACAATAATACTGGACAAACAAATGATTATTCAATTGTTACAAGTTCAAGTAATTAGTTTCGTAAATTATTAAGAGTTTTGATATAAAAACATTTGAAACCATATAACTGCATGCAAATCATTTTTTAACAATAACATGTGAGTTTTAATAATATAGACTGGGAAAAGTAAGTTTATCTTCTGTAGATGGTCAAAAGATTGGTGCTGTTATAGTATGTGGCCTACCTTTTTGATTCTGTTATAGTATGTAGCCTACCCGGCTCGAATGTGTCCTACCTCAGTAAGAGTATATTTATAGATATAACTAGTAGGCAATTTATTGAAACTAATTATTTTTCACATATATTCAATTTCAAGAAATGCAATTCAGTCATAAGCTGTATATAGTAATTAAGAATAATTAAAAAAGAATTTATCCATAATTTACATGAATCAGATCTATTTAATTCTAAAATATTCTGAAATAGGGTTAGGGTTAGCAGTTGTTATTATTATAACCCTATGATATGCTTTTTATGGTATAAAAGAGAGACTATAAGAGACATATAGGCCACATTCAAAGGTTAATTTGAGGTTATAAGATTGTGTATAAATTATTAGAGTTAGATAAAAACATTTGAAACCATATAACTGCATGCAAATTATTTTTTAACAATAGTTACTTGAAACTAAGTCTCCCCGATAAAAATAACGGGTGCCTGAGTATGAAACTAAACTGAATGTGATGATTAAGATTTTGTTTTTGAAATCTGGGGGAATGTGGAATAATACTTAATTACACTTAGTTTCGGTCAACTCAGGCCAGGAGTGGTAAACCTGTTAGAGTCTCAACAAATAGATATCTTAAATATTCTTATTTGATAGGACCGTGTGCATCCCCATCTTTTCAAAAAACACTTAACAAACAATTACATAAAAATGTAATTATAAACGTTCAATGAACGCGATTCCTTAATCTTTAGGCATAAGATAACACTAGAAGAGTTGGCATGCCTTTAAAATCAATCAATCAATCTATAAAGGTATTCTAAATCTATTAATAATGGAGATTCAGTCTCTATTTGTCTGTAACCAAAACTACTTCACTGCGTATGTCACAGTCATTTCAGGAATTAAGTAAGTTAATCAATGAGTATTTAGTTTATAGTCAAAATCATTACATAAAATCTTATTTCCTTATGATGTCTATGAAAATCTGCTTAGTAAGATTTGCCTCAAAACAGCTCATGTTATTAATGCATTTAAAATCCTGAAATATGTCTTATAAATCACTAAGAAATAAAGGTTTACATAATCTATGGTGTGGTAGCAAACAGGGATGTTATGGAAACAGGATTTTATTGTCGGCGATGCTACGTTATTAGACCATCATCAGTTCTAGCTTCAACATTTCAGAATGGTGATAAGTAGTAGTTTTATTAAATCTTTCTGTATCTGTGTATTTATCTGTATATTTGACTATTTGAATTTAACTTTTAAATTGTTATTTTTTAATTAAAAAAACAAAAATCTATACAATTTAATGTATATATTAACTTGAATTTAAGAATCTGAAGAATATATATTAATAGATATTATCATTTTCTTAATGACATACGCAGTGAAGTGTAAGACTTTTATATGCATTCTTATTTACTTTCGTTAATCTTTCTAATCTAATATATTTCTTTATATCAAAACTTAAAAGTAAGGGCCGAGTTAGCTCAGTCGGTAGAGCGTTCGGCTAGAAACCACAAGGTTCCTAGTTCGATACCAGTCCTCGCCAAATCAGCATATGAGTAGCACAGGAATCTGTTCGGTAAAGTAAGGAGCTGATGGTAGGTGTGGCGTTCCACCTCAGACGCAAAAACAATCTCCTTAGTCTAGCGCTAGTTATTGTAATTTATGTTTTTACCTAACCCCTCCGCACGTGTAGGATGCGATACAAGATCAATTTTTAATTGGAGTTTAACTGGTTTGAAATCAGAGCTTTCCTTCTCCTAGAGCGGTCGTCATAGCAATGTTAAAGAGCCTAGTTTGCCTTACTGTTTATCTATAGGGTATTATAGCTAAGGGAAATACAAACTGCCTTGTTCAGGAATTGAACACACGTCACTGTGTCTATTTCCCACGATACGATAACTGTTACAAGACGTGTGCTTTCATGAATTATCATTATATATCTTTGTTATTTAATTTTCAGGATTCTTCTCTAATTTTATCCTGTGTCTTTGTAAAGTTTTTAAGGGCCATTCTTGGTCAGTTGGAATAGGGCTTAAAGAAAGTCCTATGTTATGGAATCCTTGTACCTGATTCATGTGTCATAGTAGTAAATCCGGCGAGTAACACTCGGAGAGTATTAGGCGAGTGCAGCAATTCACAGTCCAGTGCGTTTTGTCACCTTCACGACCTCACCAAATTCATCTGCAGATGCCGAATTGTGCCACACGTCACCAAATAATTGCCAAACTTTTGACTCACCCTAGTATATTTATGCAATTTCATTTTATTTCAGATATTATTGGTCAGTGACTCACATGACTTTCAATGCTTGGAGTTTGGTAATAAATAATATCTGTTGCATAATCTATGTAGTTGCATAGATTATTGTCAACCCCCTGTATTTCTGCAGGGATGGTCCCTTTCATATCACGGGCGGCCCTTTCCATGGAATATTACAGGTAAGGTAGAAAGACCGCGAATCCCGTGAGAGCTAGTTAACCAGCTAGAACATCAGGCAAGAAGGTTGTCCTTGCCTTAGCTGGGGCTCACTTGCAAACGCGCGCTGTGTTTAATTAGAGAAAGAAGTCTAGTTAAGAATAAATGTCTTAAAGAAATAACATGGTGTTGTTGGTTGATGCATGTCTTGGCAAAAAGACTAACCAAGAAGAAGAAAATGAATCAAAGACGAACAACCAACGAAATAGAAAGAAGCTAGACATCACATGAACGGCCAGAGAAGAAAGTAAGTTATGCATCTATGTATCTCTCTGTCTACCTGTCTATCTCTCTCCCGTCTCTAGTGAAAGAATTTCCATTGTGATATACCCAACATGGGTATATGTGTATGAGCATGTAACAATACATAATAACATATGTTTTGATTATATAATGTTCCACTGGTATCTTTGGTTGAGACAAAATTACCTTATTTAAAAAGATGTTTGAGATGTACTGATAATGTATGGCATTATTTTGAAAAGAAGAATACAGATATCCATAAATTATAACTTTTAGAAAGAAAATAAATGAATGAATGAGACTGAAGGTTTTTAAACTTGCAGTGAAAGTCAAGTTTGACCTAACGTGACCTTTATAGTAGAATCGATTGGCTCAAAACTATATTCGTGATTCATTGTGATTTGAGCAACACTTAAACATGTTTTTTTTACATCATCCACTTGCAAAAAGTTAACTGGATGGAATGTCTGCACTTAGTTCTTTTTTTGCAATACTTCTTTCTTTCTTTCTTTCTCTCTTTCTTTCTTTCTCTCTTTCTTTCTTCTTTCTTTCTTTCCATCTTTTTACTTTCTTTTTTTATGTTCTCTTCTTTTTCTCCTTAATCTTTCTTTCTTATTATGTTTCTGTTTTTCTTTTCTTTCCTTCTTTTCTTTTCTTTTCTTATTTTTCTTTCTTTCTTTCTTTCTTTTTAATGTTTCTTTTTGATGTTTTTTTCTTTTTCTCCTTCATCTTTCTTTCTTATTACGTTTCTGTTTTTTTCTGTATGTCTTTATTGTTTTTCTTTCTTTCTCTCTCTCTCTCTTTTCTTTCTTTCTTTCTTTCTTTCTTTCTTTCTTTCTTTTGTCTCTTTCTTTCTTTCTTTCTTTCCGTCTTTTACTTTCTTTTTTATTTCTCTCTTTTTCTCCTTAATCTTTCTTTTTGTTACGTTTCTGTTTTTTTCTTTTCTTTCTTTCTTTTCTTTTTCTTTTTCTTTCTTTCTTTCTTTCTTTCTTTCTTTCTTTCTAATGTTTTTTAGATGTTTTTCTTTTCTCCTCTTCATCTTTCTTTCTTATTACGTTTCTGTTTTTTTCTGTATGTCTTTATTGTTTTTTTTTCTTTTCTCCTTCATTTTTCTTTCTTTCTTTCTTTTTCTTTCCGTCTTTTTACTTTCTTTTTTATGTTCTCTTCTTTTTCTCCTTAATCTTTCTTTCTTTTATTACGTTTCTGTTTTTCTTTTCTTTCCTTCTTTTCTTTTATTTTCTTATTTTTCCTTCATTTTTCTTTCTTTTTTTCTTTTTAATGGTTCTTTTTGATGTTTTTTCTTTTTCTCCTTCATCTTTCTTTCTGATTACATTTCTGTTTTTTCTGTATGTCTTTTTTCTTTCTTTTCTCCTTCATTTTTCTTTCTTTCTTTCTTTCTTTCTTTTTCATATTTCCGTTTTTTCTTTCTTTTTAATCTTTTCCTCCTTTTTCCTTCTTTTCAAGTTTCTCTTTTTTTATTTTCTTCCTTTCTTTGTTTTTTTCTTTTTCCTCCTTCCTTTTTCTTTCTTTCTTTCTTTTTCTTTTTTTTTTCATTTTCTTTCTTTCTTTCTTTCTTTCACTTTACCGTTTTTCTTTTCTTTCTTTCTTTTGCAGTAAGAGTATTTTAAATTCAGCTTGGTGGGGTTTACCTAACTCATTTTCTCTTCAACAGTCTTATATTATATTCGATTAGGCCCTCAGTGGTAAATATAATTTTATATAAGACGAGAAAAACCTTTATACTTAGGAATCTTTTAGCTTCCATAGTCTTTATCTATTATCATGTAAAGTCACCATAACTACAATTATTGTCATCGCTGGGATAGTCCTTATTAAATAATATACTACCAAATTTTATAAACCATCGTTATTATTTCTTGCTGGTTAAATTGGACCATATGACTTTTAGGCACCCCTTTTGCTTTGCTGATTCATAAGTACATTGTTTTCATTTACACCGTCAACATCCGGCTGTTTGTTAGGGGTTAGGGTTAGGGGTTAGTTTTATAATTTTAAAAACCCTCTAAAAATCGTCTGTTAACAAACAACCGGATGTTGACGGTGTAAATGAAAAATGTACTTATAAATCAGCAAAGCAAAAGGGGTGCCTAAAGGTCATATGGTCCGTTAAATTGATAAAAATCAGTGGATAGCAAGAAGTTATTTCTTTTCATTTTAGCATGTTTTCGCTCATAGATACTTAGAACAGAACACGCATGCGCATTAGAATTTTAAAGAATTTTGAACTCTTTAGGAAATTACAACAAAAATTCGTGCCACATTTCAGATTGTCACCATGGAAACAGAAACTAAATGAAATCAGTCTCTTAGTCCTGAGAAGAAAACAAATATGGCATGGTCGTAAGGCAGAGGCATCCAAACTTTTCAGCATAACTGCCATAAAGCTTAACTAAGGAAGTCCCTTGGAAAAATTCACCTTATTTATTGAGTGATCCTGGCACACACACACACACATATATATATATATATATATATATATATATATATATATATTAGGGTAGCGTGGACATGAAGTGAACGGTGCTTGGTTACTGATAATTTTCTTGTCTATGTGATTTTCAAACCATGGTTTTAAATTCATGCTACCCTAACTTAATATACATGGTCTATCAACGATATTGAACATCATTTACTTATGAATATAACGCACTATATTATCAATACAACAACAATAATAATAATAACAACAATAATAATATATATATATATATATATATATATATATATATATATATATATAAACGAAACTCTTCTCTAAAACAACCGAGTTTCTTATATTTTTAATTTCTTTAATGCTTCACACTAATGCCCAAACTTGATATATGTACCTCCACAAATGGATACATATACCTAAATAAACACAAATATATATATATTATCCCCCGTTAGTTAGGATCTTTCCATGTGTGGTTTAAACAAGCTGATGCGGGTAGACCGTAAGGAGAGTTAATGTGCCAGTGCCAGTGAATGGAAGGACAGAGCAAGATATTCAATAAATGAAGGAAAAAACTGTTTCATTTTCTTTATTTCACCGTATTAATGATTTCAGGTAATGAACATACGGTTGAAATAAATAATTGTAATGAAACAAGTTTAAAGTTTTTTCCTTCATTTATTGAGTATATATATATATATATATATATATATATATATATATATATATATATAAGACATAATAATAGAACGATATTTACTAATTTTAATAAAGAAATGTTCTACTAATTGTTTATTACCAAATTCAAAATATTTACTGTCAGGGCGTTTTATCGGGATTATACCCTTGAAGGTTTTAAAGTATTTGCTCAGTTCCTCAGCAACGGGCAGGATGCGACACAAGGTCTTTTTTTTCAGCGGAGTACAGCTGTTTTATTAAGAGTTTTCCTTCACCTAGACTTTACCAAATCTAAAAACACCATTCAGCCCTACTATTTGCCCATAGCTAGAGGGAGAATAGATGGATTCATGTCTTTCCCAAGGAGATTATCCTGAAGAAAAACGCTAACAGCATTGACCAGAATTGGAATCGGCGTGTTCATTTTCTACTTGAAAATAAATGCTCCGAGTAATTCAACCATTTCGCCTGATTTATCATTACTTACCAAATACAACAAAATACACTCTTTTACAAAGTGAAAGTTAAAATCTTTAAGCGTATTAGTAAAAAAGGTAACAAAAAGGTCCTTGTCCATTGAAGCTGTTAGGCGATGCAAATTAGCCTTCTCATTCACACTGTATATCATGTTGTCCATAGTTAACACAATTTTATCAACCAATAACTAAGAGAATTGTGACTCACATCTCCATTGATTAATGTCAAAAAGGTGTGAGGCAAGTATAGTCGCACAGGTTTGTACGCCAGTCATTTGTATCTTACAATACACAAATTTCACAAGTTATTGTCGTCTTTTAGATGTCGATTGCTCGACTCTTTGAAGGTTTTAAAGTAATATCTTTTTTAAATAGTCGTTTTTTTTTTGTTGGAAAATCCGATGTTTTAAGCTGCTGACATTTGAAAAATGTTGAAAGGAAAGTGTTAAAAAGATATCCAGTCAGTTGGTGTAAAGTGGTATTCTGTGTTTTTTTGGCCAAGCTTACTGATTTCGTTCCTCACTGGGGTGATCTTATCCATTACGTCTCATGATGATGTTATTTACTAACCTTTTGATTAGTCTGACAGACAGGCCTCATATTACTTAGTACCTTGTGTCACTAAGTGGTCCCCCATTTAGTGACCATAGGTATTGCGGATGAGGAATAATACAGTTTGGTACGAGTCACCAGAACGAAGTTGAACAGTGTGCAGAACAACCAGTAAGGCAACCAGTCAAGAAGAATGAAAACTCTAAATTCAAATCGGCGGTACTCCGCTTAAAAATTAACCTTGTGTCACTTTCTGTTTGTGGCGGAGGATTTGGATAAACACATACCCTGCAACAGACAGTATTGTTATGCCGAAATACTGCTATATCGTTAAAATTATACGGTCTCACTAAAAACTATTACGAAAGGCACTTTATATGTAAAGCGGATGATGAGAAGATAAAATATCCGGGTTTTATTTGCCATTTTTTTTATTAATAGAAGTTCAGCCATTTCGAACAGCTGTACACTATTCTAATTCAGACAGCCGTCATAAAAAAAGACTAGAATTTCTTATAAGCAAATATATTTTCTTCGGACACAGAAATTATTGCTGACAGGCTGCATTAATACAATGGAAACGCAGAAATAAGAGACACAGAAGTAAAAAATAAGAAAAGAAAAAAGAGAGGAAATATTTGCATGATATCTGTAAGTTGATATTATTTTGGGGAACTCTTTTATGACTGAAAACAAATAAATCATGTATATTCTCTCAGCAAAAATGGTGGCTTTAGTTTTCTGCCAAAACAAGAGTATAGATACGGATTCATATGATTGAAGTACTTCAAAAAATATCATCCTAATTTAGTAGTCCATTCAAATACTAATCTTATTCAACACAAAATTTGACTGGTCGTATCTTCACTCAATCACACACACACACACACACACACACACACACACACACACACACAATATATATATATATATATATATATATATATATATATATATATATATATATAAGGTGTGACAAAAAAGTATCGAGATTTTAAAAACTTTTTTGACACACCTTGTATTCTGAAAAAAAGTTACATTCAATCTTCATTTCTATCTCGGTAAATACAGCTTTAAACCAGGAACTTTTTTGGACACACCTTGTATTCTGAAAAAAATGTTCTATTCATTTTTCATTTCTATCTTTGTAAATACAGCTTTAAACTTGGCACTTTTTGGACACACCTTGTATTCTGAAAAAAATGTTCTATTCATTTTTCATTTCTATCTTGGTAAATACAGCTTTAAACTTGGTACTTTTTGGACACACCTTGTATTCTGAAAAAAATTAATGAATGGAACGTTATTTTTTTTTTAAGAATACAAGTTGTAAAAAAAGTAAAAAAAATTCTCGATACATTTTTGACACACCTTATATATATATATATATATATATAATATATATATATAAAGTAAAGTCATCGGGGTGGCCCAAAGTTGATATCAGCCAATCGACGAGGGAGTCTATCCCTTTTCCTAGCGCTAGACCAAGGAGATTGTTTTTGCGTCTGAGGTGGAGCGCCACACCAACCATCAGCTCATTACTTTACCGCACAAATCCCTGTGCTACTCATACGCTGAGTTGGCGAGGGCCGGTATCGAACTGTGAAGCTTGTGGTTTCTAGCCGTACGCTCTACCGACTGAGCTAAACTTTTAAGAAGCAACAACACAAAAATCTCCATATAAACGTACGATAAACCCAATTCCTTCCGCTCTTGGCATAAAATAACCAATCATTCAATCAATTAATCAATTAATCAATCATTATGATTAAAATTTAATGTTTGAAGTTTTAATCCGTAGAAACTTTCACACACGTCAATGCACGCAGAAAAATATCACAGTATATTACAAGTATAAAATATTATAAACATGAAATATGATAAAAAAAAAACCACGTTGAAAATCTGCAGCTGAACAAATATGTAATCCTTTCATATAAAAAAAAAAAATCTAAAAAAAAGAATATAACAAAATTAGACGTGCTGAATACTAGTTTATCTGAGGACTGACATTATGAAACTCATGAGTCATTAGTTTTTATCTTGTTTTAGTATTTTATTTCATACTTGATATATATATATATATATATATATATATATATATATATATATAGGTATATGTAAAAACAAAAATTTTTTTTGCGATGAAACAAAGAAAATACAGTGCTCAATCACAGTTTGTAAGAGCTAATATTTATTTATTTTACAATGTTTTCATAGATCAATGTTCATTATCAGCGACCGCGGTTTCATGCTAAAAGCAATCATCAGGCTGAGGAGCAAGATCCTATGGTGTTTGTTGGAGTTCCTTACTCCATGTCACAATAACAGCGTCCGTAAAACTAACCGACGTTATTTACAATCCTAAATGTGACATTGAGTAAGGAACTCCAACAAACACCATAGGATCTTGCTCCCCACCCTGATGATTGCTTTTAGCATGAAACCGCGGTCGCTGATAATGAACATTGATCTATGAAAACATTGTAAATAAATAAATAAATATATATATATATATATATATATATATATATATATATATTATATATAATATGAGAAGTAAATACAACAGCGATGTGTTTATGATATGGCTTTTTTTAGCCGACAATTTTTGGGAGAATATGTGCTTAATTGAAGTCGTACCTAATTTTGAAAGTTAATTAATTAATAATTAATTAATTAGGCGGGCATACCTATTTAAATGTAAGGCTAAACAAATCGAGAAAAATCATTTTTTGTGGGGTCGAAATGTACATACAGAGATTGATTTTTCTCGATTTGTTTAGCCTTACATTTAAATAGGTATGCCCGCCTAATTAATTAATTATTAATTAATTAACTTTCAAAATTAGGTACGACTTCAATTAAGCACATATTCTCCCATATATATATATATATGTAATATATATATATATATATATATAATATTAGTTAAAAGTAAGGAAATAAATCCGACGGTATATAAGGATAAGATGATATGGAAAAAAACACAGCTGTTGTTTAAATAAAGTAATTTATTCTGCATACTTTTGCCGATATTGCAATATTTCGATTTTTTTTAGAAATCTTCTTCAGAGCATATTATGTTTTGTTAATAGGAAGATAATTTGTTAAAGTTGAGACCATTTTTAGTTGGGATTAATTTATACCGGACTTTTTAAGAAAAAAAGAATATTTTGAAATATTTTTCTTAAAAGTCCGGTATAAATTAATCCCATCTAAAAATGGTCACAACTTTAACAAATTATCTTCCTATTAACAAAACATAATATGCTCTGAAGAAGATTTCTAAAAAAAATCGAAATATTGCAATATCAGCAGAATATATATATATAATCCAAAAGTCCAGAGAAGAAATCTTCCTTACGACACAAGAGTTTTATTTAAACAAAACCAAGTCGCAGTTTGAGAGCTCAATGTGTGCTCTTAATGTTAGAGTCATAGAGCAAATATATGAGTAAAGAAATAACAAAAGACTTAGAGAATTAGCATTAGTCTATTTCAGGAGCTTAGACAAATAGTCTAAATCTCCGACTCATCAGATGCGAATGATGAGTCGGGAGATTTAGACTATTTGTCTAAGCTCCATGAAATAGACTATAAGCTAAATCTTTTGTTATTTCTTTACTTATATATATTATATATATATATATATATATATATATATATATATATATATATAAAGGCATTTGTTATTGAATAACACGGAGTACTTCTTCTTCATTATTTGAATCTATGTCTTCCAGTCGTCTGGCGATCTTTCTGGTGTTTGGATCCAATTGAAATAGGATATTTCCCATACGGTTAGTCCGAGCGCTTTCGACTGCTTCTTCAGTCGTCATCATGGGGTATATGAGTTGGTTTTAGTTCGTTTTTTAGGTGTTTTATCTATGTTGTTTTTTTGTTTGTTTTTATTGAATTTGAAGAGTCTATTGTTTT
>CM042156.1:36732640-36808153 GCA_023376005.1 Doryteuthis pealeii
TTGTAAAATTAAATAATCATACTGTGGTATATCTACAGGTCCTGCTAGTGATATTTCATTAGCTGAATATTACTCTCCGGCCAGATTTGGGTAAATAGTAGTAGACTGGGCTCTGTAGTTTCTTTTGTCTCCAAATGTTCTATTTTCCCAATTCTATTCTTTTAGATGTTTGTGTTTTTTCCTTTTTTTAACTATAAGCATGACACATCTTTAAATACCAAATTCCATTCCTATATCCTGGCTGTAGATTCTAATCTAAACATATATATATAAAGGGCAGTTGTATGTATGTATGGGTGTATGTCCGGAGGTTACTTAAAAATAAAAAGTAACGACAAAGTAAATATATATACACATTCACTATAATCAGATCTTCAATCTTGTGTTGAAAATTATGAAGATTTGATCTATATTTTCAAAGATACTTATTCCTTTTTGTCAATGTGTTGCAATTGCTTTTCCTGGCTGCTGCAATTAGTCTTTCCTTACTTTTATTAGTGTATTCGTCAAGTGCTCGGATTGTCGTATCTACGCAGTCTTCAATATTGGCGAGACCTCTTCCTCCCTCTTTCCTTGGCACATAGATTATTATTATTATTATTATTATTATTATTATTATTATTATTATTATTATTATTATTATTTACTCCTTTTGAGTTTTCGCATCAGTGTTAGCTGATGGTCTTTCTCTGGAGTCTGAGTGACAGCAAGTCTCCTCAGGTCTCCATGACTCTTCTGAGTATTCTGGCAGATTGCAGCAGTGCAGTGTTCTGAATGGTTTCAATCCTTCCTCCGATATCCAAACTTTCCAAGTCCTTTTCTAATCCTTTTGGGACTGTTCCAAGTGCACCAACTACAATTGGTATCACTTTCACTTTCATATTCCATAACTTTTTCAGTTCTCTGGCAAGGTCCAGATATTTGTCCATTTTTTCATTTATTATTATTATTATTATTATTATTATTATTATTATTATTATTATTATTATTTTGTATTCTACTGATGCGTTTTTACCGTTACTGTTTTCCATATAATTCCCTTGTTTCCATTTTATCAAACAGTTTCATCTTTATTTTAGACTGAATATGAAATGCAACCACTTTTTTCCTTTTATCTTACAGAAATTATGGTTTTCATAGTCACCATACTTTTTCAGGTTATCAACACACACACACACACACACACACACACACACACACACGCACGCACGCACGCACGCACACGCAAAATTCTTTCATGTGATGTAAGGTCTTTTACTTGTTTCCATTAGGGCTGGTGGCTCAAAAGCCGTTTATAGATCAATTCGGTCAATTTCTACACTTTCGAGATTTTGAAGTAGATTCAATATTAGTATTCACAACAGACAAGGCTGTATTCGATGTTACCTCGCTACTTACAGTGTCAATATCTACCCAGCTATCTACACTGCTAAAAGACGTAGCCGGTGTTTTCTATCGTTAAAAGGAAAAAGAAAAAAAAAAAAATCCCAACCGATAGCACAAGAACATTTTCCCTTTGAGCTCAATAGAAAAAACAAAACAAACAAAAACTAATCCATAAATTATAGATATTATCAAAATCAAAATCGGGTTCATGGTTGAAATTCAGAGCAAAGCACAAACGATATAGCATAAATAAAGGCTGCAAATATTAAATCACCCAAAAGATTTATTGTTATGGCATTAGTAGCGTTCAGTTTTAATTAGATTCAGACAGGTCGCTTTTGCTTATATTGAGATAGCTGTCATGTTTTCAATCTAGAAAAATATCAATACTACTCACCCCCAAAATTCCACAACAAAATACGAAATTAATACACCTTTTAGAATACAGAACCTCTGTAATCGGGTATTTGGCTTATATATATATATATATATATATATATATATATATATATATATATATATATATATGAGAAATGTGAGGAGGTTAATCCGACAATATGTGGAGAAAAGTAAACAAACACGGGATGTTATGGAAACTGGATGTTTATTGTCGACGATGCAACGTTTCGGCCATTTTGACCATCATCAGGACAAAAGCCCAGTTCTTGCTTCAATGAAGAACATTTTCAGAATGGTGAAAAACAGTAGGTTGTCAGTAGGGGCAGGGGTAGCTGGGGGGATGGGTAGTGGATTTTCTTCCCTCTAAATAGGGAGTGTTTATGTGGAGATGCAGGTGTTTGGTCAGAATGTTGGAATGGTAAGGATGGGTAAAATGATGAGTGTGCGTGTGTGTTTGGGAGCTGGATTTGTTATTAGTTGTATATGTGTGGGTTTTATTTATTTTTGTGACAAATAGATGGCCAGAAAGATTTTAAAAATGCTGCTCATACGCTGAGGTGGCAAGGGCCGGAATCGAACGAGGAACCTTGCAGTTTCTAGCCGAGCGCTCTACCAACTGAGCTAATTAAATTTGGAATTGTTCACAAATGATTTTATCATTCATTACTTGAAACAATATAACTTTTTGCAGAGAAAAGAAAGAAAAGAAAAGAAAAGAAAAGGTGGACTTCAGCTTTAAATTAGTTAACTAACTATTATCTTTTATTTAACTAACTATTTTATTTAACTATTTTATTTAACTATTTTATTTAACTAACTATTAGTTAAATAACCATACAAAGCTTGACACGCCATGAATCAATCCGTCGACTTCCCAATGAATATTTTTGGATATTCTTATTCTGAAAGTCTAAAGAAAAGACTGAGTAGAATAAAGAATAACGGATCCTTTTAGAGCCCAATATTTATTCCTATTCAAAGAAGCGTTCCTGGCATTTAAAAAGGACTACAAAATTATCCCTTTGTCTGACATTTTCCTAGAGGGCGCTTTATTGTTTACGCGTTTCTACTCGTTACAATAGAACACTTTCACTGCATAAGGCTTCCCAAACCTGAATACAGCGAAGCAAAAAAAAAACAAAAACAAACAAAACAAAAAAAAATTTCTCTTGGATTTGCGTTGAAAATAACGCATTATATCTTAGCAAAGGTTACCTTTTGCGTGGGTGTCTTTTAAAACGAAATATTATCCGTATGACCCGAAACGCACTACTTGACACTTTCCAAGACAAGTATATAGCTCTTCTAACCAATTACCATTTTTCTGTGCGTTCATTATCGATCGGCCGAGTCTCTGTTCATCGTCAGTCGAGTACTGCCGTTCTAATATGTATGACGGCTAGCATCAAGGCCAGCAGTGAACAATCAATATTACCAAAACTCTGATCATATTTTTTCTTTTTGATAACTTGCAGTCAGACCGTGTACGACTTTGAAAACGCGAATAAAATATAAATTGCACGAAGAGGTCGTCATAAGTAGCGGGCAAGCAAGACATGATGGCCATAGTTGTGTGTTCGATATTGATTACCAGTAAGAAGACCTGGCACTGCCCGGGCATTATAGGGTCTTGATCATTATTAACTTGCACATGCATATAAAGGCACAAGTATATATCGACACTTTTTGTATTGGATATATTTACATGTTGTTGCGGATATATATATATATATATATATATATATATATATATATATATATATATAAGATTTTTGGATGTTTGTTTTTTTATAGAAGCATTGTTGAATAAATTATTATTTATATTTTGCTTGAAGGCAACTATAATGCAAGTATCGCATAAAATTCGATAATTATAGAAAATAATCTTGACAAGTGAATCCCGGCAAAGGATGGCTCGCTATGCAGAACACCGTACAGACTGTTTCGACTTTATTAAGTCTCTTCAGCGATGTAGGATGGCTCGCTACGAAGAGCTTACGACCGGGTTTGTTTACTACTCAATAAACGTCCACTTACCTACTATGGTAGAGGCGTGTAGTATCATTGACAAGGCTAATTTCGCAGGGATTGTTCGCTATGTACCGGCGGCCGAACGAATATGGTCTCTGACTATGCCTGTGAAGTCCCGGTTTCGATTCCTGTCGGAGGGGAGTCGTTAGTATACATCGCTGAAGAGACTTAATAAAGTCGAAACAGTCTTTACGGTGTTCTGCATAGCGAGCCATCCTTTGCCGGGATTCACTTGTCAAGATTATTTTCTATAATTATCGAATTTTATGCGATACTTGCATTATAGTTGCCTTCAAGCAAAATATAAATAATAATAATAATAATAATAATAATAATATATATATATATATATATATATATATTGAGCATTTTTTAAGCTCATTTGTAATGGAAGAAAATGTATTATTCCTTACTGCTTTTGATTAACAATAAGGATTTACTCTGATGAAGGCCGCTATTTCTTTGTATAATAGACATTTCTGTAGTTTTTTCTATTATTGTTATTTTATTTTATTTTATATTTAGAATAATAATAGATAGAATACATGTATGCATGGATAAACTCCTGGCCGAAACACGTGTCAGTAAAATAAAATAAGATAAATCCAATTTTATCCATTCAACATATTCTTTCCTTTATTTTTCCTTTCAACATACCGCCGGATTCGCTTCCATTTTCAACTTACACATACACACACACACACACATATATATATATATATTAATAAGTCATCCACAGACACGTGTTTCGGCATATCATACCTCTTCAGTGTGGCTAGACACAACTATCCTTGGGTTCGAACTCAGACTGACCGCATGGTAGTCCGATATCTTATCCCCTCGCCCACTGACAGCTGATGCGGGGACTGGTGTTTTTAAACTATTAAATACATAGGAATGTATGTATCTTTCGGTCACTGAGAGATCAAATTTCCGGAGAAATGATCATTGCTTATTTGCTTAGTAGTGAGAGTTAATTTAAATTACCAATTAGAGAGCTCATTACCAAATTTATGGGAGCATATATTAATAAGTCATCCACAGACACGTGTTTCGGCATATCATGCCTCTTCAGTGTGGCTAGACACAACTATCCTTGGGTAGGGTTCGAACTCAGACTGACCGCATGGTAGTCCGATATCTTATCCCCTCGCTCACTGACAGCTGATGCGGGACTGGTGTTTTTAAACTATTAAATACATAGGAATGTATGTATCTTTCGGTCACTGAGAGATCAAATTTCCGGAGAAATGATCATTGTATATACTAGCAAATATATGCATCCTCCGGGTGCAAGTATTTAAGTTTTAATGTAATAAAATATTGTATTAAATTAGAAAGGCTAATGAATTTAAATAAGAATACAGATAAAAAGATTTGAAACAGAGGGAGTATAATAAAAGATTTGAAACAGAGCGAGTATAATAAAAAATAGAACAACTGAAACTTACTCTTCCATCACTCTCGTCTTTCATTGTTATTTTTTCTAATTTAAGTATTTAGTTATAAGAGGAAATAAAGAATAAAATGACAGTTATTTTATCTTGTTAATGGATTTCATTTAAGATTTATTGAAGAGACTTTTTCTTATATTCATTAAAATAAAACCAAACAGTTAGAAATCAATAATACTAAGCACATATTTATTAAATTCGATTTTTTTAATAGTAATATGCAAATTAGCCTTCCCGTTCACACTGTAAACCGCTATTTTGTTGTATATATAAATATAATTGCATGTTGTTAGTATGTAGACATAGTTAACAGTATTAATAATGTAAGACAATTTTATTAATAATTGAGGTTTAGATAATAATAAAATCATGGAGAATGTGATGTCAATAACTAAGAGAATAGTGAGTTGAGTAGGAATATAGTTTCGGTTACAAACAGAAAAACACACAATCTCCATTATAATAAGATATATAACCTAGTCCAGGATTTGAACTTGGTTCGTTGTAAGAAATTGACTAAATAGTTGTACCTATTAGATTCTTTATGTAGTCCCGTTGACGGGGTTAGAATACACTGACTATATCTTTTGTCGTGGACTAAGACCCCTAAACAGATCAATCAATCAATCACAGTTTTTTTTAAATAATTAAAAACAATCCAACAATTTCATTTTGGTTGCAAATTTTCAGTATTGTAGAACTTGGTAATACATGATATCTAATGATATCCGTTTTAGTTGCATAATGTTCCACTAGAAATAATAAAAACCTTTTATCATATTATAAACTGTTTGGATTGTGTTTATTTATAAATGTTAGTGTACGTATGTACGTAATTGTGTAGAGAGGTATATTTATATGTGTACTTGTGTTTGTGGCATGTGTGTATTCCCATGTGTATGTACATATGCATATATATATTTACCAACCCCTCCGCACGAGCAGGATGCGACACAAGGTCAATTTCTTAAGCGGAGTTTATCAGGTTTGAATTCAGAGTTTTCCTTCTCCTAGACCGGTTGCCTAACCATGGTTAAAGAGCCCAGTCTGCCCTACTATTTACCCATAGCTGGAGGAAGATTGGATTAATACCTTTCCCAAGGGTATTAGCGCTAAGTGAAATGCAATTATCACGTCCAGGATTTGAACTCGGGACGACGAGTCCATTTCCCAAGACTTTAACCATTACACCACGCGCTTCCATGTACATATGAATATATGTGTGTATGTATGAATGTGTAGGCGTACCCTACATTAAGTGATTTGCAAGATGTTAAATTAGTGATATCTAAGAATTAACTTGAAGGGCTCTACAATAAAAAAAAACACCAAGCCTCTTTATTACCACCTGCAATTGAGACCGACCATAAACTGCCGAGATAATTAAAGATTTGGAAATATCTTTTTGGCTCACTCGGAGGAATTCAACATAAAAGAAACTCACAAAGACAAAATTTAAATTGAAGTTTGCATTGATACTAAAACTAAAACTAAATATATATATATATATATATATATATATATATATATTATATTATATATGTGTGTGTGGTATGTGTGTGTGTGTGTATTTATATATGTATAATGTTAGATGAGAGTTCAAGCGGTCTTTCGCAAACCCGTCGAGACAAATCTGTTTTCTTTATTCGAGTAATCGATTTGTTTTTTTCCTGTTACAGCTGTTGTTTCCCAAGGCGAACATTCCGTCTTGTTTCTTTCTTTTTCAAACGAAATTATTTACAGAATTTAAAAAAAAGAAAGAATCTGCAATGGTTGCAAACTCATTACGCAAGAATAGATACTTCCATGCAATTCATTTATTACTGCATGTCTGCGGGTTTGACACAAGATTGTTTTAATGTGAGACCACCCACGAGCCGATGCACATGAGATGGTGGGTGCAAAAATGCGTTGATCCCGTCGGAATTCCCCCTCAAGAAGGACGCCTCAGGCACTAGGAAATAAACCCAGCCCTGTCCCTTTAAATCAAGGGGCAGGTGTTGCTTGGGGGAATGTCTCCCCTGGGATCTACGTCGTTAATTAGTTTACCGGTCCATAGGCCGAAGCTCACTGAAACCCCCGCCTCGATGACCGGGCAAGTATAGTATAATATTCTTTATAATGTAGCGTTGTTAACGGTGGACTGCTATGTGGGTAAGTGCTACTACCCAGCTTGGTAGGGAAACACAAAAATACAACTTAGCTTTTAGTTTTGGAGCCTTCGTTGTTTATTTTATCTCCGCTTAGTCTCTGTGGCCGTAGAAGCAGGAAGAAAGGGACAACAAACACTCTGTGGCTAGCTTCTTCGTTCTTCGAGGAACAACTCTTCTAGTATCTTTGCCTCGTTCCAGCAAATGTTTTTCTTCTCTTCATTCGTGTCATTTCAGTAAAAACAATATCCCTGGTCTAGCGCTTGGGACAAGGACATAGTCCCCCTCCCCTCGCCAACTGGCTGATATCAACAATAGGCAACTCCGTCAACAACTTTATATATATATTATATATATATATATATATATATATAGATAGATAGATAGATAGATAGATAGATATATTATTATTTATATTTTGCTTGAAGGCAATTACAATGCATGTATCGTATAATTGCCTTCAAGAAAAATATAAATAATTTATTCAACAATGGTTCTAAAAAACAAACATCCAAAAATCTTATATATATATATATATATATATATATATATATATATATATATATATTCAAAAATGTTCTCCTGTTTTGAAGTGAATGGGCAGAGATCAGTAAGCTTTTGTATTTACGGATCAATCTGAAGTCATCCATTGTTGAGATGTTGTTAAATTCAGGAATTTGTTTTTCAAAAGGATTTACAACCAGATCATTTCTGCCTAGTTTTTTCCAGCTGCTGTTATTACATAAAGTTTTTAATTTAAGCCTGAGCTTAGAAATGTGCATGTTCTTAATATTGTTAATTTCTGTTTGATTTTCTCAGCGGTTCTGTGGGACATGCAATTTTTCAATCGTATGTTACGTCCAAGTATTCTGGCTTTTTCAAATATATATATATATATATATATATATATATATATATATATAGAGAGAGAGAGAGAGAGAGAGAGAGGAGTGCGCATAAGTAACGCCTTTTGTTTAATTAATTTAATCAATTAATTTAAATTAAATAAACAAAGGACGTTACTTATGCCGCTCTCTCTCTCTCTTTCTCTCTCTCTATTTCTCTCTAGGGACCGGTTTAGCTCAGTCGGTAGAGCGTTCGTCTAGAAACCACAAGGTTCCTATTTCGATACCCACCATCGCCAACTCAGCACATGAGTAGCACAGGGATCTGTGCGGTAAAGTAAGGAGCTGATAGTAGGTGTAGCGCTCCACCTCAGATGCTAAAAAAACAATCTCCTTGGTCTAGCGCTATTGAAAAGGGGATAGACTCCCTCGCTGACTGGCTGATACCGACTTTAGGCCGCCCCGTCGACTTTACTTTACTTATATATATATATATATATATATATATATATATATATATATATATATATATGCTGAGGTTCATAGAACATTTAACCTTTACTCCTGCCTCAGGTGGTTGACGCCTTAAATCGTGATTTCTGCAAGAGCCGACACGGAGTGCTAAATCAAGAGTTGCCTGTTGCGACCAAGTTTCATTTGCTTACAATGCTTCTATACCTATTTATAAATCGAAGTATTTGTGGCGTTGCGTAGACTCAAAGAAAATTAGTGTCGACAAAGACGAGATGAAGAAATGGTGACGATTTCACATCAAGAAACGGAAAAGGTCAGAACCGTGGTCACAGAAAAAAAAATGCCGCTCACTTTATCAATGTTGCAACCTCCCTCTTGACCGGTTTCATAAACAGATCATTGAGAGAACGAAAAATTGGTCCCTTTGTCAGTGACACTTAGCTTATTCTGATTTGATCCCCTTCAGAGGGGTAAAACCCCCTACCCACAAAAGTGGGTGTCCTGATTAAGACACTATAATGTATACTGTGGTAAGACTCTTTGAACTCTCAGTAATGTGGAGTACCCCTTCATTGCCATTTTATCATCTACTAAAATCTGCAGACCTCACCGACTTCTTTCGTTATCCGTTTGATACTAATATACACACACGTCCATGTACATACATATATAGATACAGGGCAGACTGGGCTCTTTAACCATGGCTAGGTAACCAATCTAGGAGAAGGAAAACTCTGAATTCAAACCTGCTGAACTCCGCTTAAGAAATTGACCTTGTGTCGTATCCTGCTCGTGCAGAGGGGTTGGTAAATATATATATATAGATACATATATATTAATTACGCCAACACACATCCATACTGTTGAGATTTTTTAGATATAAGGTGTGTGCTAGATGCCCGCTCCTAATTATATACTAGGCCGGAATCATGTGATCTAACTCTTGGCCAATCACTGCCAGTACTCTGAGGTTGATACTATACTTAACCGACCCTAATGGTCATAATTACTGCAACATTCATGGACGACGGACATAGGATTAAATCATTGGACCTTTACCAATTCGCAGGATAGGCTTATACGCTTACCAAAGGATTCCATAACACAGGACTTTCTCTAAGCCCTTTTCAACTGGCCAAGTATGGCATTTAAAAACTTTACACATACAGATATGCTCACGCCCATATATATATTAATACATATATGCTACGCCTATACTCATACATACTCATAGAGACACGTTGGCACCTTTCATGCATATACATTATTGCAGCTAGATATGCGCATCAAGTGGAAGAGAGGTTTTAGCTCTATTTAATTAATAAAAATGTCTAATACTGTATTGGATAAAATTTAATAAAAATATATTGAAAAAACAAGTAATATCACTATCTCAAATTGAAGGGTGCTTTCCTTTCTTTTTTATTCTTACTAGCAACAGAAAACACCTCTGGGCGTCGTAAAAATTATTTTTTGAAAGACATTGCCTGAGAGGGTGGGAGTTAAAAATTCAATGTCAAAGGGGTTTTATCAAAATCCTCATATTTATTAAAGGAGTAAAAAAAACAAAAAACAAAACAATTTGAAATGAAAACTGAGCCCCGTCCCTCTCAAATGAAATGTTGAGTGCATGTAATAATCAAACAATTATTTTGAATATTTTCCACATCAATTTTCCACAAAATCGTAGGTATTTATTTATTTGTAAACTTTTTACTTAACTTCTTGTTACTGTAAAAAAAAGGAGACGAGAGTAAAAAAAAACAACAATTTTTAAAATTGCTTACTCAAATTTTGGGTGTATATAACATAAGAATATTGTGACGTAAGTTGTGACGTAGAGCTATGACGTAGTTTTTGTTACAGATAGAAATACAGACAATCTCCATTATTAATGCTAGTACAAAATAAAAAAACGCTCTCCGGGCGATGTAAAAATAGATTTTTGAAACATATTGCCTGAGGGGTGGGAGTAAAAAATTCATAGTCGGCGAGTTTGTACCCTTAGTAAGTAAAATCATCAAATTCATTAAAGGATTAAAAAATAAAACAATTTGAAATGTAAACTTTAAATATGTATTAAAATAGAACAAACTATATATAGATATATAATACCAGTCATGTATTTATTAAAGCTTGTTTTAAAATCAATGAGGACTGTCTAATGTTACATGTTCGAATTTTGAGTGT
Source organism: Doryteuthis pealeii (assembly GCA_023376005.1). Classification (NCBI taxonomy): domain Eukaryota; kingdom Metazoa; phylum Mollusca; class Cephalopoda; order Myopsida; family Loliginidae; genus Doryteuthis; species Doryteuthis pealeii. The sequence continues at coordinate 36,743,570 of CM042156.1, forward strand.
ATTTATTATATGTTATGATGATTTTGGGTAATGTCACATTACCCAAAATCATAAGCAGTGACGTAATTTTTGTTACAGACAAAAATTGGAAGCGAATCTCCATTATTAATAGATTAATAGATATATAACATTTTTTTCTCAGCAGAAGACTTGAAAATAAGTAAATTACATCAAATATTTTATTTCGAAGGGGAACCACTCATTGTTATTTTGCTACGGAGTCAGAACTAGATAACCGTCGAAAAAACAAACATAAACAAAACAATAAAAATGAATCAGCAACAACGACAACCTTCTTAAACACAGGACCCTTTTTATATATTTCCATACCGGGATTTTGAAAGGTGGGACCCAAGAATCACTGTCACTTATTATAAACGTATAATATTTTGCGTTCAGCATTTCATGTCTCCACTTTTTTCCGAACTGGAACTCGAAAGTCTGCTCCTTCTGTCACGTGTGCCACGGCTTTCCATTCAGATGTTGTTTAATTAGAGGCCCGTTATGTATTGGTTAGTCGTGGGAAATGGACCCGAGTTCAAATCCAGGACGAAGCCACAGTTCACATAACGAAATTCTGCGAAAGGTATGAATCCAATTATTCTCCTTCCAGCTATGGGTAAATAGTAGGACAGGCTGGGCTCTTTAACCTTGGTTAGGCAACCAGTTTAGAAGAAGGAAAACTCTGAATTCAAACCTCTTAGATCACTACCAGAATACATTTAGGCCAAATTAGTGATCTATTTTCAATTTAATTTAATGTCATCCATGACGAATGACACGGGCTACAACATCACAGACTGGTGATTGTCACTCAGCATAAATAAAGATTCTATCAAAGTTATCCCCATCTTATGCCGATCCCACCAGTTCAACCCAACTGGCTAAAACATACCACGTGACTCCCCACGGGGGCGGTCTCTTCCATTCTCGACCGATTACGTCGGTAAAAACCAATTATCACACATGGAAGTTAACTAGTAATTTCAAAAAATTTGAATAAAATATTTCCCCATATCTCCACCCTGCTAATACATCTGTCTGACCCTAAGGGTTAGCTAACTAACTTATTAGTTTTCTGGCTTTTGATAGGCACCTTCCTCCCCCAAATATATCTAATTGTTTGCATTGTTCAATATGAAAATATATTTATATTTATTTCTTTTTTTTTTTACAATTGTAGAGGGTTATGAGAATGTGTTCAATAATATTATGAATGACGAATTAAAATATGACACAGTTTAGGTAGAAATACGGAGAAATGATAAAAAAAATGCATATAATTATAAAATAACAAATAAATTTATTCAGAGAATAAATTTGCGATACTCAACAAAATGTGAATGTACAAAAGAGATAGAATGTGTATATATGACGTGGAAAGGTTTTCCAAGAAATGTGTAATGTAAAATGTAAAAGTTCGTATGTTAAGTTTGGAAAAGTTCGTTTTAGAAGTGGACAGAAATGAGAATCAAGTTTGTATATATGACCTGCTGAAACGGAATCTGAAGTAGGTAGAACGAAGTGGTAAGAATATTGGTAGTAGTAGTAATTGTGTTGAGGCCGTGGAATAGTTCGTTCGAACACCTGTTTTTTGGTCGTATTCTATCTGGCAGCAAGACGGGATTCGTGTGTTTGTTTGTGGTCGTCGGATGTGTCCGGTTTGAGTGTGAGGTGAAGTCTGTCTGTTTGTTGATTTCTTCTCTGTCTATTTATAATATCTAGTCGGATCAAAAAGTAATTAACCTTTTGGCGCAAACGCGCGTACGTAGTAGTAAGCAATGCTAACCTAGCCAATCGATTCTGATTTTTGTGTAAACATTTGTTTTAATCACTTTTCCTTAAATTTAGGAAAAGGATTGTGTTTGTGTATTCGCTTTAATCTCTTTTCCTTAAGTTTGGGAAAAAGGACTGTGTTGTGTTTTAATTTCTTTTCTTTAAGTTTGGGAAAAGAAATGTGTATGTGTATTTATTATTATTTTGATGTAAAATGTAGAATTGTATTCTATACAATTATCGATTTTCACACCTCCCTTCTCTTTCAGTACTTTTAATTTCCATTCTAATTTATTGTTTCATTTTGTTAAATAATATATTGGCCGAATCTTTTATTTGGCATGTAGTGTAGGTAAATTTTAAAATATTCTAACCATTGGGTCAACCCAGTGTGTGTTACAGTTTAGGGTCAGTTAAGAAATTGGTAGTTTTTGGATAATACCAATCATGTAATCGAGTGATCAAAAAAATTAGAAGATAAATTTTAGATAAGAATCAGTAAAAAATGATTGAATGTTTAACATCGATTTCCATCTCTGATTCGTCTGGTTTCCCGAATTTGCGACCGGGTAATGTTATGCGAAGAAAAAATGTCAAAGTAATAAAGTAATGTACACGAGAAGATATCATTATTATTCATCAAAATGAAACAGTCTGGGGTCTTTATAAAAGACGAAATTACGAGAAGACGACGAACGGACGAGAAGAAGATGGTGACGAGAGAGACGACAGCAAGCAAGAGAAGAACACTAAGAGAGGAGACAATCCGAGTAAGAAAAAGAGACTAAATAACAATTTCTTCCTACTATCAACTCAGTGCTCTGTGATCTCGTAATACCATAATGCTACTTGGTTGACATGGTGAATCAACTCAACCCGATAATATTTATGCTTAAAAATTCAGATTTTGAATTTCAATATTCCTTATAAATATAAACATCCCTATATACGCTGTCAACAGGTGGCTTTGGGACTCTTTTCCACTGTTTCATTTAATCACATAAAAAAAAACTGGCAGTTCACGTACATGGCATCATAAAGAAATTTCAGGTCTTTTTTTCGTCATACACCTTAAATATAGGGATTTCTTAAATCGAGCTGCGATAAAAGTTTTGTATCTGTTAATCAACGAACCAAACAACCAATCTTTTGGCCGGGAATTCCAGTGGCTTCGGCCCTGAACCACAGTAGTTAACAACTTTGATCACAGGGGGCCATCCCCTCCCCCCGGGCAACACCTGCCCCCTAGATTTAAAGGAGCAGGTCTGGGCTTATTGCCCCATGCCTGAGGCCCCCCCTTGAGGTGGAATACCGACGAGATCAACGTATTTCTTGCAACCGCCTCCCATGAGCTTAGGTTTGTGGGTGGTCCTACATTAATAATGCCTTGTGCCTGACCTGTATACGTGGTAAAAACCAACCAACCAACCAACCAACCAACCAACCAACCAGCCCGTCAGCCAACCAACCAACCAGCCAGCCAGTCTGTCAACCAGCCAGCCCGTCAGCCAACCAACCAACCAACCAGCCAGCCAGTCAGCCAACAGCCAACCAACCAACCAGCAAGTCAGCCAGTCAGCCAGCCAACCAACCAACCAACCAACCAGCCAGCCATCCAGCCCCCAGTCAGCCAACGTACCAACCAGCCAGTCAACCAACCAACCAGCCAGCCAGTCAGCCAACCATCCAACCAACCCAACCAACCAAACCATCCATCCATCCATCCAGCCAGCCAGCCAGCCAGCCATTCAGCAACCAACCAACCAGCCAGTCAGCCAGCCAAACCAACCAACCACCAACCAACCAACCAGCCAGCCAGCCAGCCAGCCTAGCCAGAAACCAACCAACCAGCCAGCCAGTCAGCCAACCAACCAACCAACCAACCAACCATCCATCCATCCATCCAGCCAGCCAGCAATTCAGCCAACCAACCAGCCAACCAGTCAGCAAGCCAACCAACCAACCAACCACCGCCAACCAACCAACCAACCAACCAGCCAGCCAGCCAACCAACCAGCCAGCCAGCAACTAGCCAGCAACCAACCAACCAACCATCCATCCATCCAGCCAGCCAGTCATTCAGCCAACCAACCAACCAGCCAGTCAGCCAGCCAACCAACCAACCAACACCAACCAACCAACCAACCAACCAGCCAGCCAGCCAGCCAACCAGCCAGCCAGCCAACTAGCCAGCAACCAACCAACCAGCCAGCCAGTCAGCCAACCAGCCAACCAACCAATCAACCAACCATCCATCCATCCATCCAGCCAGCCAGCCATTCAGCCAACCAACCAACCAGCCAGTCAGCCAGCCAACCAACCAACCAACCACCACCAACCAACCAACCAGCCAGCCAGCCAGCCAACTAGCCAGCAACCAACCAACCAACCACCATCCATCCATCCAGCCAGCCAGCCATTCAGCCAACCAACCAACCAGCCCAGCCAGCCAACAACCAACAAACCAGCAGCCAGTCAGCTAACCACCAACCAACCAACCAACCAACCAACCAACCAACCAACCATCCATCCATCCATCCAGCCAGCCAGCCATTCAGCCAACCAACCAACCAGCCAGTCAGCCAGCCAACCAACCAACCAACCACCAACCAACCAACCAACCAGCCAGCCAGCCAGCCAACCAGCCAGCCAGCCAACTAGCCAGCAACCAACCAACCAGCCAGCCAGTCAGCCAACCAACCAACCAACCAACCACCAACCATCCATCCATCCAGCCAGCCAGCCAGCCATTCAGCCAACCAACCAACCAGCCAGTCAGCCAGCCAACCAACCAACCAACCAACCACCAACCAACCAACCAACCAGCCAGCCAGCCAGCCAGCCAGACAGCCAACTAGCCAGCAACCAACCAACCAACCAGCCAGCCAGTCAGCCAACCAACCAACCAACCAACCAACCAACCAACCAACGCCAGCCAGCCAGCCAACCAGCCAGCCAACTAGCAGCAACCAACCAACCAACCAACCAACCAGCCAGCCAGCCAGCCAGCCAACCACCAACCAACCAACCAACCAACCAACCAGCCCACCAGCCAACCACCAACCAACCAACCAACCAGCCAGCAGCCAACCAACACCACCAGAAACCAACCAACCAACCACCAACCAACCAGTAATCTTGTATTTAGAATCAAACATTGATACCTTTTTGATTTCAATTAAAGCAGATGATCTTTCAGTGGCTAAAAAAAAAGGTTCAACTATTTTGATCAAGTTTTCCATTTCTTCTTTATGTTTCTTAACATTAAATGCAAAAAAGGAGTGTGGAATGTGAATAAAATTTATGCATTGAATAGGAAATGACAGTCTGCTTGTCTAATGGACGTCCTCAAATTTATAAGTAAACTTGATATACTGAATAAAAAAACCTAATTATCAATAATATTCTGCCGTTTAAATTATTTTTTCATAAAGTAAACTTTATGAATACATTTTTGAACTTGAGTGCGTCAGAATATAAGAATAATTTTACTTATTTTATTTTTTCCTTATTTTCTTTCTATGCTATCTATTTATCTATCTTGAGGGAGAGAGAGAGGAAAATGATTGATTGATGGACTGTCAATCCGTCTAGGGTTATTTTATACCTAGGGGTTAGGAAATCGCGTTCATTGTACAGTCATATTTACACTTTATGTGTAGTTGTTTCTTAAGAGGGTTTTTTTCAAAACTGAATACGAATAATGTTTACAGAGATCTATTTGATCCATAGATGGAACAATTATAGTTACTACCACTCCGGGTTAGCGCAAACCTGGGAGTAATTACAACTAAGGGCACTCCACACTTCACCAGATATCCTAATAATCACATTAAGATCAGAATCATACCCCGGACACATACTTTTGGGTGTGTCTCACCCCACTGCTGCGGATACAGTCAGCGTATTCTAAGCCCCGCCGACAGGACGTACGAGAGAGACAGGATAAAATATTGCATTATAGTGGTAGTAATGATAATATGCATGTACTGGGTTAGCTCAGTCGGTAGAGCGTTCGGCTAGAAACCACAAGGTTCCTAGTTCGATACCGGTCCCCGCCAACTCAGCGTATGAGTAGCACAGGGATCTGTGCGGTAAAGGAGCTGATGGTAGGTGTGGCGCTCCACCTCAGATGCTAGAAAACAATCTCCTTGGTCTAGCGCTATTGAAAAGGGGATAGACTCCCTCGCTGACTGGCTGATACCGACTTTAGGCCGCCCCGTCGACTTTACTTTACTTAAATCAATTATTTACTGGTAGGATGCGACACCAGATCAATTCTCAAGCGGAGTACAGCTGGTATGAATTCTGAGTTTTTCTTCTTTTAGACTGGTTGTCGTACAAATGCTCAAAAGCTGAGTCTGTCCTAATATTTACCCATAACTGACAGGAGAAGAGATGGATTCATGCCTTTCCCAAAGGGATTAGCGCTATGTGAAATATTCTCACCCAGGATATGAACTTGGGTGCATGATTTTATTACCTAAAATGATAACCGTTACCCCACCGTAATTCTATGATATGATGATTGTGGTAGATCAGCCCTTTTTCCTCTTTGTTTTTTTGTTTTTTAAGTAAAGAGTTTACGGCAATCATAGTTATTTACTAAGCTTAGCTTAAACTTAGAAGTGATTGAACTTTCGGACCATATTACCTTTAGGCACCCCTTTTTGATCTCGATTAAGAAAGGACATGTTTTTCATTTACACCGTCAATATCCGGTTGTTTGTTAGGGTTAGGGTTAGGGGTTAGTTTTATAATTTAAGAAAAAATCTCAAAATCGTCTGATAAAACAACCGGATATTGACGGTGTAAATGAAAAACATGTCCTTTCTTAATCGAGATAAAAAGGGGTGCCTAAAGGTAATATGGTCCGAACTTTCTGATAAAGGGTTTCTAATCCATGTTGATCCTCACATCCACGATGGCAGCCTTTAACAAGTCATTTTTAAATTAGGGTTGCTTGTTGGTCTTCCCAAATGTAGTAGTCCAGGAGGATTCAAATCAGGAAAGCTAGGAATCCACACGTTGATGTGGGGTGGGGTGACATGTGAGACAATTCTTAGACAATAATTTCTAGTTCACATGGATGGGAGGGAATAGAGTTATGTATCTGATGTCTCCGTGTCTGATAATGGACTCTGCCACCTTGAGATACTCGGTGATGTTCATCGGCGATGCTACTTATTGACTTGTTAGAAGTCTCTAGATTAAAGCCGGAAACTGGCACACGAAGGACCTGGCCACTTGAAAGATGTTGGCTGTCTTCGAGTTACTGCAGTTGACGGCTATTGTTATATTGGAAGCCGTTATATCAATCACCTTAATAAATCCTAATGAGAAAGATATGCTGAAATTTGGCGCATACCGCGAAACATTACGCTATGTCACCTTCAATTCATCACCGCTACATATTTTCAGGAACAGACTAGGATAAATCAATATATCATCATAGATAAAAACTCACACACACACACACACACACACACACACATATATATATATATATATATATATATATATTAATGGACTGACGTAGATGGAGAAGTTATCATTGACAGACAAACAAGTATAAGTATATGATAAATGGAATTAAATACGACAGAATGATATATATATATATATATATATATATATATATATATATATATATATAAGTGACCTTTATCATGCTAGTTGGGTCAAAAATGGTATGTCCGAAAAGGAGTAAAGTATAAAATTGTTTTTGTATGCAAAGAGCGGGACGGAATCTGTTGACGAGGATGGCTTCGAATATAGCCAGTTGCAATTCATTGGATGAGGATGCCAAAATCGAGAATATTTCAGGCTTATAAGCTGCATCACAATGAGGATTGTCCGGCAGGTGTCGCCCAATGGTAAAGGGTGAATATGAATTACTTGGTGAAGAAGAGTGGTCAAAGTTGTTGTTACGGATATATGATGGAATCTTTGGGTAATGTGCCCAATGTAGCAAACATCGCATTTGCATTGGAATTTATAGATTAAGTAACTTTTTTCTTGGGGGGGGGGGGTTACACTATCTTTAAGATTGGGGGGAAAGAGCGTGTCAGATTTTGGAACAATTCGCAACTTGACAGAATTAAAACAACGGTGGACAGACTGTTCGATGCGCTCAAGTAATTGTCGCGATGTGTTGCCAATCCACGGCAACTTCAAGTATACAGGACACTTTTCAGGTCCAAATCTGGGGTTGGTGGCAAACTGTATGCATTTATTTCTTGTTGTAGTAGATATTAGGTCTTCTGGAAATCCGTTTTTCAATAAAATGGTTTTAATGTTGTCTAGTTCGTCCGTGAGTTTAACTTTAGGACAGATCATTAAGGCACGGTGAACTAGCGTTTTGATCAGATTAATTTTGTGTCTTAGGGGGCAAAACGAATTCCAGCGCGTGTATGAACCTGAAAATGTTGGTTTACGATAAACTGAGGTTTGTATACCCGAGTCGGTGCGCTCAACTAGGACATCAAGAAGGGAAGACTGTTGTATTCAAATTCACATGTGAAAGTTAACGCTGGGTGGAGTTGGTTGATCACATGGAAGAATCGTCTGCTTTCTGATCTGGAGGAGAAAATTGCGAAAGTGTCGTCCACATATCGTTTGTAGAATTTTGGTTGTTTCACAGTTTTAAATAAATGTTCTTCTTGAAATCTAACGAAAATATTAGCCAGGGTTGCGCCTAAGGGACTTCCCATAGCAATACCGTCAATTTGCTGGTACATAGTGTTGTTAAAGCTAAATTGGACATATTTAATGGCGATGTGTATTAATTTTAAGAATACATGTTCAGGTATAGGAGGGGGTTTCAGGTGACTCCGATAAAGGGCGTCAGTGTAGATAGAGATAGTTTCGTCAAGTGGAACATTAGTATAGAGGCTTGCGATGTCAAAAGAGCAGAAAAAGGAATTGTTGTGATTAACTGAAGTGTTTTGGATTATTTTAGCGAACGTGAAGGAATCGCTAATACAATGTTTGGAGTAAAGTTATATATATATATATATATATATATATATATATAATATATATATATATATATATATATATACTTGCGTGTGATGAAAAGAAGTAGAAAAGCAAATATTCAATAAATTTATTTAATATAAGTTTTCTATTTCTTTTCATCACAGGCAAGTATATATATATATATATATATATATATATATATATATATATATAATATATATATATCATTTTCAAGGTGGGCCATATAGAAATTACTGAAAGTCGGACCCGAAACGAGGAGAATTTTTTAAAGGATGTTGGGATTAATTTAAGAGATAGATATGAAGGATATTTGTGTATATATATATATATATATATATATATATATATATATAATATAATATATATATATATATATAGTGAGTAGAAATAAACATCATAGACAGAAAAGTAGATTGATAGATAACGAAGACAGACGTATAACAATAGATCTGCTATTTCTTCTTTTAATATTATACCTTTCGAAAACGTTCCTGAATTTGTGTGTTTCTTGCTATAAATACTTATGATGTCAAATCATAGGACAAACAACGAACAAAGAAACGCTTTTCTTCACGAGTCGCAGAAAGCACCGGCATATTTTTGTCTCTAGCTAATCGCATTTGATGTTTCCTTTAGCTAAAACCCAAATAAGATTATTGTTGACTTCGATTCAATCGCCAGCGATTATTAGATTCCATCCAACTTTTTTTTCAGATGTCATTTACGCCTAATTACTTGTTGCTGGATCGAGACATATTCCCGCTCTTTCTGTTTTTAAGCGGGTTTTAACCTCAACGGATTAAAAGGACAATCATTGATCCAACGATTTTGTTTACAATCAGTTATCAAAATGTCAGACTAGCTATGTGCAAAATACCATTCGATTTCGACAGGGAATTATTATTTTCCTTATTTTCTCCCTCCCCTCTTTTTATTTAAAGGAAATGACGTAAACAAGGGATGTGGTTGTCCCATAACGTTTTTACAGATCTTCGAGTCACCATCCTGAGCAATTCTTTCATGAGTCTTCACTCTTTCATGAGGTCTTACGTCAGTGGGAGGGTAACTTTGTGGTGTCTATCTGATATCCAACTAACACGTGACAGCTTGCATGAGAAGGTGCATTTTCACAACGGTTATACTCACAGAAAATGGAATTTGCCACCCGGGTTCAAATCCTGGGCGAGGTTGTTTGCATTTCACTTCGTAACTAATGCCCTTATTATGTGCTAAATACCATTAGATTTCAATAGAGAATTATTTGTCCTATTTTTTTCCGATGCTCTCCTTTTTTGAAGGAATTGACGTAAACAAGTGATGTTGGAATGATTCTGTATATAAGAGGTGCTGGAGGTCACAACTTAAATTTATAGACTCTTCATGGCCACGTGGATTCAATCGGCCAATCAACACGCTCGAATACGCGGTTGGTTAACTATTTAATGGCCTCAGTGGAAAGGCGTTCATTTGCTCGTGCTTAACACGGACCAACACACGAGGATCCTGCTTAACACTGAGGAACACAAGAATCATAGGATTCCACTCAAACCGGATCAAACTTAATGCCACAAGGGATTTTCACTGTAAAGTGCTCTCACCTGCAGCCTAAAAATGGTCACAAGAATCTTAACAGTTGTTATTGTTGCTGTTGTTCCATAATTCTTTTTATGTGTTAGGGTCGCCACACCGAACAATTATTTTTCTTGACGTCTCTCAGATCAGTGGGAAGGTGACTTGACGGTGCCCATCTTCTCTCCAAGTAACAACTGACAGATATTCCTGGGTTACATGGTAATAGGCGCCATATTCCTAAATTAGACGATTCCCCATCTCTGATTTGACTCAATGCAGCAAGTTACCCTGCCATTCCGATATATTGGTAGGAGGTTGAATTCAGAGTTTTTTTCTCCAAGACCAGTTTGCCTACTTACGGGACCAGAATGCCCCGTCTGCCCTACTATTTTCCCATAGCTGGAGGAAGAAGAAATTGATTCATGCCTTTCTCAAAAGCATTAGAACGAAGTTAAACGCACACAGCCACGCCCAGTATTTGAACTTGTCGAGTCCTATGACAATAACCATTATGTACCGATTTTGTATTGTCATCGGCCGAAAAACAAAGCTTCCGACAAAAAGACAAAGAAAAATATAAAAATATATATTTAAAAAAAGGGGAAATCGAAAGCGAGGCTTTCCGGTCAAGGAAGCAGAGAGAAGATAAAACAAATGTCCGTTATCAGATCAAAAGATAAAGAGGCAGTCACTTGGACTGTCAGACAGGAGACAGCGAACAGAGCACAAGGAGCGACCATCGACACGTTCGATCGCTGCCAGCGTGTAGTGAGGATCGTACACCCCTTTACCTCAACATGGCCAGACCATCCCAACAGTAGTCATGACATGGGGATTTCAGGTCTGGTTTATACAAGACTAACGCACTCCTATATACTCAAACAAGAACAACAACCACAATGTGAAACATCGTCAACCCTTGGGCACTCATTGTACGCTCTGCGCCTTCACCACCCACACACCGAAGAAAATAAAGAAGGGTCCTCTCTTTGTACATACGTATCTGTTGTTTATTGAAGTCCAGTAGTCGGTAGTAGCTGACTACTACATATATCGCTTTTGGTACTGTGACCATACCCGCTACGTATACAGATACGCGATTTAGCAACGTGAAGAAGTCCGCTATATAACGTATAGAATTTGATGCCAGTATGCAACACCATGCGTTTTCATGTGCACCTTGCCGACGAGGTTTAGAATGCGTCAACTGCATCCCTTGAAGAGGAGGTTAGGTCACCCCCAAAATGTTTCTGTGTATGAAACTGAACTGCATCTACTGATGAATATCCAGTTCTTGACCCTGAGGAGTGTGGAGTCACTCTTCCGTAGCAATTAGTCCCAGATCCACCCTGACCTGGAGTGATACCACTAGTTAGTTTTCTAATTATTTGCATGATATAGAAATACTTGATACTATATAACTGTACATTATTTGTATTAAGAATAGTTACATGTAGGTATAATTATTTACCAAAGATTAAGTCACTGATTATTTGAAACCAAATAATGGTTATTAAATAGAAATAAGTTATGTTCCCTTGTAAACATGAAATAACAGAAAGTCCAGAAAAGTACAAGTCCCTATATTCTGATTACGCATTGTTCGTACAAGACTTACACATACCTTTTGATCCCTGACAATTTCAAGATGCCATATACTGATTTGAAACCTAAAATTACTAGATTCCTTCATACAAAATGTCAACAATATTGAAATAACAACATTCACAATAAACTCTTCCTAATCAACCCCACTTTTGGAGGCTGGAGACCAACTAAGGAAGTCTAGAAAGGAACAAGTCATTGTGTCCCGATTACACATTGGTTATACAAGACTAACGCACTCCTATATACTCGAACAAGAACAACAACCACAATGTGGAACATATCAAACACCTTTGACAGTTAAACACTTATTCATGGAATGCAGGTTTTTTGCTCACGTCAGAAACCGTTATTTCAAAGCAAACAATATGAAAGATCTGTTTGAAAATGTCAACATGGAGGATATTCTCTCTCTTTTGAGGGAAATGCAATTATACCATAGAATATAGACATGAAACAAATCAATACCATACAACATAATCCCCAATAATGCTAACACATTGATAAAAAAGAATAAATATAAATACACGATATGTATCACTTCCTAACCGTTAGGCATGACATAACCCCAGACGGGTTGATATGCCGCTAAAATCAATAAACAAGCAAATATAGAAATAACTTTTTGAAGTTATGTAATCTTGTAAACATGAAATAACTTTTAAAACGCGAATATCAGAATTCATTGACAAAGTTTAATATCAGATTTAAAGGTAAAAGGTTTGCAAATGGGATGAAATCAGCAGAATTCATGTGTCAGGTGGTTCGGGAAAGAATAGACAAAGACGGATTTATAAGAAAGGATTTTTATTCCGTTTATATATATATATAAAGTAAAGTCGTCGGGGCGGCCTAATATCGGTATCGGCCAGATACACACACACACACACACACACATACACACACACACATATATATATATATATTTATATATATGCGAGGAGTGACAAGAGACGGACAGGTCGTAGTCAGGCGGGGGTTGCGACAGTGCCAGCAGCAGTAGTGGGGGAGAAAAAAAAGGGAACGGTTGTCTTACGTCTCATAAGACAGCGGTCCCGCGCACCTGTTATCCTCCTTTCTCTCTGTCTGTCTGTCTGTCTGTCTCTCTCTCTATATATATATGTATGTATATATATATATATGTATGTATGTATATATATATGTATGTATGTATATATATATATATGTGAGAGTTTTATAATTACTTGAAGGATTGTGGTTAGCCATAAAGGCAATGGGTTTGGGACAATCATATAGGTGCTAGGGCTTGACGTGACCAGCCGATTGGTCGGAGGGGGCCTCTCCGACCGCCCGTCTAGCCCAAGATAGGGCCAAAATGGAATATTGCATGTCATGGACTGCTCAACCTCCTCGGTCCTATCCTTAAGCATCACGGGTTGCCACCCACGGCAAACAGGTAGACCCATTGGGGGAGTCTTACCCCTCTTCAGAGGTACAGTTGGTGCATTTTAACGCCCCAGCCGACAGGGCGCTCAAGATCTTGTTGCCCATTGAGAGAAAAAGTAGTAGTAATGTAACGGGGATAAAGTGTTCAACATAGAGTTTCAGCGACTTTTGACGCACAGAATAATGATTTTTAAATGCATCCATACCGTACCAGTAGCAATAAGCAGCTACGCAAAAAAAGACAAAAAAAGACTACAAAAGAAATACATACAAAATGTCATAGGATTCTCAGAGACCGTAAAAATACAACCTATTGTAATATTTAAGAGGAAAACGATACCTAAAAAAAAATTTCCCTTCGGAAAAATCGTATATTGCCCCCCCCCCCCCACCAAAAAAAAAAAAATATAAAACAGGGAAAAAAGTTTGGGTTGAAATGGCATAGAAATATGAGCAGACAAAGTTTGACAAAGACGACCAGTCATTTTTTTTTTCAACAAAACCGCATTGCTTTTATTTTGACAGGTTTCAATGAAGGAAAATTCTCTCAGAATGATTGCTGCACAATTGTGCTCCCTGATGGGCATACCAAACTTTATCAACCTCTTGGCATTGTGGTATGCTGCACCCTAAAGAAGAAAACCTCTGAACACCGGGGAAAATCGAATGTCTGAATACCTGTGTACATAAATGCAAGGAGAAAGACTATCCTGTCGGTGGGGCTTAGAATAAGCAGACTGTATCCCCAGCAGAGGAGTAAGGCTGCCCCTCAAAGGAGTGTTTTGGGTATGACACTAAACTGCATCTGATTGAGAAACTCCAGCTCTGTGTGAAGTCACCTCTGCATTGTCATTACTGACTGGCCCAGAGTGATAGCACTTGTCAGGGTATTAGTTACTTGAAACCCTATAACGATGTGCAAGCAATTGACTATTCATCATGTCGCACATGTAGCATGGGTATCGACAACAATCTTACGCCAACCCTCCCTATCATTCATTGCACCTGGGAGCTCCTCTGCGGAACAGCCAGCATCTTCACATAGCTGGTCAATGTAGGTCCTTGCTGAGCGCCCCACACTTGCATTACCATGTGTTGGCTTCCACAGGAGAACGTCGCTTATGAGTTCACCCTTACTTCTCCAGTAGTGTCCTGCATGCATTGTCCGTTTCACCCGGATAGTTTGTGAGATGGGGGGCAGGTGACCGTATAGCTGTTTCCTTGTGGGGTGCTGTTTCCATGACTTGTTCAACACTGCTCGCAGCATCCTTGTGCAGCTCCCATCTAGCTTATTCTCAAGACGTTTAGTTAGGGTCCAGGTGGTGAAGCCATATAACAGCACCGACACAACCACAGCCTGGAAGAACTGTCGCTTCAGCCTGTTAGGGAGATCGGACCTCCATATGACCGTTAATCTATTTGTGACTGACCATGCCTTTGCTATCCGCATATTAACATCGCTCTCTGTGGAGGAGATATTACCTCCCAGGTAGGTGAATTGTTCCACTGGCTTATTACTAAAATCGAAATGATTATTTGAAACAATATGATTATTAGTATTAGATAGACATACTTGAAACATACAACTGTGTGTAAATTATTTGTATCAGATGCTTGATATAAAACTGCGTACAAAAACCCTTAAGAAATAACTACACAAAAAGTATATACAATTTGCATGATGCGGTGCGGCTCCAGTTCTGGAATTCTAGGGAATATGGAATACTTCTTAATTGACAATAATCCCAGGTACACTTTGACCCGAAGTTCTTAACCCTAACTTTTAGTGGCTCAAAACTGACACTGAATAAAAATGAACTTGTAAAATCCTAAAGTACATATTGTAATACAGGTCGAAAATAATGCGGGGTGAAATTCAGTTAATTATTTTATATATATTCATTTTTTTTAAATTTCACATATTTAAAATTTTATTACGCAATCAAGACTCGACAAAATTAAAAGGTTTTAGAAGAAAAGTTAGGGAAAATTTTAAAACTTTCATGAGACATATCACTGAGAAATAATCAATACATTTGAACATTTAGAGGACCATGGGCAGCATCGTCATTAATCTGTTTGATCTTCAGATCAGTTTCTACCCAGGAGCAAAATTTCTGCATTCCGAAATGCATTCACGATCATTGTGAGGGAAGTACAATCCCATGCTTTTAAAATCTCTGCAATCAGTCATTATTTCCTTGGTCGGGCCGAGAACTTTTCTGCATTCCGAAATGCATTCACGATCATTGTGAGGGAAGTACAATCCCATGCTTTTAAAATCTCTGCAGTCAGTAATTCTTTCTTGGTTAGGCTGAGAACTTTTCTGCATTCCGAAATGCATTCACGATCATTGTGAGGGAAATACAATCCATGCTTTTAAAATCTCTGCAGTCAGTCATTCTTTTCTTGGTTAGGCTGAGAACTTTTCTGCATTCCGAAATGCATTCACGATCATGCTTTTAAAATCTCTGTAATCAGTCATTCTTTTCTTGTTCGGGCCGAGAACTTTTCTGCATTCCGAAATGCATTCACAATCATTGTGAGGGAAGTATAATCCCATGCTTTTAAAATGTCTGCAACCAGTAATTCTTTTCTTGGTAAGGCCGAGAACTGTTCTGCATTCCGAAATGCATTCACGATCATTGTGAGGGAAGTACAATCCCATGCTTTTAAAATGTCTGCAACCAGTCATTCTTTTCTTTGTTAGGTTGAGAACTTTTCTGCATTCCGAAATGCATTCACGATCATTGTGACAGAAGTACAATCCCATTACTTTAAAATCTCTGCAATCAGTCATTATTTTCTTGGTCGGCCGAGAACTTTTCTGCATTCCGAAATGCATTCACGATCATTGTGACAGAAGTACAATCCCATGCTTTTAAAATCTCTGCAATCAGTCATTATTTCCTTGGTCGGGCCGAGAACTGTTCTGCATTCCGAAATGCATTCACGATCATTGTGAGAGAAGTACAATCCCATGCTTTTAAAATCTCTGGAATCAGTCATTCTTTTCTTGGTCAGTCCGAGAACCTTCAAGCACTTCCATCGTATCTACAGACTTTCATACCATTATAAGTCATATATAGATTAACATTTGCTTTGGGTGTCCCATTGTGGTACAGTCGTTAACAAGCTTTTTTCGCAGATCCATTACTACTCAATATCGAGTTCGATCCTCAATGGATGCCCTATATATGCGACCTTGTGTCACATTCTTCCTCTGACGGACGGGTTGGGTAAATACCTAAATACCTACATAAACATTTGCTGATATTCAGTAGCATGCCTTAGTCGCTAAATATTTAAACCACGTGATTTATTGCCTTTGAAAATTAACCAGAATTACATTTGGTATTAATCAGAATGAAAATTATCAGAGCTAAAACTAAGACAAGGAAGCTGTTGTTCTAAATGAAAATTTCACGTCACGGCACATTCTAATCTTTTTGAATTTTATTTCCTTATTTTCTTTTATATAAAACCTTCATTTGACACGCAATCATTAGATTTCTCAGTGCTATTTTCGTGAAATACTACGGAGACTCTTATTTCTATTTAATTATATTCTATTCAATTAATTTAATTAAAATAAACCTAAAATTTCTTTCGATTCTCGCTAATATCCAATCAAATATCTACGAACACAAGACAATAGAATTTCCACCATGATTTGCTTTTCTTATTCTTATTTAACTTTATTTTGTAAAAAAATTTACTTTTCTTTCGTTTTGAAACAAATTCTGATTTATCGGAGTAATGATTTATTTGTCTTTCGAAAGAAAAAGATCTGGATATAACTCAGTGGAAAGAAATTGAAATAATATATATAACACTGTAAATATATATATATATATCTTATTATAATGGAGATTGTGTGTTTTTCTGTCTGTAACCGAAACTATATTACTACTCAAGTCACAATTCCCTTAGTTATTTACGTCACATTCTCCATGATTCTATTCTATTTTAAACCTCAATCAATAATAAAACTGTTTGACATTATTAATACTGTTGGCCTTACCTAAATACTAATAACGTGCAATTGTTTATATATATACAACAAAATACCAGTTTTCAGTGTAAACGTAAAGCTAATTTGCATATTGATATTAAAAAAACTGATTTTAATAAAAATGTGCTTGGTATTATTGATTTCTAATTGTTTGGTTTTATCTTAATGAATATGAGTAAAAATCTCTTCAATAAATCCTAAAAGACATTCATTAACAAGAAGAAATAACTTTTATTCTTTACTTCCTATTTTAACTAAATAGTTAAATTAGGAAAATTTAGCATTGAAAAACGGAAGTGATGAAAGAGTAAGTTTCAGTTGTTCTATTTTCCGATTATACACCCTCCGTTTCAAATCTTTTTATCTGAATTCTTAATTTGTTTCATTAGCCTTTCTGATTTAATCTAATATTTTATTACATTTAAACTTAAATACTTGCACCCGGAGGGTGCATATATTTGCTAGTATTTTTAAAGAATTTAATAACTTAGCTCGGGTGCAAGTGTGGCAAAATAATATCGTCTGATAATCCTATCGTTACATGCTATATCCAATATATTATCTACAGAAAGCAATGTCAACATACGCATAAGAATAGTATGGACTGATATTGACAGAGAGAGAGAAGAGAGAGAGAGAGAGAGAGAGAGAGAGAGAGAGAGAGAAGAGAGAGAGAGAGAGAGAGAGAATCTGATGTATCACTGTGCATGCCTTGATGATGATAATTACATGCTAGTACCATGTAACTCAGCCCGATCTATCACGTTTTTTTTTATTTACCTCGTACCCCACTTGTACAGGTTAGGCACAAGGCCCTATTAACGTGGGCCCACCCACAAACCGAAGCTCATGGATGAGAAAGAACAAAATTGCGTCGATCCCTTCGGCATTCCCCCTCAAGGGGGGCGCATCAGACGCTGGGCAATAAACCAAGCCCTGCCCCTTTAAGTCAAGGGGGCAGGTATTGCCTGGAGGGATAGCCCCCCTGGGATCGACGCTATTAATTTAACATGACCGGTTCAGTGGCCGAAGTAAATCCTTATTGTCCTGAGACATGCCAAAAAGGGATTTACTAAGCATAGCACACTGATGACATACTCATTATCATCGTCAGCCGGACTTTCCAACCTTGCCCAATTTCTTTCTTGACAACCCGGATGGTATTTGATTCTGCCGTGTTTGATCAGCAAACGTCACTATCTATTAGATTAAATTAGTTAAATTAAAATAAACCTAAAATTAATTTCGATTCTCACTAATATCCAATCAATTTACTACGAACACAAGACAATTGAATTTTCCAATAAATCTTTGTTGAATCTAGTTTTGTAGATTAAAGTTATTACTGACTTTATTTTATCAAACAAAATAGTTTTTGAAATTTAATATTCTTTAAATAAAGGAGAGTGAAAATTAAATGAATATATAGATAAATAAACACTAATCATTAAGCGGTTTCAAAAATAACGCTTAGCGTTTTTGTTTCGAACAGGAAACTTTGGTTGGTCAAGAGAAACGAATTGATTAAAGACAATCTTTTCTTTTTGTCATTAATGAATGGCTGTTGTATAGGTTACTACTTTAGGAATACTAGAAAAAAACCCCATCTGGGTGTAAAAATCAATTTTTAAAAGTTATTGTCTGAGGGTGTGGAAGTTAAAATTTCAATGTTTTAAATATACGCTCCTACATTTGGGGCGCTGGTGGTTGTCGTCAGTGATGTAATCTGCAAGGTTCATTGGGATGTTTCGGGTCTTCCAACATCAGACTTCCCTCACCTTGCTGACCCTATCAGAGGTGATCAAAGCTCTGATACAGCCACCAACAATAGACGCTAAAAGACGTTTGACTTTTTTTTGACGGTTGTAGAACTCTATACCGCTCATCTGATTGGTTGTTGCTAACAACCAATCAAATGCGCGTTGCCTTGTATTTAAATGGGATACGTGGACAGTAACACTTTTCTCTGTACGGATAGTTTGTACGTAAAATGAACAAATTTATTAAAGGAGTTAAAAATAAAACAATTTGAAATGGATCCTTAGTTCTGATAACTTTAAATATATATTAAAATAAAACAAACTATATATAAATATATAATACCAGGCATGTATCAATTAAAACTTGTTTTAAAAAACAATGAGGATGCATGCTCAAATTTTGAATGCATTTATTCTATGCTATGACGATTTTGGGTAATGTGACGTAAGCAGTGACGTAGTTTTTGTTACAGACAAATACAGACCTAATCTCTATTATTAATAGATATTGTTAAAATTCACGCAGCATCTTTGTCTATTTCCCATTTTCTTCACAGAAAATCTAACGTCATTAATCACATTGTATAATTGAATAATTTTATAATTACTAATGAGAATTATTTTATTTGAAAAGTCATGTAATGTGATATTTTATTATCATTGATAAGCTGATGAATGTATGATTTTGCCTGTCAGTCCATGTGTAAAAGTGCATAGGAGTCTGTAGGAGAACATCGTCTATATGTTCGTTCCAGCTGTGTTTATAATATTGTTACATAATTATTAGAATACCTAATATTTATGTGTAATAGTGTAGAAATCAAAATGGCCGTTATAAGCTGCAGCCCATGGCCTTAAAGGATTTGAATGACAAGGCTTAACCTGTCCTGATCCTTCCTTCCGGTGGATACCGTGAGAACCGGTAGAGAGGACCCTCTCTCTCGGTTTAGATAGTAAGTAAGTTTCAGTCAGTTAGAGACTAGCAGCCGAGCTCGACGAAGGGTAAGTCGCGTTATACGCGCTCCCGTCTTAATCTGCGCAGATGTCTGGTTGGGGATTTAAAAATAAAGTAAGATCAAAGCAAATCTGAGTCTTGTGTTATTACCTCTAAAAACTAACAATGACACAGAGCTTCTGATAAAGTGAAATCCCCAATAGAAGACCAGACCCGAAGTCCCCAAGAAAGTCCAGACCTTAGAAGATTCCAGACCAAGACAATATGTTAGAAATACCAAAGACGGCCAGAAGAATAGATGTCCAAGATATAGAAGTAAGTAAAGAAGAAGAGTATACAACAATATAAGTATAGATTGTAAGGTAGTAGACAAGTGGCAATAAAGTGGCTGTTGTGTAGGATGCTACTTTAGGAATATATTGAAAAATTCATGCAGCATCTTTGTGTAATTCTTATTTTCTTAACAGGAAATCTAACGTCATTAATAAAGAAGATATGTCATGTGAATAAATGTGTTAATTTCGGTAATAAACCTAAATAAAAAAGTTTAATGAACATTAGCAAAACTCCTTATTTAGCCGAAGGGTTATATGAAAGAAAGTCCTATCAATTATGGAAGAAAAGGAAATGTTTCGTATGGTGTCGTATTATTGCTTGTCCTACTTATACTCTCCAATCAATTTACAGACTTTTTTAAAGCTTCAGAGTTTACTTAAAAGAATTTTAGCAAGATGATAATATTTGTTGGTGCAATGGTTAGCAAGAAATTGTAAAACACAGTTCTATGCATTTTTATTGTAAAACTTGATTCAAAGTTTTCTTATAGTAAAACCTGGTGCAATGCATTCTTATAGAAAAAACCTGGTTCAATGTATTCTTATAGAAAAAGCCCGGTTCAAAGCTTTCTTATTGTAAAACCTGGTTCAATGCATTCTTATAATAAAACCTGGTACGATGCATTCTTATAGGAAAAAACATGGTTCAATGCATTCTTATATAAAAAAAAAATGCATGTGCAATGCATTCTTATAGAAAAAAAAACATGGTTCAATGCATTCTTATAGAAAAAAAAACATGGTTCAATGCATTCTTATATAGAAAAAAAAACATGGTTCAATGCATTCTTATAGAAAAAAAACATGGTTCAATGCATTCTTATAGAAAAAAAACATGGTTCAATGCATTCTTATAGAAAAAAAAACATGTTCAATGCATTCTTATAGAAAAAAAAAACATGGTTCAATGCATTCTTATAGAAAAACCGGGTTCAATGCATCCTTATTGTAAAACCTGGTACGATGCATTCTTATAAAGTTTTATTTTATTAGAATAAAATGTTAATAACCCAAAGGTTGTAGGCATACTTTCGTCTGCTAAAGACGATGGCGTAGTGTCCACATTTTTTTAAAACTGCATCTGCGCGAGTGACTGAACAGGACAATTTTTGAATGGCAATCTCTGATGCAGTGACTGCAAACAAACAGTGATTTTTGCTGGAGTTACTGTTGTCTCTCCTTCAGTCTGGCTCTCTTTTCTGTGTCGGCTTCTTACCTCTCTTTTTCACTCCTTTTCGTCCCTTGTTTAACAAGGCACCAACACCAGCCTCCTATGTGTTGATGTTATGATTAAAGCACCGGTTTTCGGTAAATTAACGAAGTTAAGGAGCGTTGAGTTTACTCGCTACTGAGACGGGTGACTATAAGTAATCGGAATCTTAAAGTTTTATCAAATTAAATGATTGATTGTTTTATTTTAACATGTCAACCTGTCTTGAGTTATTCATGCCTAGGTGATAGGGATTTAAGTACATTGTTCGTTTTTGTTTACATTTTCTGTGTTGTTTCTTAATAGTTTTGCACACGGTTATATGATATCAGATATTCCTATCTGATACAATAATTTGCCCACAGATCTATTTAACCCACCTCCCCAATAAGATGCAACGCAAAATACACCCAAATAAATAATGAACCATTCCATTTTGATTGAGGGAAAGAAGGGAAGAAAAAGAACACACCACACATCAAAGAAAAAAATGAAAGCAAGTATATAAGAGAGAGAGAGAGAGAGAGAGAGAGAGAGAGAGAGAGAGAGAGAGAGAGAGAGAGAGAGAGAGAGAAGACCATTGATAATGTGTTTGATTCTCACTGGGTGCTCGAAACTTTTAGCCTTGTGCCACAACTAAGCTAGTCTATTTGGTTTCCTTGAACTTGGATCTCTGATAGAACGTGTGATATTTAACACCTTTCCAACAAGTAGTAGTAGGATATAACACAAGGCAGCTTTAATGCACCCCACCCCTAGAGGGCAAGTGAACATTACCCCTAGGGGGCAAGTGCAAAAATTATCGATGTCCTCTCGGCATTTCTGATTAATGGAGCCAATATTTTTTTATGGAGTAGAGAAAATGCAGACATAAATCTAAATTAACACCTCAGAAGTGTGTTAAGGGGTCAAATTATACTCTGGCATAGAAGATCCTATTTAATTAGGTAAGTGATATGTGCTTAATCTGATATGAAATTTCTGTAAGATTGATAGAATAAGACATATATACGTGTTCAAATATTACGTCCTGTCATCACCTCAGATAAATAATGGACTATTCTGTTTTGATTGTGAGGGAAGAAAAGGAAAGAAAAAGAACATATTATACATAAGGGAAAAAATGAAAGCAAGTATAAGAGAGAGAGAGAGAGAGAGAGAGAGAGAGAGAGAGAGAGAGAGAGAGAGAGAGAGAGAGAGAGCATTGATAGTGAGATTCTCAGTGCTCTATACTTCTAGCCTTGTGTCACAAGCAGGCTAAGTTAAGTAAGTAGCTATGTATGGCTCGATTTTGAAAATAAGTCCTGGTCATTATTTTTAGAAAAGTAATCTATCTATACATATATAAAGGCCAGTTGTGTGAATCTGTATGTCCGGAGGAAACTTCGAAAATAAAACAACTGACGACAAAGTATATATATATATATAAAAAAGTAAAAAGTAAAGTCGTCGGGGCGGCCTAAAGTCGGCATCAGCTTTTCAATATTTTAAAAATATTTAATAACTTTACTTCTCTCTTAACTATCTTACTTTATATATAAAAATTAAATATATATATAATATATATATATATATATATATATATATATATAGATTTTAAATAATTTTATTACTAAATTTTTAAATCCTTCCTTATTTCCTTTGCTTTTTTCAAATTGGTTGAATAGGGAATTCGCTTGGTGACATAGCTTGAATATGTCTTTCTTTTCTAGTTTGTCAAAAAATTGGCTACAGTTAAGAGATACTTTTTTCGCCGACCGATTTTTTATGGCGGAAGTTGAAACTGCAACATAAAAACTTTTTTCTTTTGCAACATCAAAGATTTACATTTGGAATTCATATCACAGGACTACAAAAATTAAAAAAATTAAAAAAATATATAAATAAAAATCTGTTTTCAAATGCCTTTAAAGTAATAAAAAAATTCATCATTCGCATCTGATGAGTCGGGAGATTTAGACTATTTGTCTAAGCTCCCTGAAATAGACTATAAAGCTAAATATCTAAGTCTTTTGTTATTTCTTTACTTTATATATATATATATATATATATATATATATATATATATATATATATTAAATATGACCAGGGCTTGGTTTTTGAGCATAAATAATGATGATTTGAATTATTTTCGAATACAGCTAAAAATTAAAAATTAAATAGCATTATACGCTAAAATTATACTCTGCCATTTTTCGGCGTTTCTCACTAAAAAGTAAACATGAATAACGGAAGCTCGGTCGACTTTTACTTTTCATTTTTTTCATATTAAATCTACATTTTTATTGATTCACAGTTATAGTAAATATTTCATTGTACGGGATAAATAGTCGTTTATTTAATCTTTTTTTAATTACACAATTTTTATGGACAGTTTAAGAATTACTCACTTAGTTACACTTTTGACATCGTAATTATTACGGTAAAATACAAAATTCTTTCTAAGATTAGTTTAGATTTTTAGATTTTTATCTTTTGCATTTAATATTTTAAATAAGAGGCATTAATTTTTCACAGACGTTTCATGGCTGTGCACTTTTTTATTTTAAAAAATTACATAGTTATGTACTGGTGTCCGTCGTTCGTCAATGTAAACAAACATTAGGTACCACGGATTTTCACTGTGAAATTTACCCCACAATTTAACACAATGAAACTAGCATAAATGTTAATATTATCTTGAAAATTTGTTATCCATTCAAAAGTAAGTAAAGTCATCGGGGCTCCATAAAGTCGGTATCAGCCAATCAGCGAGGGAGTCTATCCCCTTTTCCCTTGCGATAGACCAATGAGATTATTTTTAGCGTATAAGGTGGAGCGCCACACCTACCGTCAGCTCCTTACTTTACCGCACAGATCCCTGTGCTACTCATACGCTGAGTTGGCGAGGACCGGTATCGAACTAGGAACTTTGTGGTTTCTAGCCGAACAAGCTAACCCGAAGAAACATTAAACAAGCTCCTGATGATTTAAAAAAATTCAGCTTACGATGGACAAGAAAAAAACTCATATTCCACTAAATTCTCACCCTCTCACATTATGACATTCCTTCATACATCCCTGTATAAGCTTTTTCTTGTTACTCATATCATTCTTGTATTAATTCTTTTAAGTTTGCTCAGGCAATAAAATGTTCGTATTACTTCGTCGAACTTAATTGTTTAGGGTGACCCCCCAAAACAGAACCCAAATAAATTTTATTTAATCTTATCAACGTCTATAACATTTCAAAAAACTTGTTGGACTTAAACTTCAGTCTTTGTACAATCATTCCTCAAAGTTCAATTATATTGGTTGCTTTGCTTTAAAGGCATTCTTTGTCTAAAATATGCTCCAAATGGGCACCGCGGTGTTGGAGGCAAACTTGCACACGTTTCATTCTGTCCGAGCACTTACCCTCCGACCAGAATAAGTGTCTCTTAGACCTTTAGAATTAAGATCTTTCACAGTTCCAAACTCCCTGGATTTCTGGACCCAGTCAAAAATCTTACTTTTAGATGGAGCACGGCGACATCGAAACTTTCTCCAAAAATTGGCTTGCACTACAGTGTATGATTTTTTTGGTGAAATAGGTCTCCACGCAAAATGTTTTTTCCTTGGTTGACCATGACATATTGGAGAAAATTATTTTTACAATATTCTAAGCACTAAGTTGACAGTATATACTGAAAGAAAATAAAAATACAAATTAACAGTTTTATTACAAACTTTGTGGGTGGGTTCTGTTTTTTTGGTCACCCTGTATATAACCCACACGAGGATGTATCATACCACACACAGATTTATACTTTATTGTTCTGGTTGTTTCATCTTAACTAATAATGTTATAGTGGTATGAAAATACGACAAACATACGATCTCTACCTTAAGTCGTCGTCACCATAACTCATATGCGACAGCATGTATAATATTTATCATATCTTTTTTATAATAATAGAAGTTATCTAAATTCTAATTTTTTATAACCACTGCCCACTGTTGAGTTTATTATCATAAAACGTATTTCATTATCATCATCATCATCATCATCATCATCATCATGTCGTGCAAACAGCATTGATACCTCTGGCCCATCTCTCGCCACCCGTCCCTATCGGTCATTGGCCCCCTAGCAGATTTTCCGAACGGTAACCAGAATGCGCACAGAGATAATCGACGTTGATTTTTGCTGTTCGACCTATACTTGTGTGAACATGTGCAGGTGTCTACAAACTTTTGCCTTAAAGTAAGAAAAGTAAAATTTATTTTTTAAAAAAAGAGAAATTTCCACGGGCACGTTTTAGTTATTATCATAAATAGCCAATATGGCAAAATTAAAAATAACAAAAAGGGAAAATAATTTGAAAAAAAAAAAAAAAAAAAAAATGCAAATAAATATCTTAACAAATATATACATGTCTGACAAATATATAAACAAAAAGTGAAAATTAAAAAAAAAATTGCCTACAAATATATTCGTGATAAAATGTTCAGAACAGAAGTAAATATCACTCTAGAATCTGGGGTTACTCGCATCATTCCAGAGGGTGCGAGATGCGTCCATTCAAATTTACATTACATTTTTTTCTTTTGTAATTAATATTATTTATACTAGCAAATATAAGCACCCTCCGGGTGCAAGTATTAAAGTTTTAATGTAATGAAATATCGTATTAAATCAGAAAGTCTAATAAGAATGCAGATAAAAAGATTTGAAACAGAGTGGGAGTATAATAGAAAAATAGAAATGAAACTTACTCTTCCATCATTGCCGTCTTTCATTGCTGAATTTTACTTATTTAACTATTTAGTTAAATTAGGAAATAAAGAATAAAATGACAGTTATTTTTCTTGTTAATGGATTTCATTTAAGATTTATTGAAGAATTTTTGCTTATATTCATTAAAATAAAACCAAACAGTTAGAAATCAATAATACTCAGCACATATTTAATAAAATCACATTTTTAATATCAATAAGCAAATTAGCCTTCCCGTTCACACTGCAAACCGCCATTTTTTGTATATATAAATACAATTGCATGTTATTAGTATGTAGATATGGACAATACTAATAAAAAGGTGAAGCAATTTTATTAATAATTGAGGTTTAAATATAAATAAAATCATGGAGAATGTGATGTAAATAACTATGTTAATTGTGACTCGATTAGTAATATAGTTTCGGTTACAGACAGAAAAACATACAATCTCCATTATAATAAGATTTCCATCTCTTTATTTCAGATTATTATCATTACCCTTCATCATGTCAAAGAACATATTACATATTATTTTAGAGCTAGAGAGTGAAATATATATGATCTTTTCATAAAACTGTAGTATGGATTCACATTCTATATTTTTGGTTGGTTTCGTTTAGTTGGTTGCGTTTTACGGCATGTCAACCCCTTGGGTTATTTTATGCCGAATACTTCTATTAGTAAAAAAAAATGTTTAATGCTGACAAAATTTTGAAATAATTTCATTTTTAAGGGATAATACAATTTTGTTTATAAACTCATGTTTTCTATTTACCCTAACAGGTACTACCACTCCGGGTCAAAGTGGACC
This sequence comes from Doryteuthis pealeii, assembly GCA_023376005.1. Taxonomy (NCBI): domain Eukaryota; kingdom Metazoa; phylum Mollusca; class Cephalopoda; order Myopsida; family Loliginidae; genus Doryteuthis; species Doryteuthis pealeii. Next base: position 36,770,759 of record CM042156.1, read on the forward strand.
TAGGAGCAATGGTGATGAAGGGGTGCTCCACATTCCCCAAACCTCCAAAACTGGGACCTCACCATCAGATAGAGTTTAACGTCATTCCCAGGACATGTAAACCCGCAGCCACCGCCTTCTAGCACCCATATGATAAAAAGGGTTGGGGATTGCTATAAGGGCAATGGTGTTGGGAAAATCATATAGGTGCTAGGGCTTGACGTGGCCAGCCGATTGATCGGGGGGGGACTCTCCAACCATCTGTCTAGTCTAAGTAAGGTTCTAAGTGGAGTGTTGCAGGTCATGGACTGCTCATCCACAAAGACTGTCCTTAAGCATCACGGGTCGCCACCCACGGCCAACAGGTGGCCCCATTTGGGGGAATCTATATTTTTGAACAAGAGTATAAATTGTAGGGGTGCGTGGTCAGAGCAAAAGTCTTTTAAGGGTGCAAGGTCTGGGCAAAACTCTTTTAAGGGTGCGGAATAGAAAAAGGTTGGGAACCAGTATTCGAGATTACCTCATTTGTAATCTTTTCATTTTAATGATCTCATTTAAAAAATATATATTTGCATGATATAATAATACAAATAAATAGATAAATAAATAGAATAGAATAAAATAAAACAGAAAAAAGGCACATCGTAGCGAGATTTTTGTTAACGTACAAACTCTTTAATATTTATTGATTTTTTTTTCTAATATAAAAGTAAGTAAAAGTAAAGTCGACGGGGCAGCCTAAAGTCGGTATCAGCCAGTCAGCGAGGGAGTCTATCCCCTTTTCAATAGCGCTAGACCAAGGAGATTGTTTTTTAGCATCTGAGGTGGAGCGCCACACCTACCATCAGCTCCTTACTTTACCGCACAGATCCCTGTGCTACTCATACGCTGAGTTGGCGAGGACCGGTATCGAACTAGGAACCTTGTGGTTTCTAGCCGAACGCTCTACCGACTGAGCTAACCCGGCCCATTTTCTAATATATATTAGTAAAATACAACAAATATCAAATAATTTGAACGTTAACAAAAATCTCTCTACGATGTGCCATTCTTTTGCTGCATTATGGTAACAAACAAATATATTTATCTAAATCTTAATTTTTTAGCAACTTTCTTGTTGAGCTTATTATCCTAAAAATCTTTAACATAATAGAACAATATTTGTAAATTTATGTATTCAAATAAAAATAAGAAAACTTATAAGAAAATGGAATTTCTTCGGTTAATGCAAATATTAATGTTTGTTTTTAAATAAAATAAACGGGAAAAATAAAATTGAAGATTTAAATTTAAAGCTTAATTCTCGCTATTTTTTTTAATCCGGCTTCTTATGTACATGAATGGTTGGATATGAACATAAAGATGAAAGATGAGAAAGGCAGACAAATAAATCCAGAACCGGCTCAAGATATACGAGGTATGTCAGAAAAGTTCCAGGACTGGTGTCACAAAAGATCTATTTCAAACCCGTTCACTGCGAGTTCTTGCCACAGGGCTAGACGATCAACCAGCATGTCTACAAAGAGATACTGCAGCGTTAACTTCGTTCAGTGCGCGAGAAGAGGCGAGAGATGTGTCAGGAAAACTCGTGGGTGCTTCACCCTGACAACGCACCTGCCACTTTGCCCTGAGTATTCGAGAGTTCCTGGCCCAGAAGAACATCACTGTGCTTGAGTAACCTCCCTACTCGCCCGACCTGGCTCCATGTGATTTTTTCCTCTTCCCCAAGCTTAAAGGAGGTCAACAAGGGAACCCATTTTAAGGACGTGCACAACATCAAAAAGGCCATGATGTAACAACAGAGCTACCGAGAATCCCGGAAGAATCATTCCAGGAGAGCATGCAAGCGTGACAGAGAAGGATAAGAAAGAGCATTAGACTCCAGGAGGATTACATTGAAGGGGATAGCTTGTAGTTTGTAGTTTGGATTTGAAATACATTTTTTGTGACACCAGTTCTGGAACTTTTCTGACATACCTCGTAAGCGATATAAACGGTTTATTTTGGGTATTGTGGCCATCTACGCTTTATTTTTGTAGTTGTAAAAAACGTGCCAGGCGTAATGCAAGCAAAACATAATTCCCCATTCATAATTTGGAGGCGCTTGTAGTGTAGTGGATAGCGTCGTAGGAAATGGACTCGGCAACCCAAGTTCAAATCCTGGACGACACCCTTTGCATTTGCGCTAATACCCTTGGGAAAGGTATGCAACCAACTATGCCCCCTCCAGCTATGGGTAAATAGTATGACGAACTGGGTTCTTTAACTTTGGATAGACAACTAGTCTATGAGAATGAAAACTCTGAATTTATACCTGTTAAACTCCGCTTAAGAAATTGACCTTGTATCGCATCCTGCTTTCGCGGAGGGGTTATATATATATATATATATATATATATATATATATATATATATATATATGCAAAATAATCCAAATGGCTTCTATTTGGGATCATCGAAATCTCACTGTACAACCATATTGTATGTTCTTGTAGATGCAACCATATATAATCATACAAGGATTTTTATAAATCCCTAAGAGAGCTCAATGTATAATAATCAATAAATTAATTATATTCGGAGCAATATTTAACTTTCTAAGAAAGAAAATAAAAGGAAAAAAAGAAAAACTTAATACACACACACACACACACACATTTTTTTTTGGGGGGGGGAGAATATGTGCTTAATTGAAGTCTTACCTAATTTTGAAAGTTAATTAATTTTCAAAATTAGGTAAAACTTCAATTAAGCACATATTCTCCCAAAAATTGTCGGCTAAATAAAGCCATATCATAAACACACCGCGTGTGTATTTACTTTCTCATATATATATATCTTATTATAATGGAGATTGTGTGTTTTTCCGTCTGTAACCGAAACTATATTACTACTCAAGTCACAAATTCCCTTAATTATTTATATCACATTCTCAATGATTTTATTTTTATTTAAACCTCAATTATTAATAAAATTGTTTTATATTATTAATACTGTTAACCATATCTACATACTAATAATATGCAATTATATTTATATATACAACAAAATAGCGGTTTACAGTGTGAATGGGAAGGCTAATTTGCATATTGATATTAAAAATGCGATTTTAATAAATATGTGCTTAGTATTATTGATTTCTAACTGTTTGGTTTTATTTTAATGTATATGAGCAAACATTTCTTCAATGAATCTTAAATGAAAGCCGTTAACAAGAAAAAATAACTGTCATTTTTTTCACTTCCTTAAAAATACTTAACAATAACAATGCAAGACGAGCGTGATGGGAGAGTAAGTTTCAGTTGTTCTATTTTTCGATTATACCCCCTCTGTTTCAAATCTTTTTATCTGGATTCTTATTTAGTTTCATTAGCCTTTCTAATTTAATACAATATATTATTACATTAAAACTTAAATACTTGCACCCGGAGGTTGCATATATTTGCTAGTTTATATAATTCATAATAACCGCATTTGTTTTTTTAGTTAGGATGTGAACAACCAAACACTGACAACCGTTGGTAGTATTCGTGGTGATGAAGGGGTGGCAAATTAGAGGCTTGAGTGGGCCCTGTTCTGGCATAGCAAAGAATCGGAATTAACTGAAATACACAGATAACCTCACACTGTTATTTCACCATTAATTGGTTTTCTCTTTTGGTTTTATGGGACAATCACAGACGGAAATTTATCTTCCTTCACGGCTGCATATTTTAATCGATTTCATCCTTGTTTTCTTCTTCTTTCTCAGCTGTTTTAACTTTTGATCTTGGCGAGTGAAACTTCTGCGATCTGTTGCTTAGCAACGGCCGGACGCGGCAATGAAGATTTACGTCTTCGGAAGAAGAAGAAGAAGAAGAAGAAGAAGAAGAAGAAGAAGAAGAAGAAGAAGACTGGGGAATAGAAGAAGAAGAAGAAGAAGAAGAAGAAGAAGAAGAAGAAGAAGAAGAAGAAAAAGAAGAAGATTGGAAGAAGAAGAATAGAAGAAGAAGAAGAAGAAGAAGAAGAAGAAGAAGAAGAAGAAGAAGAAGAAGAAGAAGAGAAGAAGAAGAAGACTGGAGAAAGAAGAAGAAGAAGAGAAGAAGAAGAAGAAGAAGAAGAAGATTGGGAAGAAGAAGAAGAAAAAGAAGAAGAAGAAGAAGAGAAGAAGAAGAAGAAGAAGAAGAAGAAGAAGAAGAAGAAGAAGAAGAAGAAGAAGACTGGAGAATAGAAGAAGAAGAAGAAGAAGAAGAGAAGAAAGAAGAAGAAGAAAAAGAGAAGAAGAAGAAGAAGAAGAAAGAAGAATAGAAGAAGAGAAGAAGAAGAAGAAGAAGAAGAGAAGAAGAGAAGAAGAAGAAGAAGAAGAAGAAGAAGAAGAAGAAGAGAAAGAAGAAGAAGAAGAAGAAGAAGCTGAGAATAGAAGAAGAGAAGAAGAAGAAGAAGAAGAAGAAGAAGAAGAAGAAGAAGAAGAAGAAGAAGAAGAAGACTGGGGAATAGAAGAAGAAGAAGAAGAAGAAGAAGAAGAAGAAGAAGAAAATGCTTAGATTGCTTTTGTTATTATTTGTTTAGTATTTACTTCCGTATTGGGTGATTGTTTCTTTACAAAAGAAAAGTTCTCCGAAAGGAGAAACGGAATATTAGGGTGGTAGTGTGAGTGGAAACAAGAAGAAAAACAACTAGACATTAATTTGTCTTCAATTGCTGTCCATTACTCTGGCATTCTCTTTCTCTCTCTCTCTCTCTTTCTCTCTCTCCTCGTATGTTTGGATATCTTTCACTATCTCTCCTTTTTTTCTCTCTCTCTCTCTTTCTCTCTCTCTCTCCTCGTCTATTTTGTTATCTTTCACTATCTCTTGTCCCCCCTCTCTCTCTCTTTTGGCTCTCTCCCTGTCTCAATTGTTCTCTCTCTCTCTTCTCTCTCTCTCTCTCTCTCACACACACACAGCCATTCATGCGTGCACACACACACACACACACACACACATATATATATATATATAGAGAGAGAGAGAGAGAGAGAGGGGGAGAGGGGGGAGAGGGAGAGAGACACACACACATACAAAATTTAAGACGATCTGTCTTGGTCTATCAGTTTATCGTTTGGCGTGTGCGTACAGATGCACAGACTTGTTGTTTATTGATTTTAGCGGCATATCAACCTGTCTGGGGTTATGTCATACCTAATGGTTAGGAAGTTATACGTATCGTTTATTCATATCTATATTTTTTAGTAATTGGTTTTAACAAAATGTTAGCATTATTGGGGATTATGTTGTATGGTATTGATTTGTTTCATGTATATATTCTATTGTATAATTTTATTTCCCTCAAAAAAGAGAGAATATCCTCCATGTTGACATTTTCAAACAGATCTTTCATATTGTTTGTTTTAAAATGACGGTTTCAAATGTGAGCAAAAAACCTGCATTCCATGAATAAGTGTTTAACTGTCAAAGGTGTTTGACATGTTTCACATTGTGGTTGTTGTTCTTGTTTGAGTATATAGGAGTGCGTTAGTCTTGTGTGACCAATGTGTAATCGGGTTCTTATAGGTTGAAATAGATAGATATAATTATATGAAGAAAAGGGTATCTATCTATCTATTTATCCACACACACACACACACACACACACATAAATATATATATATATATATATATATATGTAGAGTGAGTGAGTGAGTGAGTGAGTGAGTGAGAGAGAGAGAGAGACAGACAGAGAGACAAATCGCAATTTCTTACTGGTAGTGCGCATGCGTGTTACTAAAAGAAATATACGAAGAGAAATATACGAAAAACGATAGATAGATAGATAGATATGAAGAGAATGAGATAGTTGTAGATAGCTAGATAGCTAGATAAATATATAGATATGAACAGAATGAAATAGATAGATAGATAGATAGATAGATCGATATATAGATAGATAGATGGCAGTTTTCTATTGGTTGAACGCATGGGCGTTACTGAAAAGAAATAATAAAAAAGATAAATATACGGAGAAATTGATAGATAGATAGATGGATATTGTTTGCTTTAAAATAATGGTTTCTGATGTGAGCAAGACTTGCACACGTATATACGCGCATATATTCGTACACATAGACGCATGCGCACAAACACGCGCTTATGCTTCTCCCCCCAAAAAAAAAAACAAACAAAAACAAACAAAAACAAAAAACAAACAAAATGTAATAATCACTATAGAAAAAGGTTTCTTAGAAATGCAAAATAATAACATCTGAACACTTAATGACCGTTGTAAGAATCCGGGTAGAAAATTCTGGGACAATTTGTATCCAATCTTGAAACGAACAAAGGTAGAGGTAGACATAGGCAAGGATAAGAAAACAATCTCTAAAAGAATCATCATCATCATCATCATCCTCATCATGTCGCGCCTGCAACGCTGATATTCATGATAATCTCTCGTCAGCCATCCATACCATTCAGTGACCTCGGGAGGTCCCCCACACAGCATACAGTATCCGCACAGAGCCGGTCTATGTAGGTCTTTGCTGGACGACCTGCACTAGCCAATCCGTGTGCCTGGTTTACACAGAAGGACATCGCTATCAAAAAAAAATATTTAAAAAAGTATGATATTCTGCAGTAGACTAAAAGTTGTTTATATATATATATATATATATATATATATATATATATATATATATATATATATATAGTATATTATTATTATTTATATTTTTGCTTGAAGGCAATTACAATGCATGTATCGCATAAAATTTCGATACTTTATAGAAAATAAACTTGACAAGTGTAATCCCGGCAAAGGATCGTTCGGTGTGTAGAACATCGTACAGACTGTTTCGACTTTATTAAGTCTCATCAGCGATGTATACTAACGATTTCCCTCCGACAGAAATCGAAACCGGGACCTCAGCAGGCATAGTCAGAGACCATATATATATATATATATATATATATATATATATATACACTGGAGGTGCATGTTCAAATGGTTAGAGTCGCAGGAAATGGACTCGTCGACCCGAGTTCAAATCCTGGACGAAGCTGTTTGCATTTCAGTTGGCGCTAATACCCTTGGTAGAGGTATGAATTCAATTCTCCCTCCAGTTATGGGTAAATAGCAGGACAGACTGGGCACTTTAACCATGGCTAGGTAACAAGTCTAGGAGAAGGAAAAATCTCAATTCAAACCTGTTAAACTCCTAAGAAATTGACCTTGTATCGTCGCATCCTGCTCGTGCGGAGGGGTTGGTCATCAACAGACACGTGTTTCGAAGTTTACTTCTCATCAGTGCGGCTCGACTTTTTAACATCTACCTCTAGCCGGGATCGAAACCGACAGAATTTTCGTCTGCCAAGTTCCTTACCCTTGCGGCTATCAGCGGCCGTCAGTCTAAGGTGAACAATTAATTGCTACATACTTTACGGCGGTATGTTTACAATCACCAGAGAACTCAAATCTGTAAACAGACGGGTAACGGCTAATGCCAAACGGTGAAGTTACAATTAATGTCCCCCCACAGTGCTCAACCATGGAAGTGGGAAGCATATATATCAGTCATCCACAGACACGTGTTTGGAAGTTTACGGTATTTGAAAAAAACCTGTTTGTTGGTTAGACCATACAACAAAATGGTATATGCAGAAACCAGAATCTGTTCTTGAGAACGAAACGCATAAAATTATCCCAGCAAGAAGAGCAGACCTAGTATTGATAAACAAAAAAGAAAGAACTTGTCAACTGGTGGATTTTGCAGTTCCAGCAGATCACAGGGTGAAGCTAAGGGAAAATGAAAATAATAGACACATATCTGGACCTTGCCAGAGAACTGAAAAAGTCATGGAATATGAAAGTCAAAGTGATACCAATTGTAGTTGGTGCACTTGGAACGGTCCCAAAAGGATTGGAAAAGGGTTTAGGTTTGGAAAGTTTGGAAATCAGAGGAAAGATTGATACCATTCAGAACACTGCACTGCTACAATCTGCCAGAATACTCAGAAGAGTCCCGGAGACCTGCGGAGACTTGCTGTCACTCCGACTCCAGTGAAAGACCATCAGCTAACTCTGATGTGAAAACTCAAAAGGAGTAAATAATGATAATAATAAACCAATCTCAACAGCAGAAATCTAATCAAAGGAATAAATACCTGGACCGTCCCCATTATAAGATACTCTGGCGCATTCTCTAAAATGGACAAAGAAGAAAACTCAGACAGATTGAACAAAAGATTAGAAAATTAATGACAATGCACAAGGCTCTACACCCTAGAGACGATAGAGATAGACTATATGTATCAAGAAATGAAGGTGGAAGATGTCTTGTCAGAGAACTGCGTACAGGCCACAATTCAACAACTCGAAGAAAAAAAGAGCAAAGACAGATTACTTATGGCAGCCAACAATAGCAGATGTAATATATGGACAAACAGAAAAACAACGAAAACTAGAAAACAAAAATGGGAAGAAAAACAATTATATGGACACTTCAAACGACAAATCGGAGAGGTTGCACATGAGAAGACTTGGACATAGTTAAGAAGAGGAAACTTCAAAAGAGAAACTGAATCACTAATAATTGCAGCACAAAAATAATGCCATAAGAACAAATTATATCAAAGCAAAAATTGATAAGACCCAACAAACAGTAAACGTAGACTATGCGGTGACAGAGTTGAAACTGTAAACCACGTATTAATCGAATGTAGCAAACTAGACACGACTGGGTTGGGAAGGTGATCCACCGGGAATTATGCAAGAACCTAAATTTTGACCATACAACAAAATGGTATATGCATAAAACAGGATCTGTTCTTGAGAATAAAATGCATAAAATTCTCTGGGACTTCGAAAAAAAAAAAAAAGACGGATCACCTTATCCCAACAAGGAGAACAGACCTAGTGCTGATTAACAAAAAATAAAGAAATTGTCAACTGGTGGATTTTGCAGTTTCAGCAGACCACAGGGGAAGATGAAGGAAACGGAAAAGATGGACAAATACCTGGATCTTGCCAGAGAATTGAAAAAGCATGGAATATGAGGCGAAAGTGATACCAATTTGTAGTTGATGCAACTTGGAACGGTCCCAAAAAGCTTGGAAAAAAGACTGGAGGAAATCTGGAAATCAGAGGAAAGAATTTGAGACCATCCAGAATATTGCATTGTTGCAACTTACTAGAATACTCAGAGAGTCCTGGAGACCTGAGAAGACTTGTTGTCACTCAAACTGCCAGTGAAAGACATCAGCTAACGCTGGTGTGAAAAAACTCACAAGGATTGATAATATAATAATAATAAATAATAATAATAATAATAATAATAAAATAATAGTAATAATAATAATAATAATCTTTTATTTATTTATTTAAAAGTCTGTAACAGCTGTTTCATGTTCAGCACAATCATTTAAATGAAAACTNTGGGTTCTATTTGTAGAAAGGAGTGTGAATGGATCTAAACTCATTTCATAGATACCGGTGTTTCCGTTATATAAGGATGAATCTATGATGAATTATAAACAAGTGGTCATTGAGGGCGGCGTTAGCGGCAGACCCCCAAATGGACTTTTCAGTTGCAAATTAGGTGAAATTGCTTTATATAGTTTCTTAAGAACGATCGGAGGCATATATATATGCAGCCTCCTCTCGGGTGCGAGTATTGATGAAGTTTTATATGATAGTATGAAATACATATTAAGTTAGATAAGGCCTTAATGAAAGCTGAATAGGAATGTAGATAAAAAGATTTGGAAGCAGAGGGGGTATGATTGAAGAATAGATGACAACTTTGAAACTAACTCTTTCATCATTTTCCGTTACTTCCCGTCTTTCATTGGTAAATTTCCTAATTTAACTGTTTAGTTAAATAAGGAAGTAATGATAATATTAAGACAGTTATTTCTTCTTGTTAAGGGAGATTTCTTTAAGATTATTGAAGAGATTTTTGCTCATATATCATTAAGATAAAATCAAACAATTAGAATCAATAATACTACTAAGCATATATTTATTAAAATCAAATTTTTAAGATCAATATGCAAATAAGCCTTTCCATTCATACTGTAAATCTCTATTTGTTGTGAATATTATATAATACAATTGCATGTGATAAGGTATGTGAGATCTGGCCAACGCCAGGGACCTGTGGCTTCGGCCCTGGATCTTTACGAGTTAATAGCGTCGATCCCAGGGGGCCATCCCACCAGGCAACACCTGCCCCTCGATTTAAAGGGGCAGGGCTGGGTTTATTACCCAGTGCCTGAGGCGCCCCCCTTGAGGGGGATGCCGAGGGATCGACGCAATTTTTTCACCACTGCCACTCCCATGAGCTTTCGCTTGTGGGTGGTCCCAGACGTTAATAGGGACTTTGTGCCTGACCCGTACCAAGTGGGGTACGCGGTAAATATCATGTAGTTATGGTCAACATTATATAGTAGATTGTAAAACAATTTTATTAATATAATAAAATCATGGTAAATGTGATGTAAATAAAGATGGAATTGTGACATGTATAGATATAGGTTTCGGTTACAGACAAACAAACCCACAATCTCCATTATATATAAGACATGTATCATTTTAGTTCAACTGTTCAATGAAAAATATGCTAACACACAACACAACAACACACACAACACACACACACCACACACAGCGCTGCGGTAGCCGCTGCCTATTGTTTGATAAGTTATTCTAGTACAAGATGGAATACTGGAAACTATAACAACTGTGTACAAATTTTTTGTGTTAGATAGGAATATTTGATATCATATAAATTTGGCTTGGTTTCTTTGTTTAATGACATATCAATCTTCGTGGGTTATTTAATGCCAAAGTTTGCTTAAGAATAGCAGTGTCATTATTAACTCATAGCTGAGGTAATAAGGGTTTTTTGTCCAAAAGTGAACATAACATGATCTACTGGGGTTCGATCTCGCTTACTACTATTCACGTTCAGCACGTTAGCAACTGCATCCCGGAGATTCTCCCATATCATATACTGTGAAAAAAGGATTAACAACAAAAAAAGTACAATTAAAAACGATGCAATAGAACTTTTAGAATTATTCAGATTTCGGTATTGAATAACCCATAAGGCGTTGACATGTCGTTAACAAGGATACCCAATCATATTAAACAATCGAAGACTTTTACCGCGTGAAAGAGCGGAAAGGGGGGGGAACAAGATCTGTACTTTAAATCCCAGGGGCCAGATACAGATGGTCTGGTCTCCCATTCAAAAGGTTGTTGTGCTTCTTTTCCGAAGAGGAAGAAATTAAAAATTAAAAAATTGACTTCTCAACAAATTTTATGAGTTCAGTTTTAATTAAAAACGAATCCCCGAGTTTCATTCAGTGCATGCATAATGCTCGATGTCAGCAACTGACCGGGCCATGCGTTTCACTTGCAAGATTAGTATTTGATTTTGAGATTTATTTGAGCTAGAGCGAGTAGCGGTTGTAACTTCTTTATGTTACAATATGATGGAGAAAAGAGAGAGGAGAGAGAGAGAGAGAGAGAGAGAGAGAGAGAGAGATGGGAGAGAGAGAGAGAGAGAGAAAGAGGGGGGTGAGAGAGGAGCGCAGAGAGAGGGGGTAGAGTGAAAGAGCGAGAGAGATGGGGTGAGAGAGAGAAGAGAGAAAAAAGAGAGAGAGAGGGGTGAGAGAGAGGGGTGGAGAAAGAAAGAGAGGAGAGAAGAGGAGAGAGGGGGGTGAGAGAGAAAGAGAGAGAGAGAGAGAGGGGGTGAGAGAGAAAGAAGAGAGGGGGTGAGAGATAAAGAGGAGAGAGACAGAGAGGGGGTGAGAGATAAAGAGAGAAAGAGAGACAGGGGTGAGAGAGAGAGATGGGGTGAAAGAGAAAGGAGAGAGGCTGAGAGAGGGGGTGAGAGAGAGAGAGAGAAGAGAGGAGAGAGAGAGAGAGAGAGAGAGAGAGAGGAGAGAGAGAGGGCATCAGTTGGGGTGAGATTCTTTCATATAACTAATGTCAAGCTGAATGGTTTTTTGTTCGCTTTCATCTGTGATCCTCAAAAAATCACTACGCGTTGTAATACGGTTTTATGCCGGCTAGTGTAGAAGAACGAAGCTTTTCTTGGGAAAAAACCGAACTTCCTTTTTTTTTCTTTTTCTTAATTCTTTATCGTGTTCATTCTAATAACAATAAAAGGCGAACGAATATTACAAGAATATTAAATGTTGAAATATGCTCCAGTAAAATTACTTCGCCAATTAATATTGTGATATAGCAATTGTCAAAAGGGAATCTCTTTTGTAAGGAAAGGCGACCTCGTTTTTTTTATATCGTGATTGCTTCGATGATCTGAAAAGAATTAATTTAAAGGAAGAATGAAAAATTCGAAGGGAAATTACTTCACCTAAATAATATGTTGATTTTGTTGGTGGTTTTGGTTGGGTGTTTGCTTGGATGGCTGGTTGGTTTGGTTTTAAGGCCTGTCACCTCTTATTAGGTTATTTTATACCGGAGTCAGTTTATCAATTATGGACTACTGTTACACACTGGACTGTCAAAGAACACAAACACTTGCATTTAGGAAAATGTAAGATGAGATGTTTATTCCCTCGGTTGTCTACAGCTGAGAGTCGTTGGCAGGGTCACGCAAACATGGAGCCTTCGGGAGTTCTTTTCAAGTGATCTCGAAATGATCGTCGTCTGTCTAATCGATCTATACGGGCTTCTTTTATTGTAGTCTGACCCCCGGTGTCACGCCTCTTTGTTCGTGACACCTACGCAGTTTTTTCTGTAGACACGCCTCTTCGCCCACACAGGCTGTTTTCATTGGCTATGGGCTACGCCTACAGATTTCTGCACCGAAATCATGTCAAATATTCACCTGCATTTCCAGGTGCAAAAGGTCAGGTCAGGGCTACATCTTGTTTTCGTTTCCAGGCTGCACCTGACCCCCATGCACTTCCTATTCAGCCTGGTCCTTGGGTGCACTGATCAGACAATATATTACACTACGATATAAAGATTATTGTTGAGAATTTTCGTATATAAGGTGGGCTGTTTCATCCAGAAATATTAAATTTAACCATCAATCTTTCAATATACCTGATTGACCAAGATTTTAAACCCACTAGTATAGACCCTTGTTTGTATACCAAGGAAATTAACAAAGAAATAGCAATAATTTTATTATTGTGGGTGGATGATATACTAATTGCTTCAAAAACAGAAGATGATTAAATAAAAATTAAAGACAGCTTAAGTACAAAATTCAAAATGACCGACCTGGGAAGGCTGTCTTGGTTTTTAGGGATACAATTTGAACATATTGAAAATACTATTAAAATGAATCACTCTAGATATATTGAAAGATTGTTGGTCAAATTTAATATTTCTCAATGAAACAGCCCACTATATATACGAAAATTCTCAACAATTATTCTCGGAATCACTTTACACAATTAAACACTTAATTATCTCAAGTGTTGTGAGTGATATACTAAACCGCATCTGATGGAGAGGCTCCAGTTCTGGAGCTCTGGGGAGTGTGTTAAGTAAAGTAAAGTCAACGGGGCAGCCTAAAGTCGGTATCAGCTTTTCAATATTCAATATTCAATATTCCCTTTTCAATAGCGCTAGACCGAGGAGATTGTTTTTGCGTCTGAGGTGGAGCGCCACACCTACCATCAACTTACTTTAGCGAACAGATCCCTGTACTACTCATACACTGAGTTGGCGAGGACCGGATCGAACTAGGAACCTTGCGGTTTCTATCTGAACGCTCTACCGACTGAGCTAACCCACCTGGGGGAGTGTGGAGTACCCATTTATTGTCATTATTCCCAGGTTTACTCCAGTGTGATCATACCTGTTATGGTCCCATCTATGGGTCAAATAGGTCTGTTTAAAAATCATGCGTATTCAATAGGACCGTTTACAAGAAAAATAATAATAAAAAAACAGACAACAGCAACACCAACAACTACACAAAAAATGTAAATAGGAAAGTACAATGGACGCGATTCTCTAACCCCTAGTTATGAAATAATCCTAGGAAAATTCGCATGTCGCTTAGACCTTAGAAAAAAGCAACCACAAATCTGCACCGAGACTCCGTAGACTGCTAAATGCAATGACAAACCTAACATCCCTTACATTACACTTTCTAGAGGAATTTATATGTACTAGCATAACTGTTATCGTTGAAGGAAACGGAATCGGTGACCTGAGTTCAAATCCTGGATGAGGCCGTTTGCATTTCACTTCGCACAAAGGCATGAATCCATCTGTTTTCTCCCAACTATGGTTAAATAGTACGACAGACTGAGTTCTTTAGCCTTGCTGAGGCAAACTGATTAGGGAAAATGAAAACTCCGGACCATATGATCTTTAGGCACCCCTTCCGCGATCTCTACTCGTGGGGACACTTTTCTCATTTACACCGTCAAAATCCGGTTGTTTGTTAGGGGTTAGGGTTAGGGGTTAGGGTTAGGTTTAGGGTTAGGATTAGGGGTTAGGGTTAGGTTTAGGGTTAGGGTTAGGGGTTAGGGTTAGGGGCTAGTTTTATAATTAAAAAAAACTCTAAAAATCGTTTGTTAACAATTAACCGGATTTTGACGGTGTAAATGGAAAAAATGTCCCCACGAATCGAGATCGCAAAAGGGGTGCCTAAAGTTCATATGGTCCAAAACTCTTAATTCAAACCAATTGTACACCGCTTAAAAATTGACCTTGTGACACATCCTGACCATAACGGTGGAGTTAGGTTGCTTGGTTAAGTGTGTTTTACGGCATATCAATACTTGGGTTATTTTATACCGAAGACGTTTTTGGTGTATTCAAACTTGACGGGTATTCGTCTTTTTAAAACTCTATTTTTTAAACACATTTAAAAAAATTTTTTTTTCTATTCAACTCATAGACGGGACACTAACAGATACTACCACTCTAGGTCAGATTGGACCTGGGAGTAATTGTGATGAAGGGGTACTCCACATCCCCTTGATCTCTAGAATTTGGAACTTTACCATCAGATAGTGTTTAACGTCATACCGAGGACTCTAAGACACTTAGTGCCTGCCTTCTAGCACATATATGATAAAAAGGGTTGGTTTTTGCCGCAAGGTCAATTGGGATTGGACAACCATGTAGGTGCTAGGGGCTTGGCGTGACCAGTCGATTGATCATAGAGCCTTTCCGACTGTGCGTCTAGCCTTAGTAAGGGCCAAAGTAGAGTATTGTGAAGTTAGACTTTCTGGACCATATTACTTTTGTATATGTTAACTCAGCTTGGGATATGGTTAGAAGTAGTAGTCATAGTCTGCTCGTCCAATTTGCTAGCATTAAACAATACAGTGCCAATTGTTGGGCAGTAGCCATTCGAAAAGATGTCTCGGGCCATATTACCTTTCGGCACCCCTTTTTGATCTCGATTAAGAAAGGACATGTTTTTCATTTATACCGTCAATATCCGGTTGTTTGTTAGGGGTTGGGTTAGGGGTTAGGGTTAAGGGTTAATTTTATAATTAAAAAATATATTTAAAAATCGACTGTTAAAACAACCGGATATTGACGGTGTAAATGAAAAACATGTCCTTTCTTAATCGAGATCAAAAAGGAGTGCCTAAAGGTCATATGGTCCGACTTTCTTGTTAAATCCTATAATAAATGATTTAAAAAATCTTTCTACGCCATATGTAGATCATTATATAAGTTTAAGAAGAATATAAGAATTCTTAAGAGGTTCCATATAACGATTCAATTGGTCATATAACTTTCCAAAATTGACATTGCGAGAAACAACAAATTTTCAACCTGAGCCTTAAGCAATAAATCACACATACATAGGCATCAACGAACTAAGATCTATTTTAGTTGATAGAGCACCAGAGTGGATATTTTGCTTGCAAACTCTGGGGGTTTCTTCTTTATAGAAAAATTAAAGATAAGCCTTTAAAATTTTGATAGCGCTTTTAAAGATTTTAAGAAACTCCCACTGCGTTCCTATCACCGAACACATCTGCCCCTGTAGTGGGGGGGGGGGATAGAGAAAATCAGACGAGTGACAACTGAATACGAGATAGCATAGAAGAAATAATGTTGTTCGTCGAACACAACCCTGTTACCCTACACTTTTCTTAATTCGTATGTATAGGGTATTTTTTAGGACGAGTAAAATAACAACCGATAAGGACTTTTTAATTTGGCCTCAGCTGAGTAAATAATAATAATAATAATAATAATAATAATAATTTTTACCATACAACAAAATTATATATGCATAAACCAGAATCTGTTCTTGAGAACGAAACGCATAAAATTATCTGAGATTTTGAAATAAAAACGGATCACCTTATCCCAGCAAGAAGACCAGACCTAGTGTTAATTAACAACAAAGAAAGAACTTGTCAACTGGTGGATTTTGCAGTTCCTGCAGATCACAGGGTGAAGCTAAAGGACAATTAAAAAATGGACAAATACCTGGACATTGCCAGAGAACTGAAAAAGTTATGGAATATGAAAGTGAAAGTGATACCAATTGTTGTTGGTGCACTTGGAACGGTCCCAAAAGGATTGGAAAATGGTTTGGAAAATTTGGAAATCAGAGGAAGGATTGATACCATTCAGAACACTGCACTGCTGCAATCTGCCAGAATACCCAGGAGAGTCCTGGAGACCTGAGGAGACTTGCTGTCACTCAGACTCCAGTGAAAGACCATCAGCTAATGCTGATGTGAAAACTCAAAAGGAGTAAATAATAATAATAATAATAATAATAATAATAATAATAATAATAATAATGGTGCACTTGGAACAGTCCCAAAAAGATTGGAAAATGGTTTGGAAAATTTGGAAATCAGAGGAAGGATTGATACCATTCAGAACACTGCACTGCTGCAATCTGCCGGAATACCCAGAAGAGTCCTGGAGACCTGAGGAGACTTGCTGTCACTCAGACTCCAGTGAAAGACCATCAGCTGATGTTGATGTGAAAACTCAAAAGGAGTAAATAATAATAATTTTCATTCACCAAATGGATATGGTAAGTCACCAGTGTGTTTTGACGCTTCAATATATATATATATATATATATATATATATATATATATATCATATCAACTTTAAAAAAAAACTTTCTAATGAGATATGTACATGTCCTCAAAAGAACTATAATTCCGCATATGGTTAAAAGAAGAGATGACCCAGCCTCCTAGCATAGTGTTACATAATCTATGCGGTTGCATAAGATTATTGTCAATCCCCTGTAATTCTGAGGGGATGACCCCTTTCATACCATGGCCGGGTCCTTCTATGGAAAATTACAGAAGCCCGCCAAATATGTGAAGTCACGTGGGACCTTTTTCAGAGTCCCCAGTTTGCAGTTAGGCGTCAGGCAGAGCGGTCGGCCATTTTATGCTCTGCCTAAACTGGAACCCACGCGCGCTATGTTAGTCAGATATTTAGTTACATGAAATGTATAGTTAAGGAAATAAAAGTTGTATAATTAATATGTTCTTGTGGTTGATGAATGTCTTGGTAACAAGACTAAGAAATGAATCCAGGACGACCAGCCAGCAAGAACATAGCAAAAGAAAGTCCAGATCTTAGAAGATTCCAGACCAAGTCAAGATGATAGAAGAAATACCAAAGACGATCAGAATACTAAAGACGGCCAAGAAATAGAATTAAAGAAAGGGGTATGCAACATTATGCTGATTTAGTACCAATGAAGAGGGTATGCAACAATAGTATGCCAGACCACATGTGAACTTTATTTGAGTTTTAATTCTATTTTCATTGTGGTTTTATTTTCCTTTTTGTTTCAACTTCCAACCTGTAAACCACCCCCAGAACGCTCTCCTAAAAAATGGGATGGAGCACTCTATGGCGGCCTTCACATACATACAGATGTATGTATTAAAACAGTGTTGTACCGGCCGTTCCTACAGTGGAGAATATACACCGGTTCTCACTATAAATAGTGAGACACCGAGTGAAAGGTTGTACTGTTACCATTTAACGGCAAGCTAGCCGTTCCTGTACCATTATTGTAAATACACTTGTCTTATTTTACCCTACCTCGACTTGACTTCTTTTTTACTGTTGGATTAACATCACAACAAACAGTTAAAATCCCCATCATATTCTGTGGGTGATGATAGCCAAGAGGGTAAGCTGTCCGACTGCAGCTGAAAACGATCGGATTTCTAACCCGGCTGTAGTTAGCTCACAAAATGTCTAGCCACACTGAAGAGACTTGACGTCGAAACACGTGTCTGTGGATGACTATATATATATATATATATATATATATATATATATAATATACCAAACTTGTTGGTAAATCCTCGCGTGAGAAAAAACACAGCAAATAGTTTGATTGTAAAAAATATACTACCAAACATCAACCGGGAAGAAAAATTTTTTTGGAAAAAAGAAAAGACCAAGATAATCGTACCAACAAAAAATAATCTATTAGTACAATATTTGGCCAAAAGAAATACAATTTATATGCATATATATATATATATATATATATATATATATATATTCATACAAACCCGCCAGGAGACTAAAGCTAATAAGTAAAAAGTGCTCAATACCTAAGTAGAGCAAATAATAAAGATAAAACTAATGAGTCAGACGAACCTACTAAAAGTTTCGCTTAATGCTCTTCAGGACTAAGATCTGACCAATAAAGAGTCAGATCTTAGCCCTGAAGAGCATTGAGCGAAACCTTTAGTAGGTTCGTCTGACTCATTAGATTTATTTTATTTATATATATATATATACTTATATATATATATATATATATAATATATAATATATATATATATATATATATAAACGAAAATACTTTTGATACACCCAAATACATGCAAAGATGTTTTACAGAATGACGTTTATCTTTTGCGCAGACTACTGTGATAAAAAACAAAACCAAAAAAATGTTATGTACATTAATGTAATTAGACAATGTCTGGTTACCAGTTGCACAACAAACTAGAAGGACCTGAACAGTTTAAATAATGAACCATTCAGAAATGACGATTGGAATATTTTTGCTTTTTATGTTAAGTGGCCATAAAACTGCCAACAAGGAATCTTAGAAGATAATGACTTTTGCCAAATAGTGGCGAGGGAATTGAAGAATCTCTACATTGTCTTTGAAGAAATAGGAAGAATTCCAAACCAATTATCCAAGTTGCAACACTGGACATAAACAGATAAGCACATCAACCTTTTCCACATGACATCTATATGGGTCATTCAATAAATAAGGAGAAATATTGTCTAATGATTTGGTAATAGGAAGCATTGTTTACAGTTGAAGCCTTTTCTTTATATATATGAAGGGCACCTCACGTGGTGTAATGGTTAGCAAGGTAGATTTGCAGACCATTGTTAGTGAGTTCGATTCTCACTGGGTGCCCCATACTTCTGGCCTTGTGCCATATCTAAGCTAAGCTTAGTAAATAACTATATGAAGAAAATTCAATAAATAAGACAAAATATTGCTTACTATTGACCAACTCTGCGAGGATGCTGGATGCTGCGTGGAGGACCTTCCTGGGCCAATGAATGATAGGGAGGGTTAGCGAGAGATTGTCATGGATATACGTGCTGATTGCGCGACATGATAATTACTACGACAATTCTTCCGGGCTGTGGTTTACAGTTGAATCCTTTATATATATATATATATATTATATATATATATATATATATATATATATATATATATTAGTATAATTCAATAAATAAGGCAAAAAATTTATAAACACATTTTTTAATTTAACACATAGATGGGACCCTAATAAGTACTACCACTCCGGGTCAGTGGACCTGGGAGCAATGGTGATGAAGGGGTACTCCACATTCCTCAAATCTACAAAACTGGAACCTCACCATCAGATAGAGTTTAACGTCATACCCAGGACATCTAGACCCTCAGCCACCGCTTTCTAGTACCCATATGCTAAAAAGAGTTGGGACTTGCCATAAGGGCAATAGGGTTGGAGCAATCATATAGGTGCTAGGGCTTGACGTGACCAGCCGATTGATCAGAGGGGGCCAAGAAAGGGCCAAAGTGGAGTTTTGCAAGTCATGGACTGCTCATCTACGTGGGTTCTATCTTTAAGCATCACGGGTCGCCACACACAGATGGTCCCACTGGGGGAGTCTTACCCCGCTGCAGTGGTGCAGTCGGTGCATTCTAACGCCCCAGCCGACAGGGCGGCTGTACCCATTGACTGGAAATTACAATAAATAAAGGCACACTAAAACACAATCTGATAGAGTAATTTTTAGCTACAAAACTCTATTTTCTTACATAGTCACCACCATTGGCCAGTAATAAACAAGAGCTTGCTATTGTTGTATACCCTTTTCATTACTTACTTCTTACTTCTTCTTCTGTTCATCTTCTATCTTAGGTTCTTCTTCTTGGTGGCTTCGTCTTGGTGGTCGGTCGCACTTGACTCATTTTTTCTTCTAGATCAGTCTTGTTACCAAGACATTCACCAACCACAAGACCATGTTATTTTCTTAAGCTTTTATTTCCTTAACTATACATTTCATGTAACTAAATATCTGACTAACATAGCGCGCATATGCAGAGTGGGTTACAGTTAAGGCAGGACATCTTCACTGCCTGACGTCCAACTGAAAACTGAGGAGCCAACGTGACTTCACGTATTTCGCGGGCTTTCTGTACTATTCCATGAAAAGTCCCGCCCGTGATATGAAAAGGGCCATCCCTTTAGAAATACAGGGGATTGACAATAATCTTATGCAACCGCATAGATTATGTAACACTATTTTATTATATTGTCTCACAACACCAGTGGCGAACGTTAGTGACAGGGCAATAAAGATTGAGCTTCCTGAACAACTTGTATTTTATTCAATGGCAGTTTGATAAAAAGGCTTCTGACATGAATGCAGAAATGTGCCACTGAATTTCTCCGCACATAAAAAAAGAAATTGCACCCTCTGATATTCATAAGCTAATTTTTGAACATCTATGAAGACCAAATAGCAGATGTTAGTATACCAAAAAAAAGGTTTTGTTTATACTCTGCCCCCAAGTCAGAATTTCTATGGTAAACAAACTTCTTTAACTCCTTGAATCCAAAGCTCCTTATATACTTTGTACCTGAACACACAAAAAATAAATATTTATTTACTTTTGAAAATTAATAAAAAATAAAAATGGATAAATAATTCAAAGTTTAAAGAGACATCTTTGTTCAAAGCTACCCCAGCATTCCATAATAAATCGCTATCAATGGTTGCTGTATGAAGCTTTTTATTATAAATATTTAACGCAGGCTTACAGTGTATAATAAAATAAATATTAAAAATTAGTACACCAACTATATATACATGGATGTTAATTTCAGGGCCAAGGCTTTCACCTGTTGAGGCCTAAACTAAATTTTGACCATACAACATATGCATATAGCAGAATCTGTTCTTGAGAATGAAACATAAAATTCTCGATGTTAGTATACTTAGGTGGCGATGATGCATTTCAACTGTGGCGACAGCAATCTGAGTGACAAAAAAGCAATCAATGTAGTTCAGTCTCATTTAAAGGATAATTGAACTCCGTCATGGTTGACAACGGGGGTAACAGCTATTGTTTAGACAGATTGGATTGTTACCTGATTATGATTTACCTAAGAAATCACACACGCTTTTCTCGGTCAAAAAGTGGTGTCCTTCGAGTTAGACACTAAACTGTGTCCAGTGGTGAGGTTCCAGTTCTTGAGCTATGGGGAGTATAGCCGCCGAAACTGTGCTATCACACCTATTTAGCGGCTGATGAGAGCAGGGTATCGCATGTGGTATTTATTACACGTTGTATGATGAAAATTTTATCCCAGGTCCTCTCTGACTCAAAATTGGAGTACTCATCAGGGTCCCATCTATGTATTTACTAACCCCTTCGCACGAGTAGTATGTGGCACAAGGTCAACTTTTAAGTGGAGTTTAACAGGTTTGAATCAAGAGTTTTCCTTCTCATAGACCAGATGCCGTGTAAAGGTTAAAGATCCAACTCTGCCTTGCTATTTACCCATATATGGAAGGAGAATAGTTGGATTCATATCTTTCCTAAGGATATTACCGCTATGTGAAATTCAACCAACTTCGTCCAGGATTTGAACTCGTGTCACCTACGATAACCATAACAGTACGAGCGCCTACCGTCTATGTAGATCTACTTGAAACTATTAGTATTCGATAGTGTTGTGTCCTTAAAAGAGATACAATCAGATAAGGTTGTAATCGAGTGAAAGGACCTGTCAACTCGTTCGTAGATTTAAGATAGAGGGTTTTATTGCAGAGAGATACAATAAGACAGACAAGGAATAGTGAATCACGCTACTAATCCTCGAAGCCAGCCCAGTATAATGCCGTGCTCACTATATATATATATAGTCAGACCACATGGACAAGATAGAGTGTGGAATATTCTATTACAACAGATAGGAATGCTTGAAACCATATGACTGTGTGCACACAAATTATGGTTAGATCCTACTCAATAGACATAAATTCCACCATCGTATGTCACCCCACTGAATAAAAAAATACTAAAAATCAAGGAATTAACCGAATTTAATGACATTTTCAGTGTTGATACATTATTGAATAAAATATATAATACACCTCAAATGTTACGCCTCAAAGATACGTGGTTCAAAGTTAAATGACCTGAAAAGATGTAAGAGTTTTCAAATAAAATAACTTTAGATATAGCATGAACTCACTTCTTTTCTGGGATCTATTCCATAATAATAATAATTTGGGTTAAATCCTACTCAACGGACATAAATTTAATGAAATTTTCAGTGTTGGTATATTAATGAATAACCAATATAATATTGGTTATTCATTAATATACCAACACTGAAAATTTCATTAAATTTACTAGCAAATATATGCACCCTCCGGGTGCAAGTATTTAAGTTTGAATGTAATGAAATATCGTATTAAATTAGAAACGCTAATGAAACTAAATAAGAATGCAGATAAAAAGATTTGAAACACAGGGGGATATAATCGAAAAATAGAACAACTGAAATTTACTCTTCCGTCACTCTCGTCTTTCATTGTTATTTTTTCTAATTTAAGTATTTAGTTAAAAGAGAAAGTAAAGAATAAAATGACAGTTATCTTTTCTTGTTAATGGATTTCTTTTGAGATTCATTGAAGAGATTTTTGCTTATATTCATTAAAATAAAGCCAAACAGTTAGAAATCAATAATACTAAACACATATTTATTAAAATTACATTTTTAATATCAATATGCAAATTAGCCTTCCCGTTCACACTGTAAACCGCTATTTTGCTGTATATATAAATACAATTGCATGTTATTAGTATGTAGATATGGTTAACAGTATAAATAATGTAAAACAATTTTATTAATAATTGAGGTTAAAATAAGGATAAATTCATGGTGAATGTGGCGTCAATTACTAAAGGAATTGTGACTTGAGTAGTGATTTAGTTTCGGTTACAGACAGAAAAACACACAATCTCCATTATAATAAGATGTCCGTTCAGTAGAATTTAACCCAAATTATTATTATTATGGAATAGAGCCCAGAAAAGAAGTGAGTTCATGCTATATCTAAAATACGAACTGAATATAAACTGCCTCAGACAGGTTTCGAAATCAGTTCGCTGATTTTATCTTCTATGTCGATAGCCATTACTCCAGCTTTATATTCTTCCTTTTAAAATTATTGGCAATGTAAATCACGTTTCAGATTCCAGAAAATAATTGACCCAGTGAAGTTTCTATTATTTTCTCTCTACATTTTTTCCCAAAGAAAGGAATGGTTTTAATCAATTCTTCAATGTTATTTTTCTCTAATAGAATTAGAACAGAAATCGATGCTTATCAATATTATGCAATCCAAAGAAAAAGATTTGAAAAATAATTGTCACTTCGATAAACACATTTTACTGTTTATTATAATATGAAAATCAATCGCACTTCATGGCACATGGACAATCCACAAAAAAATTGTTCTAGCGTTGAATTAAAAAAAGCCATATTTTTATCAATACCATTTGAAAATGAATTTTCGTACTAAACCTGTTCAATTGTGAATATATATATGTATATAAATAAGATTTTTGGATGTTTGTTTATTTTAGAAGCATTGTTGAATAAAGTATATATATATCGATGTTCTACACACAGAATGATTCTTTACCGAAATTCAATTGTGAACACACACACACACACACACACACACACACACACACACATATATATATATATATGATTTTTGGATGTTTTTATTTTATTTAGAAGCATTGTTGAATAAAAGTATATATTAATATTTGTATTTTTGCTTGAAGGCAATTACAATGCGCATATCGCATAAAATTCGATAATTAAAGAAGATAATAATGACAAGTGAATTTTGCAAAGAATTACTCGGTGTGTAGAATATCGTACAGATTGTTTCAACTTTATTAAGTCTCATCAGCGATATATATTAACGATTTCCCTCCGACAGAAATCGAAACTGGGACTTCAGCAGGATAGTCAGAAACTATACTACTTCGACCACGATACAGCACCGAGAAATATATATATATATATATATATATATATATATATATATATATATATGTTGTGTGTTGTGTGTGTGTGTGTGTGTGTGTGTGTGTGTAAGTTGAAAAATGGAAGTGAATCCAACAATTATGTTGAAATATAAATGGAAACAAAATGTATGGATAACATTATTTATTGGAAAGTCAACTCGTGTTTCGACCAATGTATAAGGACAAACTCTTGTCGCATTCCAATAAATAATTTTTATCCATACATGTTCTTTACATTTATCTTTCAACATATATATATATATATATATATATATATATATATATATATATATATGTGTATGTGTACGTGTGTGTGTGTCCATGATTGTGTGTGTGTGTGTATGAGAGAGAGAGAGAGAGAGAGAGAGAGAGAGAGAGAGAGAGAGAGAGAGAGAGAGAGTATGTGCGTGTGTATAATGAGTAGGATGTAGAGGTGACCTTCTTTGGCAGACAGTATATAATTATGAAAATAGCCTCAGGCTTAAGCAGTCGGAGAGGAAGAGACCAGGGAAGGATAGAGACTGACCAAAGAATTTCACCACAGACCTCAGAGACGAATGTTCAAAATTCCCAAGATGGTTTGGCAGACACTCAAAGAGAATTGAAAATGATCGAAGAACATCAGATATGACGAAAACCCAGACACGAAAACAACAAATGACTCGAAATATCACTTTTCCTCTGATAACCTAAAAGAAATACTTAAAGAGAAACAAACAGCGGTGGAGTCGTATGTTTAAAAAGAAGAAGTCGCTGTGTTATTGATTCACTCTTACATGACTGACGAGGCAACACAAGGTCAATTTTTAAGCGGATTTTATCAGATTTTAATTCAAGGGTTACCTTCTTCTAGACCTGTTACCATACCAAGGTTAAAAAGTTCAGTCTGCCCATATCTGGAGAGAGAACAGTTGGATTCAAGTACTCTTTTGTGAGAAATTATTTATGTACAGGGGACCAAAAAAAAAAAAGACGGGCCTGACTTCCAAAAAAGTCTGTGTGCACCCTGATTTTTTGGGGGGTCATCCTGTATTTACCTTAACTGAACTTTTTAACCTTGGTATGGCAACAGATCTAGAAGAAGGTAACCCTTGAATTAAAATCTGATAAAATCCGCTTAAAATTGACCTTGTGTGGCCTCCTGCTCATATTGAGGTTTTGAGTAAATACAGGGTGAACCCAAAAAATCAAGTCCCACACAGTCTTTTTTCGGAAGTCAGGCCCGTCTTTTTTTGTCACCCCGTACATAAATAATTTTTCGCAAAAAAACTTACTTCGACATTAAGTAACCACCAAAGAGTTAACTAACAGCAAAACCAACCAACCAACCAACCAACCAACCGAACAACCAACCGTATACTTCTTCCGTGTGTGTGTGTGGGGGGTGTAATTGGATACTGGAACTGGTGAGAACAGTGAGTTGTAACTAGGAGAAAGTTTGAATAAACGAAGTAGAGTCTCCTGGATGCCACTAAAGCCATTTGAAAGATTAAATGTTAAACAAATGTCTAGAACACGTGTCTAACTATGTTTAATGCCGTCATCTATCTATACATCGATGACTACACACATACAAACTGGACAAGAACAGTAAGAGAAAACGCCAAATTTCTATGTAACATGAAGGTTTCTAGTAAACATATTCAAATTTACTTAGTTCAGCCTGATTATCACACAATAAATTTCAATGCAGTCTTTAAGTATGAAAAGATTCGACACACCATTCGTCTAGTCGGTTAGGACTTTAACGATTCCATGTTATCTGCTATGAAAATCAAGTCTGATTGTCTGCAACGTTCGACAAATTTCGTTTCTCGATCATTTTATATTCAGCGATAAAATCAATGGATTCTACCGTTATCTATATTTCATCTCTTCACAGAGTTCACCAGGATTTGGACACAGATCGCTTAGTGCATATATTTACCCAATCCCTCCACAACGGACAGGATGTGACACAAGGGCAATTTTTAAACCTAGCACAGATGGTTTGAATTCAGAGTTTTCCTTCTCCTATACTGGTATCCTAACCAATACTAAATAACACAGTCTGCCCTACTATTTACTCATATCCGAGGGAAGAGGGTTTCATACCTTTCCTAAAGGTATTAGCGTGAAGTGAAATACAAACAGCCTCGTACAGGATTTAAATTCGGGTCGCTGATTACATTTCTATGACGATAACCGTTACGCTAAGCGTGCCTCCAGATTACTTACAGAACCTGCTATACTGGGAGACCCATCGCTGTGTAAGGTCAATGATCTGATGCGAAACGGCCATTGTGGCATAACATGATGATAAGACTTGTCAACTATATTCTACGTTCCAAAAATGTTCAACTAATATTACCTAACCCCAAGCCTTGTCGACTGGGCTTTAGAATACCCGACTGCACCTCTGCAGAGGGTAAGACCCCCTATGGCTCCACCTTTTGGCGGTGGGTGGCGACCCGTGATGCTTAACAACGGAATCCTAGTGGCTGAGCAGTCCATGACATGCAACACTCCACTTTGACCCTTAGGCTAGACAGGCGATCGGAAAGGCCCACTGATCAATCGGCTGGTCACGTCAAACCTTAGCACCTATATGATTGTCCCAACCCTATTGCTCTTAGTGCAAGCCCCAACCCTTTTTATCATATGGCTGCTAGAATGCGGTGGAGGAGAGTCTCCATGTCCTAGGTAAGAAGTTAGACTATATCTAATGGTGAGGTTCCAGTTCTAGAGGTCTGGAGAAAGCGGAGCAACCCTTCATTACCACTGTTACCAGGTCTGCTCTGACCTGGAGTGGTAGTACCTGTTGGGTCCCATCTATAGGTTAAATAGAAAAAATGTGTTTAAAAAATTGAGTACCCATCTAGAATGTATAAAACAAAACATTTTCGGGATAAAATGACCCAATGAGTTGACATGCCATAAAATCCAACCAACCAACCAACCAACCAACCAACCTTTACTCCACAATAGTTATTGCAATTGTATAAAGATTTAATACAATACTGCTACTGACAAAATATAGAACTAGTAGACTTAAAGGATGTTAGGTGTTTTTAAAAATGTTTATTTAACAGTAAATAAGCTAATAACAGATAAGACAAAAATCATCTTTTTATTTAACAGCTGAACATTCTGAGATTAAATCAATTTAATTGTACAATGATTTTTCTCAATCCAAGCAGAGGAAATTATTATCGAATATTTTTTTAGAGGAAAAACCATAGGCACAAAATATTTGTTATTGCTATTTGTAGTCACCCAAATAAATCTTGATCAGGACCATCACTGCTTAACTACAGTGATTTTTTTGCGATGCCCGGTGCGTATCTTTTGACTATTCATATTCATGTAACTTCTCCGTATGTTTTGGTGCTTCTTTATTTATCAATTTCACTAAATGTGATTATTTTCTTCTGATTGATAATATTCATTATCAAACCGTCAAATAGACAATTAGTACATAGATGCGTATTGTAAGTCATAGTGTCTGTTTTATAAGTCAAATTTGTAAATGGCATCTAAGCGTAAAAAAATCGATATGTGCCTTAATTACAAGAGGAAACTTGATGCAGACAATTGATGACCTCCATCTTGAATTCATGCATACATATTCATATATAAAGTATTACGCATGAATAAATAAACAACAAACGATATTTAGAATAAAAGGTTATCTTCAAAACCAGGGCTTCTCAAAGTGTTCCATATAGAATCCAAGGGTGGAATGGAGGAGGGGATGATAAATTAGTTTGCATCTATAATCCTCTTTATTTAATGGTTATCGCCTTGGGAAATGGAAGCGGCGAACACAGTTCAAATACTGGATGCTGCTGCTTGCGTTTCACTCCATGCTATTCCCATTGGGAAAGGTATTAATCCTTCTCTTTTTTCCAGCTATGGAGGAATAGTAGAGTCGACTTAGCTCTTTATCCTTGGTAAGACACTAGTCTAGAAGAAGGACAATTCTGAATTCAAACCAGCACCTCTCCGCTTTAAAAAAATTACCTCTGTCCCAGACGGGGTCCAGTGAGCTTCGGCCACTGGATCGTTAAGTAGATTAATAGCGTCGATCCCAGGGGGCTATCCCCCAGGCAATACTTGACGCCTTGATTTAAAGGGGTAGGGCTGGGTTTATTGCCAAGCGTCTGAGGAGCCCCCCGCCTTGAGGGGGAATGCCGACGAGATCGACGCAATTTTCATGCGCTCACGTTAAAACGAGACCTTGTGTCCAGCGCTCATAAGTGGGATGAGAGGCAAATACTCTTATGTTGCATCCTATCCGAGGTCGGGAAGGTCACAAACCATATTGGACTGTAAAATGCCGAGCTAGACAGACGCAACTTTCAGGATTTTGAAAAATTTCCCGCAATAGTAGAAAGTATTTTGGATAACGACTCGTTGGACCATATGACATTTAGGCACCCCTTTTTGATCTCGATTAAGAAAGGATATGTTTTTTTATTTACACCGTCAATATCCGGTTGTTTTAACAGACGATTTTTAGATTTTTGATCTCGAAAAACTAACCCCTAACCCTAACCGCTAACCCTAATCCCTAACCCTAACCCTAACCCTTAACAAACAACCGGATATTGACGGTGTAAATGAAAAGAATGTCCTTTCTTAATCGAGATCACAAAGGGGTGCCTTAAGGTCATATGGTCCCACTTGTTTATCGATACAAACAACATTAAAAATTTACAAGAAGACTTTAAAGCTCGATTCATGGATTTTTAACATGGAAATTCCTGAATGGATTATTTCCCCATTTGATGTTGAAGTGGAAAATGCAAATTTAAATACCTTTTTTAAAGAAGAATTTACTGAAATGAATTTTGATCTTGAAGCAAAGTCTACGTACACATTTAAAAGAATTGGATATTACTAGATGAAAAAAATGTTTCAAAATATCCAAAGTTTTGTGCAACTGTAGAGCTTATTTTCTTATCTTTTCCAAGTCCGTATATGGTGGAATTTGGGTTTAGCCATTTGCATTATTTACTAATAGAGAACGTGTTGATTTTTTAGTTTAAACTCACAAACCTACAACTTAATATTCATAATCTCATCAGAACACTCTAACCCCACCTTTCTCATAAAGAATAATTCAAGAATTAAAGGTGCTGTGAGACTACCTGTTCTGCGCTCTGCACCTTCAATGCACGATGTCTAGACACCAAGCGTTGTGATATTCTGTGCTGGCCAATTTGAGGGCATGAATCAGAAACAGTGGTCACAAGGATTAAATAAAAACAAACAACAACTCCAAGTGTTTGTAAACAAGACGCGGATGGAAGAAGGTGTGTGTGAGACTTTGCTGTCTATCCAACTGGCTGCTACTCGCTACCTCTCTGGTTGTGGATTCGGGCTAACTACTGCTACCGACGTTAACACCTCTAGGGCCCGGGTTCTAACTACCGTGTGCTGGCGTTTAGCTATATTTATGTAAAACTCTCCTTCCCACCCATCTTCTCCGGACCACACAGATGACCAGTACTTAAATCGAATCGCCTACTTCTAGTCGTCATTAACCCTTAAAATTAAAGCCATTAAATATGTTTCCAGACTTAATGTTTTCGATACTTCAAACATTAATTTTTTTCAAAAGAGAATTCCTCATAAAAAATAGCCTCTTTGCTTTTAATACCTGGGTGCATAAGATATTATCACTAAGTGGCCTAACTTCATGGTGGTCGTACACGTCTCTTAAACTTTATGGCCTAATCTTTGGATTCGTAAAAAGGTCAACCAACCACCCCTTTTACTTATGCCTAGCTTTAAGCTATTCTCTTTCTTATTCATTTATTTATTTATTCTTACCATGTTCGTCTTCAATCATAGTATCACAGTGCGTTTACATTTATAGTTTGCTGATTCTTTTCTCATGTAAATTGTATTAAAATCTGGTAAATTAGTTATGTTTCGTAATCTAATATTCATCTAATTTATTTGTGCGTAAATGGGAATTAGATTTGATTACAAGTGGTGGATTAAGTAAAAAGTTTTAGAAGTCCTGTTCTAAATATATCGGGATTGTAATATTTTGACTCAAATATTCTGCAATGGAAACAGATACTATTAGGGATTATTTATTACTAAAATCTATAATAATTGAAAATCTGTGACTAAACATATAAAGGTTATAACTAATAACTAAACTCGTTATATAGATTTCTGTAATTCTATTTTATTTTTGGTTACAGAGTTGATACAATATTAGTTTTAGTAATAGAGTGGATTCAATGCTGTCGAGCATGGTAATAAATTATATCTTTGGTGTAGAACAAAGATAACTTATTAATGAGTTATTATTTGTGGGCGATATTGTACATGTGTGTGTGGAGAGACGTGGGTGTAGTATGTAATAGGAAAGAGAGGAGAGAGAGAAGAGAGAGAGAGAGAGAGGAGAGAGAGAGAGAGAGAGAGAGAGAGAGAGAGAGATTTGGTTTTCCTGTAAATGGCTTAAATGAAAGAAACTATTCTATTCAGGAAATCTTTCATTTAAAGACTTGAATATGAAATATGCGAGAAGCTAAGCAATATATATATATATATATATATATATATATATATATATATATGTGTGTGTGTGTGTGTGTGTGTGTGTGTGTGTGTGTGTGTGTGTGTGTGTGTGTGTGTGTGTGTGTAGTGTGTATTGTTCATTAGAAAACGGAATCGGAAACCCGAGTTCAACTTCCGGCTGAAATTGTTTAAATTTACTTCGCCTCTCTAATTTCCTTGGGAAAAAAACTATTTCTTTCTTTATCAATCCTCGCTGGAACGTCACCTTCAGCCATTTGAACTCGCCATTTTCTATTCTTAGAATATACACATGATGTTTTAAACAAATGTTAGATATAATACTCAAATTACTTCCACTCTGACCCTGAATGGTAGTACCTGTTAGAGTACCACCTATATATTTGTGGTCATGTTTAAAATCATTTAGTACTAATTATGCAAATTAGAGCATAATATTATCTATTGTCAGCAAGCCCAAAAACCAACCAACAACAACAACAAACAAATTAACATCAAATTGTTACATAATCTATGCCGTTGCATAAGATTATTGTCAATCCCCTGTAATTCTAAAGGGATGGCCCTTTTCATATCACGGGCGGGACTTTCCATTGAATAGTACAGAAAGCCCGCGAAAATACGTGAAGTCACGTGGGACCTGGTTGGCACCTCAGTTTTTCAGTTGGACGTCAGTCAGTGAAGATGTCCTGCCTTAAACTGGAACTCACACTACATACGCGCGCTATGTTAGTCAGAATTTAGTTGCATGAAATGTTTAGCTAAGGAAAATAAACGTTTAAGAAAAATAACACGGTCTTGTGATTATGAATGAACAAGGACTGAAGAAATTAATTAAGTGCGACCGACCACCAAGACGAAGTCAAGATGTTAGAAGAGACCTAGAAGAAGATGTAAGATGTAAAAGGCGACAGAAGAAGAATAAAAGAAATAAAGTAAGTAATGAACAGGATATACAACAAAATAAATTCGCTGAAATTTATTTCTTTATTTATAGGCTGAGATTGACACAAACATATAGTTAGGTAGGTAGGTAGGTAGGTAGGTAGAGAGAGAGAAGAGAGAGAGAGAGAGAGAAGAGAGAGAGAGAGAGAGAGAAGAGAGAGGAGAGAGAGGGGGGATTATATGATTTGCTTTTGTCATACTTTCATTTGACTGAAAATCACTTTCCCTGCAATTGTCCACACGCCATGATTATTTTTTCCTTCACCAAATCTAAATTCGTATTAGTGCTATTTAGG
Organism: Doryteuthis pealeii; assembly: GCA_023376005.1. Classification (NCBI taxonomy): domain Eukaryota; kingdom Metazoa; phylum Mollusca; class Cephalopoda; order Myopsida; family Loliginidae; genus Doryteuthis; species Doryteuthis pealeii. Next base: position 36,803,081 of record CM042156.1, read on the forward strand.
TTTTGGTTTTGTTTATGTATATCCCATGTCATTTAGCCGATTTCTCACAGCTGTGTCAAAAATATTGACACCCCATTTATTTGATATTTTCATCAGATTTTTAAAACACTCTACTGGGAACAACCAACATCTTTCCACTTTGAATTGCCTTCTTGAAGGCAGTTTTACGATCCTATCGTTTCAATTGACAATTCCTTTTGTTGGAACCATATTTTCTTTTCCATTAGGCATTCACAACGGTTTTTTAAGACTGAGACCCATTTGTATATCTAGACTTCTGTTGCTATTTATTATACTTACAAGATGATTTCATGACTTTGTCTTCTTAATTTAAGTTATCTCTTTTCTCTGTTTGGCGTGGAAAAATAAAACATAAATATAAATAATTTATTTAAGGAATATTCCATGGTATTGAAATGTTATGTTATCTTCAATACACTTGTGCCCCTAGAGGACAGTGGTCGAGTGTCACCAACACACAGCAGTAGCAGCCATCCCTAACATTAACCACGTGATGAACTTTATAACTAGGCATGACCGTGGCTATTCTTTCCTCTTTTTAGTTGTGCCATCAAGGGGTTAACACCCTCTTTCACACCCACACCCTTTGGGTGACTACTACTACAAAGTAAGGGCTTTGCTCTCTCTCTTCCACGAACTAGGCATACTGACAGAAAACCACGAAGGACTTCATCCATTCCCTCTTCTCAAGTGAGATTGCTATCTTGACCCATTGAAGGCTGATAGCAATTACCTTTTAATCACCCAGGATAACAACTAAGGGAGCACAAAGATTAATGCAACCTCGGAAAAGCTTCCACCCTTTGAAACCAATGCAGTCGAAAGGCCTGTTAGTTAGAATAAACTTTTTCCAACCCCAAACAAACCCACCAACTAATAATTACGCTTACTAGAACGGTGCTGCTAACCAAAAAACTACCCAAAGTAAACTAAACTAATGGACTTGCTAAAAATCTTACGGAGCTGAGAACTAAATGATAGCATACGGTACCTCACGATAGTGCCGCTATCTTTAAAGAACTCTTACTAAAACCTCGGGTTTGCTTGTCCGAACTAAACTTATGAACTTTCTACTCTTTTGTTTACCATTTTAATGTGCATACATATTGTATTTAAAACCTGTTGTATTTTCATATCGTGTTAACTCTTCCTTGAAACACCCATAAACCGCATTTTTTCTCACTGCTACCCCCTTTAATCCTCTTTTAATTTTTATAATGAAGAACAGAATATTTTAGCTGTAAATATCCCTACCCAAGTGTTTCCTCAAATATAGAAAAAGAAAAAGACCCACGTGTGTCGTTAATAAAAATTTTTTTCCTATTTTGATACCAAAAATTTAGTGAGTCTGAATACAGCTATTCCCCTAGTCAGTAGCAGGCCCAGTAGTTTAGGACAGACCAAGCCTTAGGTTCAGGATCATTCTTGCTTCGGTCTGCAGTCTTTGCGCTTGTTGTGCTGAAATATTGTTGTCATTCCAAATCTGATAGCATTCTTTTTCTATAATCCCTCTGTGTTGGGTTGCCTCTTAAAATAACATGGAGACTTGTAATGTTATTTTCTCTGGTAACCACACTTTTCTTCGTCCCTCGATGGCACGTCACTTGGCTCGCCTCTTAGCGCACTCACTTTTCGGTTACGCCTCTCAGGTGGAGCTACCATTCTTTTCCTTTGGTTAATTAATTTTTTTCTTGAAAGAACAAGAAGAGCACAGAACCCTATATGCATCTATCGTGACTCAGCTACCCCTGTTTATACAAGGCGTGTACTGATTATTTATTCTTCTTTCCGGGGATGATTCATCTTTTGTTGAGTAGTCTGAAATTGAAAAGTTGAGCCAACATTCGTAGCGGATGAGCGGTCGGATCCCCCATGGTTGGCCATCAAGGGAGCATCTGCCCATCATGTCCACACAGACCGAAGTCTGCGTTCCACTGGCTAATATACTTTATAATCGAAGATATTAATCATTGACCGGTGGTTTATAGTGTCGGTCTATACCTGACCCAGGGGGTTGTTTTAAAGGCCTGAGCCCTCTTGACCCATGACAAACTTATTTTTTTAAAATTTCAGCTGTACAACATAAATGCAATCACTTAACAATTTTACGCAACATTAATTGCTCAATTAAAACAAAACAATAAATGAATCTCAGCTAAGTTGTACTACTTACCGTATTTGACGGCAATAAGAGCGCAACGGGATCATACTTAAAGACGCCACCCCCATTTCAGACGGTCAGATTCCAGAAAAAAAAAGTTTTTAGTGTATTAAGCCAATATATTGTTGAAAACAGTTAGTGCGCCATTACACAAGCAGAACATAGCTGTATAAAAAGCAATTAAAACTATACCCGTGCCGTCTTATATGCCGTCCAAATCTGGTTAATTCAGTACACTAGCTGATTATTCACTTTAGTTTTTTTTAAATTTTTAGCAGTACAATAAATAGCCAAATCAAGTTTGCTAAGATATATACTTATGTGTTATAACCATATGAAGGGAAGGGTGGGACTGGGTTTAGGATTCCACGCGATATGCTGTAGATAGAACGGAAAGTGGCTCAAGAAATGATCAACTCAAAACAAGTCACAGGGTGATACGTTTTCGTCTGTAATTTCACAGACTCCTCAGTCATCTGAGATTTATTAAGCAAAGCAACGTTTAAATACACGTGGCCGGTGGCGGCGCACTCAACTGACCCAAGCGACCCCCATCCTCCCCAACAATTCCCCGCTCTCCTTATCTCACACTCACTCACTACTACTCCACCCCTTGACCTCCCCTATTACTCACATAAATCAATATATGCCCCCCAATTGACCATCAACCACTGTCACCGCCCCAGTACTTCAAAACAACTCCTCTTACCCCTCCACTCAACTGACCCAGCGAACCCGCATCCCTACCCAAAATCCCCGCTCCTCCTTATCTCACATCACTACACACTCACCCCCTTGACCTCCCCGGCGCCGCCACCGCCACGTTGTATTTAAACGTATGCTTTGCTTTTAATAAAGTCTCAATGACTGAGGAAGTTCTGTGAATACAGACGAAAACGTATCACCCTGGTGACTTGTTTTTGAGTTGATTCCATTTCTTGAACCACTATTCCTTCTATCTACCATATATAACCGCCACATCAACTTCGTGAGCTATTCTACATAGAGGAAGGACGTTCATGGCCTTACAAATGGAGAGAGTGAGAGAGTAAATAGATTAGAGATAATAGTTTCTTCTTTCTGCATACTGCTGGTCTTCTTTGTCTAGTTGGGGCCGCCAATGCTTCTCTTGTCATCTAGTGTGCATTCTGCTGGGGGTTGATTTTCCTTCTTTATTATTCTTCTTACAAGGGGCTGCGACTGGACATTGTTCTTTATATATAATTCAATTAATAAACAAGTTTGATTGTTTCTATATAATAAAGCCTTTTATTCTTCAACCCTGCCATGATTCCACCGGCGGGTGAGACTGGACCCCGGCGAGATGACAATACGTCTATGCCCTGAAAGCCGGGTCGAAAATTCTAATTTAAACTTATTCTCACGCATCTGATAAATGGCTGTTCTTAACTGGAAGCTGAAAGTTGGGATCATCTAAAATGTCAATTCATAACATCCCCAAACGGGCATGGAAAATTACCCACCTCCGCTTTTATCTAAGAAAACTGTATTTTAAAATTCTAAACTTACAGGTACGTTCACAATTTATTGAGCTGCTCATTAAATTGTAACAATAAGCCAAATTTTCAACTATCAATAAGAATGTTTACCATCATACGTTTATTAGTTATTTACTGCTAAATAAAAACAAAACAAAAAACTAAGTGTGTTGATTTCTTTTTTTAATTTTTTGTTTTTGAGAAGATAGAAAAAAGAGAGAATGCCCTAGGAGACATCTAAACATAAATAAATAATAAGAATCGTATATAAACAATTTTCTGATTGTCAAAATGTTTTACCAGAATTCAAAAATAAAGTTCAAACTCTTAAACCAACCTGTTGACACTCGAGGTTGTTCCTGTTGAGAGATCAGATCCAAAACTTTTGTGTCTTCGCTGATAAAGCTTGAAGCCAAGGGGTGGTACTGCCTGTGGGTAGACCTTGGCGTGAAGGAGTGAAGGTAAGATTTTGGTGGGATGCAAAGGAGACATGAGACTGTTCACCACGACTGAAAAAAACAATTTTTTTAAGGAATTAGGTTGTTTGCGTTGTTTTGTGTTTCATGGCATTCAACACTTTTTTGGGTCATTTAATGTCAATTCAAGTCATTTCTGACTTTTTTTTTAAGATAAAATATAAATAAAAATTTAAAAAAAACAGTCAGAAAAATCTAAATTACAAACTATCAAACCTCATCTAAAACATTTCAGACAAGCATAAGATAAGAAACGTGAATACATCTGTTTTTTTTTGTTTTTGCATTTCAAATCTGTCTAGGACAATAAATTAGATAATAAAGCAATAATATCTAGCGACAGTTAGATGCATATTATTGTGGACAAGAGAACACGAGGTTTGAGTGGCGGCGTGTGAAGGCTTTGCCATATTTCTCAACAGGAAGCGGGCTAGGCGTTTTGCCTACGTATGTAGGGACTGATCTAGAATCAGAACCCGCGTCCTTCAGAATGCAAAAGGGTGAAGCAGCATTTCGGCTGCGGGCACCGGATTTGAAAAAATTTTTCTTATAAGGTGCGTGCTAGATACCCGCTGCCTATTTATAGACAACGGCGATACAACCATGTGCATCCAAACTCTTGGCCAATCGCTGGAGTACTCTGCTCTGATCACCAATACTTATACCGCAGTACTGGCCATAAACTAACTCATAACTACTGCGACCTTTCGTGGACGCGGACCATAGGATTAAATCACTTGGACCTTTAACAATACGCAGGATAAGGACTTATTCGCTTACCAAAGGAATTTCATAATTCAGGAACTTACTTACTTTTTAAGCCTCTTTTCAACTGCGCAAGATTGACATGTTAAAAACTAACAAGAAGCCCACAGTCCTGTATGCTGAGCACAGACGCCCGGGACCAATAGGGCGG
>CM042156.1:36808253-36823253 GCA_023376005.1 Doryteuthis pealeii
GGGAGGAGATAAATTGACCTTGTATCGTCGCATCCGCTCGTGGCGGAGGGTTGGTCATCAACAGACACGTGTTTGAAGTTTAGTTCTTCATCAGTTGGCCGCTCGACTTTTTAACATCTACGCTCTAGCCGGGATCGAACCGACAGAATTTTCGTCTGTCAAGTTCCTTACCCTTGCGGCTATCAGCGGCCGTCAGTCTAAGGTGAACAATTAATTGCTACACTTTACGGCGGTATGTTTATAAATCACCGAGAGAACTCAAATTTGTAAACAGACGGTAACGGCTAATGCCAAACGGTGAAGTTACAGTTTAATGTCCCCCCCCCCACAGTGCTCAACCATGGAAGTGGGAAGCATATATATCACTCATCCACATACACGTGTTTGGAAAGTTTATCGGTATTTGACAAAACCTGTTTTGTTGGTTAGACATACAACAAAATGGTATAATGCAGAAACAGAAACTGTTCCTTGAGAACGAAACGCATATAAATTATCCCAGCAAGAAGACCAGACCTAGTATTGTAAAACAAAAAAGAGAACTTGTCAACTGGTGGATTTTGCAGTTCCAGCGATCACAGGGTGAAGCTAAGGGAAATGAAAATAAATAGACAAATACCTGGACCTTGCCAGAGAACTGAAAAAGTTATGGAATATGAAAGTCAAAGTGATACCAATTGTAGTTGGTGCACTTGGAACGGTCCCAAAAGGAATTGGAAAAAGGGTTTTGAAAGTTTGGAATCAGAGGAAGGATTGATACCATTCAGAACACTGGCACTGCTACAATCTGCCAGAATACTCAGAAGAGTCCGGAGACCTGAGGAGACTTGCTGTCACTCCGACTCCAGTGAAAGACCATCAGCTAACTCTGATGTGAAAACTCAAAAGGAGTAAATAATGATAATAATAAACCAATCTCAACAGCAGAAATCTAATCAAAGGAATAAATACCTGGACCGTCCCCATTATAAGATACTCTGGGCCATTCTTAAAATGGACAAAAGAAGAACTCAGACAGATTGACCAAAAGACTAGAAAATTAATGACAATGCACAAGGCTCTACACCCTAGAGACGATAGAGATAGACTATATGTATCAAGAAATGAAGGTGGAAGATGTCTTGTCAACATAGAGAACTGCGTACAGGCCACAATTCAACAACTCGAAGAAAAAATAGCAAAGACAAATTACTTATGGCAGCCAACAATAGCAGATGTAATATATGGACAAACAGAAAAACAACGAAAACTAGAAAACAAAAATGGGAAGAAAAACAATTATATGGACACTTCAAACGACAAATGGAGAGGTTGCACATGAGAAGACTTGGACATAGTTAAGAAGAGGAAATTCAAAAAGAAACTGAATCACTAATAATTGCAGCACAAAATAATGCCATAAGAACAAATTATATCAAAGCAAAAATTGATAAGACCCAACAAAACAGTAAACGTAGACTATGCGGTGACAGAGTTGAAACTGTAAACCACGTATTAATCGAATGTAGCAAACTAGACACGACTGGGTTGGGAAGGTGATCCACCGGGAATTATGCAAGAACCTAAATTTTGACCATACAACAAAATGGTATATGCATAAAACAGGATCTGTTCTTGAGAATAAAATGCATAAAATTCTCTGGGACTTCGAAAAAAAAAAGGACGGATCACCTTATCCCAACAAGGAGAACAGACCTAGTGCTGATTAACAAAAAATAAAGAAATTGTCAACTGGTGGATTTTGCAGTTTCAGCAGACCACAGGGGGAAGATGAAGGAAACGAAAAGATGGACAAATACCTGGAACTTGCCAGAGAATTGAAAAAGCTGTGGAATATGAGGGTGAAAGTGATACCAATTGTAGTTGATGCAACTTGGAACGGTTCCAAAAAGCTTGGAAAAAAGACTGGAGGATCTGGAAATCAGAGGAAGAATTGAGACCATCCAGAATATTGCATTGTTGCAATCTACTAGAATACCAGAAGAGTCCTGGAGACCTGAGAAGACTTGTTGTCACTCAGACTGCAGTGAAAGACCATCAGCTAACGCTGGTGTGAAAAACTCACAAGGATTGATAATAATAATAATAATAATAATAATAATAATAATAATAATCTTTTATTTATTTATTTAAAAGTCTGTAACAGCTGTTTCATGTTCAGCACAATCATTTAAATGAAAACTATGTTTTTATTCTCTCACTCCAAACGTTTGTATTTATTAAGCAGAGAAATGAATTCACATAAAAGATAGGTACGAAAACAAATTCATAATAAAAAGAAAATTAAAAAAAAAAATAACAATAGAAGTGAAATGTAAAATGAAACTACGTAATATACGAATATGAGTTCGGAGTTATGACCTCTTAAAAAACAACAAACAATAAAATGGTGTCCTATCACATCAGGTGAAATATGCAAGAGAAAAGATTAATGTAAGAATTCAGTGTCAAAAATAAAACGACAATCTGATAATTATATTGAACATGAAACAGATGTTTATGAACAAGAAAAAACTATATATATATATATATATATATATATATATATATATATGACGCAATCATTTCTCACAATGTCATTATATATATATATATTTTGGGAGAAATATGTGCTTAATTGTCGGCTAAAAAAAGCCATATCAAAACACATTGTTTATTTGTTTACTTCTCATATATATATATATATATATATATATATAATATATATATATATATATATATATATATATATTGTTTTTTATTTTATTTGGCCAGTATTGTAGTATTAACGGATTATTTTCGGTTTGTACGACTATCTGGGTTCTTTTTTTCAATTTTTTTCCCCAGGTGCTGTCTGGTAGTATATTTTTACAATCAAACTATTTGCCGGTTTTTGTCTTACCGCAAGGGTTTACCAACAAAGTTTGGTATATATATATATATATATATAATATATATATATATATATATTATATAATATAATGAATATCAGGGTATTTTACATAATTTTAAAAAAGAACCTCCCTCGTCATTTAGAATAACATTTTTCGTATGTAAGTGTTCGTAAAATGAACTTATCATATTCCATTGACTGTTCAGCAAGACCATAAGTGAGTGGTACTAAAAGTTTAATAAACATGATTTTATTTCAGAATCCTGACTCCATTCAGTTAAGAATAAAATAAGTACTTTAATAATCGGGTTGTTCTGGACAAATATATTTCGCATTACATTTGAATAAATCTTACTTAGTCTCCAAATATACAAAATTACTTTCTAAACAAATAAAAAAAATATATATCTATCTCATATATAATATATATTAATATATAACTCGGCGCTAGACTGCCTAACGTAAGAAAATTTCGTTATATACTCAGTGTGGCTCCACTAAAATGTTACTGGGTCTTACTGTAGTGTGATTATTGGCAATGTACCGTTGTTTATCTTGATGGGGGGGGGGGGTCAGTAAAATAACTACCACTATAAATCTTATTATCCCCGTAAGTGAGTTCGATCCTAACTGGTTATAAAAATAAATATACACAATTTGGGGCCTGTCGTAGCACAATGATCAGCAAGGTAGTTTTACTGACCAGTTCAAAAGTAATCATTTCAGTTCTCATTAGAGACTCCATTAAAATGACCTTGTGCCAGACTAAGACGAATTAGGGCCGTGATAGCTCAGTCGTAGTGTGGATATTGCTACATGATGTTGATGATGATGAGTGAAAATAAAGAAAAGTAAAATAAAGAACAACAAGAAGTGAAATGTTAATATGAGATGGGGAAGAAAGAAATCCAAAGAGAAAGAAAATAAAAAGAAGGAAAGTCAAGAAAAATGAAAACTTGTGAAGGAGAAAAGAAAATGGAAAGGCATAGACATGAATTGAAACGGGAAATAAGAATGTTAGAATCAGTTGGTATCGATATATCTGCAAAGTTACGATTTTTATATCTATTCTTGTTTCTATCTCCATCTATTCGTGTCAGTTCGTATCTATCTATCTATCTATCTATCTATCTATCTATCTCACCAGGGTCAATCCATGCAAATTCCAGGAACAATGTACCGTTGTTTATCTTGATGGGAGGTCAGTAAAATAAATACCACTATAAATCTTAATTATCCCCGTTGTGAGTTCGATCCTAACTGGTTATAAAGTAAATACACAATTTGGGCGCCTGCCATAGCACAATGATTAGCAAGGTAGTTTTACTGACCAGTTCAAAAGTAATCATTTCAGTTCTCATTAGAAACTCCATTAAAATGACCTTGTGCCAGACTGAGATGAATTAGGGCCGGGATAGTTTAGTCGGTAGAGTGTTCGGCTAGAAACCACAAGGTTCTTAGTTCGATAACGGCCCTCGCCAACTCAGCGTAGGAGTAGCACAGGGATCTGTGCGGTAAAGTAAGGAGCTGATGGTAGGTGTGGCGCTCCACCTCAGATGCAAAAACGATCTCCTTGGTCTAGCGCTAGTGAAAAGGGGATAGACTCCCTCGCTAATTGGCTGATACTTTACTTTTTTCTTTTTTTTTAAATTTTAAAACTGTAGTTGTGCAGCCATTTACCTCACATCACACAAACATCAAAGTAAGATAAACAAGACATGATGGGCAATGCTAGAACGTTCTCATAAACAATGTTCTTCTGTGGACTCTTACACATGGACACACCAGTGTTGGCCAAAAAGCAAAAGCTTACATTCATAAGCTCTATGTAGAGACTGGATGCCGTGTAGAGGACTTGCTAAGTGCAATGGACAATATGTACTTTAACTTTTACTTACTATCGCTAGTTTATTGTAACGTTATTCTTTATCGTCAGTTTATTTTTTGTTTTTTTTCTTCTATTTTTTTCTTTTCCGACCGTTTAATCGAATTTTCTTATCTGAAATTCTTCTTTACCATCCCAGCCGCCATCGCTAAAAAAAAAAAATAGTAAAAAAAAAAAATTAAAAAAAAAAATTAACAAACAAAACAAAAAAACAAAACAAATATCAAACATAAAACAGCACTTTTCATTGTTTTTTTTTTTGTTCATTCTTTATTGGCTCCATATTTTGAGCCTCGTTTTGTGTGGCTAACTTCTCACCTATCCAACTCTGCGCAGCTACCAGTTAGCAAAGGAAGATATAAAAAGTTACGAAAATTGCCACTGATCTCCGCGGGAGACAAACATCAACGCTTTTTTTTGTTTCTTTTGGTTTTAGCGTAACCACGTCAAGATCGGACAGCAAGAAAGGAATGTAGTAAATAAGCTAAAGCAGTAAGGATAAACGAATAATTAGATGCATTCTGGGATACGCTCCAACAACACCATATATATATTATATATATATATATATATATATATACACATATATATATATTGTATGTATATATATATATATATATATACACACGCACACACACATATATATATATATATACACATATATATATACACACACATATATATGCACATGTATATATAATATTATATATACACACCCAGACATATATATATAAACACACTTAATACACACACACATATATATTTATACACAGTACACACCATATATTATATGTATATAGCACACCCACAACATATATATATAAACACACATAATATACACACACATTATATTTATACACACACACAATATATATATATATGTATATATATATGCACACACACACACATATACACATATATATATATATATGCACATATATATATATATACACACACACATATAAATATATACATATATATATATATATATTATAATATACACACACATATATATATATACACATATATATATATATATGCACACACATATATATATATACATATATATATATATATACGCACATATATATATTATACACACACATATATATATATATATATATATATATATATCACACAATGCATATATGTATATATACACACATATATATGTATATATATATATACACACACGCATATATATATATACACACATATATATATGTATATATATATATACACACACATATATACACACACACACACATATATATATATACACACATATATATATATGATTCAGTAGATATCAGTTTATATCGATAAATATACATTCAGAGATTATAAGTAGAAATATAAGTAGAAATGATAGACTCTACACTTGAGTGCAGTGTATGAGAGCCAAACAGTTCAGTCAATGATGTGAACCGTTGAACTACCAACACAGATGACTTGTTTATTGTGATGAAGGATTTTGTAGGACCAGCCACCATTTTGAGATAAGCCGAATGTACCAGACATTCTTTCAAGCAACAATCTGTAAAGATTTTAAATGTCATCCTTGTCCAGTTGAAAAGGGCTTAAAGAAAGTCCTATGTTATGGAATCCTTTGGTAAGCGTATAAGTCCTATCCTACGTATTGGTAAAGGTCCAGTGATTTAATCCTATGTCCGTCGTCAATGAACTCTACAGTAATTATGACCAGAAGTGTGGATTAAGTATTGTATCAGCTTCAGAGTACTGCCAGTGATTGGCCAAGAAGTAGATCACATGATCTCGCCTAGTCTATAAGTATGGGCGACGATGTAGCACACGCCTTATATACCAAATTTTCTCAACACAATCCTCATCTTTTGAGTTCATATAATAGACGAGACTCTTTGATAACTATCGATAAATAGTAGGGCAGACTGGTATCTTCAGCCTTGTTAAAGCAACTGGTTTTGAAAGAAAAACCCTGTATTAAAAACCTGAAAGTATATATATATATATATATATATATATATATATATATATATATATATATGACCAGATAATTTGGTGGTGGTAATTTCTCTATTCCAAAACCTTTTTGATATAGTTAATTTTAAGAATTGGTAGTCCGATGAGAAAGTTCAATGCATGATGATTTGATAATTATATACAGAACAATATTTATAGGATTGAAGTTTATATATATATATATATATATATATATATATATATATATATATATATATATATATATATATGCAGTTATATTGGTAGGACGCACAAAGGTTGAGGTGTACAAATAAACCAACACGTCACGAGGGGAATAAGAAGCATTTCCCAAACCACATCCGGGCTCTCACAGACACAAGACTCTGCCATCGGTGATCACCTTTGGAATATAAATAGTTGTAAAATCAACTATAGTGATCAGAAATTTTCTTTTCTATGCAGTCACCATTTTTCCCCTAAAACACTCCCTGGTAATTTTTGCTGGGGACGTGGTAGCTGAAGTGGGGGGTAACGTGAAGGTATAATATACATTTTTTTCTTTCCTTCGTGTTGCTCCAATATTTACATGGTCTTATCCCCCTATTTTCAAAATATATACAGTTTGACTTTTAAACGAACTACCGGCTGTTACTTAAAAAAAAACCCGGTCGAAAGGGTCCTTAAGATTCTCCTTCTTTTGCTCTCTTTTCTTGTTATCTCAATTTCCTCCCCAGAGAATTGAAGATGATCTGGTATTGTGGGTCTGGTATTTTCTAGCAACTTACCTTCAACTTCATTGATTGAATTGTTCGTTTTTTTTATTATTTATTTAAGTCTGTCTATTTTGTTATCTACAGATATTTTTTATACTTCTCTCTATTTCTTCGATCTTTATATCAGTCAACCAGACTTATTTCTTTATCTGTCGTACTTGATCAATTAATCATTGAGGGATGTCGTCAAATATTTAATTCTCAAGCCACATCCGTCTTTTGGAGTCGTACCTAATTTTGAAAATTAATTAATTAATAATGAATTAGGCGGGAATACGGTCTTCCGATCTATAGCTCTGCTGATGAAGCCTAATAGGCCGAAATGTACATACAGAGATTGATTTTCTCGATTTTGTTTAGCCATACATTTAATAGGTATTCCCGCCTAATTCATTATTAATTAATTAATTTTCAAATTAGGTACGACTCCAATTAAGCACTTATTCTCCAAAAAATTATCGGCAAAAAGCCATTCTAAACAAACCTTGTTTACAACTTATCATATCGTCGTGTAATAAAAGTCACTAGAGAGAGGAATTTTAACCTACTCTAAACAAATCATAAAAATCTAAGAAGTTCGTTTGGTGTTGGGGTTATGGGATCGGCCTGTCAGCTTGGCAGTCCGGTTTCAAATCACGCACAGGGCGGTCTTCCGATCTATAGCTCTGCTGATGAGGCCTAATAGGCCGAAATGTACATACAGAGATTGATTTTTCTCGATTTGTTTAGCCATACATTTAATAGGTATTCCCGCCTAATTCATTATTAATTAATTAATTTTCAAAATTAGGTACGACTCCAATTAAGCACTTATTCTCCATATATATATATATATATATATAACCGCAAAAAAATATACCATATATATATAACAATAACCGAAAAAAACGATCGGAGTTGTAAGTAGCTCATAGAATGTCTAGCCGCACTGAAGAGACTTGATAATTCGAAACACGTGTCTGTGGATGACTATATATGCTCCCCATCCCCTGGGGTTAAGCACTTTGGAGGGGATTTCGCTGATGACCGCCAACTAAAGCGTAAACGCAACGCTCTCCTATAAAAAAGGTGGAGCACTCTATGGCGGCCTTTACATATATACAGATGTGTGTATTAAAACAGTTAAAATTCCATTCGCATTCTGTGGGTGTCGATAGTCAAGTGGTTAAGCTGTCCGACTGATGCTGAATCGATCGGAGTTGTAAGTAGCTCACAGAATGTCTAGCCACACTGAAGAGACTTGATAAGTCGAAACACGTGTCTGTGGATGACCATATATATATATATATATATATATATATATATATATATATATATATGTGTGTGTGTGTGTGTGTTTTAGTTTATATTTATTTGTATTGGAACAATTTTGCTACCATTGGTTTCTTGCTCTGTGGCAGTCTTCAGGCAACGAAAGTGTTTTGAAAATGATGCAAATGATATAAATATGGTCAAATGTGTGATTTTGGTTAACTGTATTTGCGTGTCACTTGTTTGTTTATAACAAAACGCACACATTTAACCATATTTCTATCATTTGCATCATTTTCAAAACACTTTCGTTGCCTGATGACTGCCACAGAGCAAGAAACCAATGGTAGCAAAATCGTTCCAATACAAATAAATATAAACTGAAACATTTATTTATTTATCTATTAACGCTCTATCACAGATATTGAGCACTCTTCTAATAACACTGTACGTTGGATTACTACTGCTTCTTCACGTATAATAGTGCCAAGCATACACATTTATATATATATATATATATATATATATATATATGTGTGTGTGTGTGTGTGTGTGTGTGTGTGTGTGTGAGAGAGAGAGAGAGAGAGAGAGAGAGAGAGAGAGAGAGAGAGAGAGAGAGTGAGAGTGTGTGGGTTTGTGTGTTTGTGTGTGTGTGTGTGACTTACTTTCGTTCATCCTCTTCCAAACATCTAATTATATACTTTACTCGCACCTAACATTTGGGCTGAAAAATCAGGAAAAATAAAGCGTCTTATACAGAGATAATTACGGTACATATCTAGTATTGTCTCTATATCATAATTGATGCATTTATATTGTTTGAAGGAATAAAAATAGAATTTTCAGAGTTTTTTTTAAAACTTCACCATCAAGTCATGCTGATAGCACGGATTCCCCAAGTTCTCTCTGACCATCCGTCTTTATCTCTCATCGCCCTTGGCAATTCTTCAACTCGTCATCTAGCGTCCGCACAGACGGGATGTATGTAAGTTTTGTTAGTCAACACTGTGTAGGGGTCCAGAGAAGAATGTCACCTATAAGTACGTCCTTACTTCTTCAGCAGTCCTCAGCATATCTTACTCGTCTTACTTGCATGTCTTTATGAGATAGGAGGCAAGTGGCCATACAGCTGCTGTTTTGTTTGGTGCTTCTTCCAGTATTTGTTCAAAATTTCAGTTGTCTTTTTGCAATCAATCATTAGACACCTGATCGAAAAGTTTATGTTAGTTTAGGTGCAAAGCATCAACAAACATTGTACCAAAAGTCATTCTTTTTTAAAAATTTTTTAAAAATAACTTTTAGATAATTTATGTGGGTAGACTGTGAATCCAGTAGACAATGGTAAAAATTTACGCCCCTGAATTCCCAGTATACCAAAATGTGGTTCTTCAAGTTATTATTATTAATGCAAACTTTAGAAATTTCACAATAAATCTTCGCCTTTTGCAAATAGAAAACTTCCTGACAGAATTAAGAAATGATTATTTGATATTTACACACTTGGATGATACGTTATTTCTGTACTTAAAAAAAAATGAAGCAACCTCCCATGAATAGCAGCTGTACGGCCAGAATCATTGGATGGTTCCTGTACTGTCCTACGCTCACCTTTTACGAGCAATAGACTCGCCTATGCAGGCTATATAAACAGTGATTTGCCCCACCTCATTTTGTAGCTGAGTTTCGTGTAGCTAAATAAAGCTTAGAAATGTTACGTCTGTTCTGAGTCTGTTTTACTTTACTGAACAAGCGTAAACTCAGCTAAATGTGTCAGGAACCACATTCTCTCAGCCATGACGGTATTTTATTGTGCAGTCAAATGCTGCAAGTTCTAACCGCCACTCTTGAATTTTGGCATTTTAAATTTTAGTACGCCTTTCGTTGCTAAACATGAAGGCCACCAATCTTTGGTCGGTAACTAAAGTGAAATGTTGTCGTGACAGATAATTATTCCACTTGCGAATGGCTTCAATAATTGCTGTCGCCTCCTTCTCAATTATGTGATATTTTAATTCGCTTCCTTGTATTGTTTTCGACATGAACGCAACTGGGCGTCCGCCTTGGTTGAGGATGGCATATATTGCCACGTCTGACGCATCGCATTCAACCTCGAAAGGTAGGCTTTCGTCTATTGGTTGTAGAAATGCCTTCTCCAATTCTTTTTTTAGTTGATTAAAAGCTTTGAGTGGTCTCTTCTCAAGTGGGAATTTTTTAGCGTCTATTTCTTTCTATTTTATCAAGGAGAGAAGAATGTAGTATCCTACGCTCACGTTTTACGAGCAATAGACTCGCCTATGCAGAGTTTCGTGTAGGTAAATAGAGCTTAGTACTTTTACGTCTGTTCTGAGCCTGTTTTACTTTACAACAGTTCCCATTTGGCATTTTCTCAAAGCGTTTCGTTAAAGTACAAGTGGTGTAGCCAAAAGATTTTTTTTCAAAATTACTTTCCCTAGCAACAGAAAACACCCTCTAGGCGTCGTAAAGATTAATTTTTGAAAGACATTGCCTGAGAGCGTGGGAGTTAAAAATTCAATATCAGAGGGTTTGTATCATAAGTAAGACAAATCCTCATATTTATCAAAGGAGTAAAAAAAAAAAAGAAAAGAAAAGAAGATAAAATAAAACAATTTGAAATGAAAACTGAGCCCGGTCCCTCTCAAATAAAATGTTGCATGCATGTAATAATCAAACAATTATTTTGAATATTTTCCACGTCAATTTTACACAAAATCGTAAGTATTTATTTATTTGTAAACTTTTTAGTTAACTCCTTGTTACTGTAAAAAAAAGACAAGAGTAAAAAAACAAGTTTTAAAATTGCCTATTCAAATTTTTGGTGTATATAGCATGAATATTGTGACGTAAGCTGTGACGTGGAGCTATGGCGTAGTTTTTGTTACAGACATAAATACAGACAATCTCGATTAATAATATATATATATGTTTTATTTAAAAAAATTTTTTTACTAAATGTATCTATCATTTGTACAACAAAAGATATTAACTTTTAAAACTGCTGTAGGACTTTATGAACAGCTTGAATTAACGGCTATAAAATGAAGTTCAGTTTTTGTTTTCGAACAAAATATCGAGTGTGAAGTATCAATAATGAAGTGTTAAAATTGTCTGGTTCTAAATTTCCCAGATGGCATTCGCCTGTTATAATTTAATACTAAAGTATACATAATTTCAACTTGTGATTCTCTCGTGAACTGAAGATATGTCTATCGGCACCTTGTTAGTCGATAAGAAGGAGGAAAAACCGGTCCCGAGGTCTTATGGGAATATATATTGTATCCTATGGAATTTATTGAAATAATCATAGGTGTGATAGTAATAGCATATGTAAAATATTTAATCCCTGTGGTGAGCTATAAACATTATTTAAAACAAAAGAGACACTTGCTAAATGGTGATAACCAAAGGAAGAGTTGCTAACCTCTGTTTTAGAGAGTGTTTCCTCTATGCATAATGAGGGCCTTTCATTTCTACGGAGGCCCATATGCGCCACTTATACGATACACACTGCAACGCTACTGAGATCAGCAAGAACGTCGAGCAAAGTGTTGGATATTCGAGGAGACTTGCTGTCACTTGACCCCCTTGATGACCACTAAATATGAGGGTGGGCTGAAAAGTTCGTAGGTTGAAAGTTGCAAATGATGACGTCATATCCGTTGTTTATGACTTTTTTAACCAATAGGATCCAATCACTGAACCGAATGGGAGAAATGTGTACGCTGCTATGTTGAAAAATAACGGACCCTCTCTCTCTCGTCTATTTCGACGCATGAGGGTTCATCCAATGAACAATCCACACAATGTTTTGTTTATAGTGGTGAAGGCTTATGTTGGACCATCTGCACTTTTTGGCACAGTCGATAGAAAGAATTGGTGCACAAGGAATGCTACAAACCCAATCAACGAGTTTTACTTCTCCTAAACTGCTTACCTATCCAAGGTTAAAGAGCCCTGTGTACTAATTTATCTATAGCTAGAGGGAGAATATATGAATATATACCTTTCCCAAGGGCTATTAGTGCTTGTCTAAGATTTGAACTTAGGTCGACGAGTCCATTTCCTACGACTCAAAACATTACGCCACACGCCTAAAAAACTGAAAAATAAACCTCATTTAATTACATTCCATGAGAGTATCTTGGTCAGCCTATGAACTTTTCAGTACATTTGATAGAAAGATCTATAATAATCATCGTATAAAAAAGACAAAAATAATAAGGAAACCATAATTTGTCCTTGATAATGAAACGTATAAAATTCTCTGGGACTTGAATACGGATGGATCACCTTATCCCAAGCAGAATACCAGACCTAGTATTGATTAACAAGAAAAGAGGACTTGTCAGCTGGTAGATTTTGATGTCCCAGCAGATCACAGGGTGAAAGATGAAAGAAAACGAAAAAACTTTGGCAAATACCTGGACCTTGCTAGAGAATTGAACCCCCCCCCCAAAAAAACAACCCCAAAAAAAAAAAAAGAAAACCCCCAAAAAAACTGGAATATGAGGGTGAAATTGATGCCAATTGTAGTTGGTGCACTAGGAACGATCCCAAACAGCCTGAAAAAAAGACTGGTGCATCTGAAAATCAGAGGAATAATGGAGATCATCTAGACAACAGCATTGTTGAGACCGGCTAGAATGCCCAGAAGAGTCCAAAAGTAGACCCGAGTAGACTTGTTGTCAC
The DNA here is from genome assembly GCA_023376005.1 of Doryteuthis pealeii. Lineage (NCBI taxonomy): Eukaryota > Metazoa > Mollusca > Cephalopoda > Myopsida > Loliginidae > Doryteuthis > Doryteuthis pealeii. Next base: position 36,821,704 of record CM042156.1, read on the forward strand.
TCAGACTCCAGCGAAAGATCATCAGCTTCCGCTGGTGTGAAAAACTCAAAAGGAGTGAAATAATAATAATAATAATAATAATAATAATAATAATAATAATAATAATAATAATAATAATAATAATAATAAACAAAAATCTCTGGGACTTTGAGGTACAGACGGATCACCTAATACTAGCCAGGGGACCAGACCTTGTGTTGATCAACAAGAAGAAGAAAAGAACTTGTCATCTCGTGGATTTTGCCGTTCTGGTCGATCACCGAGTGAAAGTGGGAGAAAGCGAAAACATAGACAAATACTTGGACCTTACCAGAGAACTAAGTAAACTGTGGAACATGAAGGTGAAGATCGTCCCAATTGTAATTGGTGCCCTAGGAACGGTCCCCAAGGGTCTAGAAAAGAGTCTGGATAAACTGGAAATCAGAGGAAGAATCGAGACCATCCAGACTACAGCATTATTGACATCGGCTGAAATACTCTGAAGAATCCTGGAGACTTGAGGATACTTGCTGTCACTCAGCCTCCAGTGAACCACCGGCTAGGGCGGGTAGACTTTGCGGTAATAGAGATGAGACTGTAAATGTAGCTGCGAATGTAGCAAACTAGCAAACGAGAATACAAAACTAGACACGACTGGGTTGGGAAGGTGATCCACTGGGAGTTATGCAAAAAATTAAATTTTAACCATACAACAAAATGGTATATGCAGAAACCAGAATCTGTTCTTGAGAACGAAACGCATAAAATTCTTTGGGACTTTGAAATAAAAACGGATCACCTTATCCCAGCAAGAAGACCAGACCTAGTGTTGATAAACAAAAAAGAAAGAACTTGTCACCTGGTGGATTTTGCAGTGCCAGCAGATCACAGGCTTAAGCTAAAGGAAAATGAAAAAATGGACAAATATCTGGATCTTGCCAGAGAAATGAAAAAGTTATGGAACATGAAAGTGAAAGTAATACCAATTGTAATTGGTGCACTTGGAACAGTCCCAAAAGGATTAGAAAAGGGTTTGGAAAGTTTGGAAATTAGAGGAAGGATTGAAACCATTCAGAACACTGCACTGCTGCAATCTACCAGAATACTCAGAAGAGTCCTGGAGACCTGAGGAGACTTGCTGTCACTCAGACTCCAGTGAAAGACCATCAGCTAATGCTGGTGTGAAAACTCAAAAGGAGTAAAATAATAATAATAATAAAATTGAGACCACCCAGATTACTGAACTGCTGTAATCGGCTAGAATACTCAGAAGAGTCCAAGAGACCTGAGGAGACTTGTTGTCACTCAGCCTCCTAACGCTGATGTGAAAAACTCAAAAGGAGTGGAAATAATAATAATACCACCAGGGAGCTGAGGAAACTTGCTGTCACTTCAGTGAAAGACACAAGTTACTATTGGGGGGAAAACTTGTAAAGAGATTTAATAATAACTATAATACCTTATAGACTAGAGCACTGCTTAGATCAGTTAGAATATTTAGAAGAGGCCTGGAGAGCGGGGGGGGGGGGCTTGCTGTCACTAAGACTTCAAAAGGGCACGATTACTATTGG
>CM042156.1:36825753-36828253 GCA_023376005.1 Doryteuthis pealeii
GGCCGTTGTCGTGTCAGTACTGCTGTATGGCTGCACCACCTGGACCCTAACGAAGCGACTAGAGAATAAACTTGATGGGAGCTGCACAAGAATGCTGCGTGTGATCCTGAACAAGACGTGGAAACAACACCCCACGAAAAAACAATTATACGGCCACCTGCCACATATCACCCAAACCATCCGAGTAAGACGGACAAGACACGCAGGACATTGCTGGAGAAGCAAGGACGAACTCATAAGCGACGTCCTCCTGTGGAAGCTAGCACATGGGCACACCAGTGTGGGCCGACCAAGAAAGACGTACATTGACCAGCTCTGTATGGATACAGGATGCTGCAAAGAGGACCTCCCGAGAATGATAAGCGATAGGGACGGATAGAGAGAGATTGTCATGGATATCCGTGCTAACAGTCCGACATGATGATGATGAATAGGGTAAGTGAGACAGGATCATTTTTCACTTCTCTTAACAACATCCATCTGACCTTAAAATTTTCTTCGGAGAAGGAAAAGGATGTTTTATTTTATAGGACTTAAATCTTATACTTATTCTCGATACTGTATACTGCAAACCTACGTTTATGAATCACTCTACCGGGTGAAAGGTAAATTTAATTAATACCCTTACACACGGGGCTCGAGATTGTGCCAGTCGATTCCGTGTTAACTTGGTCTCCGTCGTAAGCAAGTCACACGCATTCTACTTTTGAATAAACACCTACAGATTTGTTGAGACCTTACATATTTCGATTAGTAAGCCTGTCCTTTGTAATCAAAGGGAAGGCTTACTAGGACTTAATATCATTGCCTTGTAGTCTCAGATTTCCCTACACTCTTAGGGAAAAAGAAAGGGATTATCTCTTTTCTTTTCTTTTTTTTTATATACTCGTCCCATTTACATGGATATTTTATATTCGTTCTATATACTAGCAAATATATGCACCCTCCGGGTACAAGTATTTAAGTTTTAATATAATACAATATTATATTAAATTAGAAAGGCTAATGAAACTGAATAAGAATGCAGATAAAAAGATTTGGGGTATAATTGAAAAATAGAACAATTTTGAAAATAACTCTTCCATCATTTTCCATTACTCCCGTTTTTCATTGGTAAATTTTCGTAATTTAACTATTTAGTTAAAATAGCAAGTAAAGAATAACATTACAGTTATTTCGTCTTGTTGAGGAATTTCTTTTAAGATTTATCCCGAGATTTTTGCTTATATTCATTAAGATAAAACCAAACAATTAGAAATAAATATACTAAGCATATATTTATTAAAATGAAATTTTTAAGATCTATATGCAAATTAGCCTTCCTGTTCACATTGTAAACTGTTATTTTGTTGTATATATAAATACAATTGCATGTTATTAGTATGTAGATATTATTAACAGTCTTAATGATGTAAAACAATTTTATTAATAATTGAGATTTAAATAAAAATAAAATCATGGAGAATGTGATGTAAATAATTAAGGGAATTGTGACTTGTATAGTAATATAGTTTCGGTTACAGACAGACAAACCCATAATCTCCATTATAATAAGATGTTAACTAACTACCCCTCGGTATTTAGCCATTAAGTGAGGAGCGAAACAAGCTAGCTAGTTTACTTGTTTCTCTCCCCCCCACCTTTTTCTCTTAGAATTTAATAATTTTGTTAAGAAAATGAATAAAACATTCCGTCTCCTTATGGCAGTTATATATACATATTCTTTCCTCCCATATAGTGGATTTTAATTTTCTCCACAGAGACTTTATGCCTTGAAAAAGGGTAAGGGTTCACCTAAAATATCGGAATTAATCGAACCAGGGACAGAACAACAGCTGGATATTAAAATTCTGTTTTTTTTTTCTGTTTTTTTGTTTGTTTGTTCTTGTTCTCTTTTGTTTTCCATGCTTGATAATACCCAATAAAACAACGTTCACAAGAACAAAGTGTATACATAACAAATATATATAATATATATATATATATATATATATATATATATATATATATATATATTATATAATGAGGTGTTAATTAAGTGAAAATTATCATAGCATTCTATAGGATATTAACTCTTTTAAAAAGTGCCTAAAAATTTTATTAATTTATTTTTCTTAAAAGACACTTTTCTTTTGACGACAACCTAAAGTTTGAGAACAATGAAAAATAAATAAATACAAGGAAATATTCCTGTTTGTTTTATCACTTTTCTTACCCCCCTCACTCTCTCTGTCTCTGTCACTATCTCTGTCTATCTCTCTATCCCTCACACTATATATATATATATATATAGTGTGAGATGGTCACTGTTTCAGCTTTTACTGGAATGGCGTACCAAAGGCAGTATTATTGGTAGAGTGCTCAATATAAAATAGAGCTGTTATATAATACAATAAGATAAATATATAAAGGTTTTACATATCTATTTATTAGGTGACAAAGGAACATTCACAACCATATAGGTTTCATGCGATGCAATCATCAAGTGAAAATGTTTCAA
>CM042156.1:36829660-36832160 GCA_023376005.1 Doryteuthis pealeii
TAAAAAGCTATGCAAATATGAGGCGAAATGATTACCAATTGTAGATCAATGCAATTGAACTCCCAAAAAGCTTGGAAAAAAGACTGGAGATCTGGAACACCAGAGGAATTTGACCATCCAGAATATTGCATTTGTTGCAATCTACTAGAATATTCAGAAGAGTCCTGGAGACCTGAGAAGACTTTTTGTCACTCAAACTGCAGTGAAAGACCATCAGCTAACGCTGGTGTGAAAACTCACAAGGATTGAAAAATAATAATAATAATAATAATAAGAAATAATAATAATAATAATAATAATAGTAATAATAATAATAATAATCTTTTATTTATTTATTTAAAAGTCTGTAACAGCTGTTTCATGTTCAGCACAATCATTTAAATGAAAACTATGTTTTTATTCTCTCACTCCAAACGTTTGTATTTATTAAGCAGAGAAATGAATTCATAAAAGATAGGTACGAAAACAAATTCATAATAAAAAGAAAATTAAAAAAGTAACAATAGAAGTGAAATGTAAAATGAAACTACGTAATATAACGAATATGAGTTCGGAGTTATGACCTCTTAAAAACAACAACAAACAAAATAAAATGGTGTCTATCACATCAGGTGAAATTATGCAAGAGAAAAGATTAATGTAAGAATTCAGTGTCAAAAATAAAACGACAATCTGAATAATTATATTGAACATGAAACAGATGTTTATGAACAAGAAAAAAACTATAATATATATATATATATATATATATATATATATATATATATATATATATATATATAATATATATATATATTTAACTTTATCGGAAAGTAATGACGCAATCATTTCTCACAATGTCATTATAATATAAATATATATTTTTGGGGGAAATATTGCTTAATTGTCGGCTAAAAAAAAGCCATATCAAAACACATTGTTTATTTGTTTACTTCTCATATATATAATATATATATATATATATATATATATATATATATATATATATATATATATAAATTGTTTTTATTTTTATTTTGGCCAAGTATTGTAGTATTAACGGATTATTTTCGGTTTGTACGACTATCTGGGTCTTTTTTTCAATTTTTTTTCCCCAGGTGCTGTCTGGTAGTATATTTTTACAATCAAACTATTTGCCGGTTTTTGTCTTACCGCAAGGGTTTACCAACAAGTTTGGTATATATATATATATATAATGAATATCAGGGTATTTACATAATTTTAAAAAAGAACCTCCCTCGTCATTTAGAATAACATTTTCGTATCGTAAGTGTTCGTAAAATGAACCTTATCATATTCCATTGACTGTTCAGCAAGACCATAAGTGAGTGGTACTAAAAGTTTAATAAACATGATTTTATTTCAGTTTCAGTTATTCAGTTAAGAATAAAATAAGTACTTTAATAATCGGGTTGTTCTTGACAAATATATTTCGCATTACATTTGAATAAATCTTACTTAGTCTCCAAATATACAAAATTACTTTCTAAACAAATAAAAATATATACATCTATCTCATATATAATATATATTCATATATAACTCGGCATAGACTGCCTAACGTAAGAAAATTTCGTTATACACTCAGTGTGGCCTCCACTAAAATGTTACTGGGTCTTACTGTAGTGTGATTATTGGCAATGTACCGTTGTTTATCTTGATGGGGGGGGGTCAGTAAAATAACTACCACTATAAATCTTAATTATCCCCGTAGTGAGTTCGATCCTAACTGGTTATAAAATAAATATACACAATTTGGGCGCCTGTCGTAGCACAATGATCAGCAAGGTAGTTTTACTGACCAGTTCAAAAGTAATCATTTCAGTTCTCATTAGAGACTCCATTAAAATGACCTTGTGCCAGACTAAGACGAATTAGGGCCGTGATAGCTCAGTCGTAGTGTGATTATTGCTACATGATGTTGATGATGATGAGTGAAAATAAAGAAAAGTAAAATAAAGAACGACAAGAGGTGAAATGTTAATATGAGATGGGAAAGAAAGAAATTCAAAGGGAAAGAAAAATAAAAAGAAGGAAAGTCAAGAAAAATGAAAACTTGTGAAGGAGAAAAGAAAATGGAAAGGCATAGACATGAATTGAAACGGGAAATAAGAATGTTAGAATCAGTTGGTATCGATAGAGCTGCAAAGTTACGATTTTTATATCTATTCTTGTTTCTATCTCCATCTATTCGTGTCAGTTCGTATCTATCTGCCTATCTATCTATCTATCTCACCAGGGTCAATCCATGCAAATTCCAGGAACAATGTACCGTTGTTTATCTTGATGGGAGGTCAGTAAAATAACTACCACTATAAATCTTAATTATCCCCGTAGTGAGTTCGATCCTAACTGGTTATAAAATAAATATACACAATTTGGGCGCCTGCCGTAGCACAATGATTAGCAAGGTAGTTTTACTGACCAGTTCAAAATGTAATCATTTCAGTTCTCATTAGAGACTCCATTAAAATGACCTTGTGCCACACTGAGATGAATT
>CM042156.1:36834660-36850223 GCA_023376005.1 Doryteuthis pealeii
TTTCCCGAAAACACTCCCTGGTAATTTTGCTGGGGACGTGGTAGCTGAAGTGGGCGGGGGGGGGGGGTAACGTGAAGGTATAATATACATTTTTTCTTTCCTTCGTGTTGCTCCAATATTTACATGGTCTTATCCCCCTATTTTCAAAATATATACAGTTTGACTTTTTAAACGAACTACCGGCTGTTACTAAAAAAAAAAAAAACCGGTCGAAAGGGTCCTTAAGATTCTCCTTCTTTCACTCTCTTTTCTTGTAATCTCAATTTCCTCCCCAGAGAATTGAAGATGATCTGGTATTGTGGGTCTGGTATTTTCTAGCAACTTACCTTCAACTTCACTGATTGAATTGTTGTTTTTTTTATTATTTATTTAAGTCTGTCTATTTTGTTATCTACAGATATTTTTTATACTTCTCTCTATTTCTTCGATCTTTATATCTGTCAACCAGACTTATTTCTTTATCTGTCGTACTTGATCTCTTAATCATTGAGGGATGTCGTCAAATATTTAATTCTCAAGCCACATCCGTCTTATTCTATCCATAGCTCAGTCGGTAGAGCGTTCGGCTAGAAACCACAAGGTTCCTAGTTCGATACCCGCCCTCGCCAACTCAGCGTATGAGTAGCACAGGGATCTGGGCGGTAAAGTAAGGAGCTGATGGTAGGTGTGGCGCTCCACCTCAGATGCTAAAATAACCTCCTTGGTCTAGCGCTATTGAAAAGGGGATAGACTCCCTCGCTGTCTGGCCGATACCGACATTAGGCCGCCCCAACGACTTTACTTATTCCAATTTCACAATTTCATTACAAATGTACATTCCATCATAGTTTCAATAAGTTACTTATCTCGCAACCCTTTCTTTCTCTGTATAATCTAAACGTTCCAGAAGTCATTTGCACACATTTAAACTATAAAAGCCAAAGAAAGAAATAGATGAAAATTCTTTTGTTCAATGAAATTTTGGTTATTTCCTATAACCCAACCTAAAAAGGGGAACCACTCTGATTGACTGATGAATTATTTATTTATTTTCCCATTAAACTAACCCTAAACCCTAACCGCAAACCTTACCCTAACATTAACCCTAACCCTAAACCTAAACGCTAACCCTAACCCTAACCCCGTCTTTTTTCCCCTAGTAGATCGATAAATAAATAAATAATTTATCAGTCTATCAGAGTGGTTCCCCTTTTTTAGGTTGGAGTTATAGGAAATAACCCACATTTTTCTATTTGAGTTATCTGATTCCAAAACCAACCTCTGTAGAAGAACAGTAGTTGTACTATTTAACCCATAGCTGGGGGAAGAAGTAGTTCATATCTTTCCTAAGTCCGAAAGTGAACACAATAGAACGACTTGGGTTCGAATTCCCTTACTACGATGTTGCACTGCTGTACGTTATCCATTAGGCTATGGCGACCAGAAAGAAAACTGTGAGAATTCTAAGAAAAGTTGGAGGTTCAAAAATACATACTGACACTTGAATCCGACAGAATGTGGTACAGATATGAGGAACACAAGAACAAAACTCAGACAGACGTATGTAGGATATATTTCGCTTGAGCTTTGAGCTCGGCATCATCAGTCGCTTTATTGAATAAAGTGACTGATGATGCTGAGATCAACGTTCTAGCGAAATATATCCTACATAGGTTTATCTGAGTTTTGTTCTTGTGTTCCTCATATCTCTACCATATATATATATATATATATATATATATATATATATATAACCGCAAAAAACATATACCATACATATATAACTATAACTATAAATATGGTCAATACAGTTAACTAAACGCACACATTTGACCATATTTCTATCATTTGCATCATTTTGAAAACACTTTCGTTGCCTGATGACTGCCGCAGAGCAAGAAACCAATGGTAGCAAAATTGTTCCAATACAAATAAATATAAACTAAAACATTTATTTATTTATTTATCTATTAACGCTCTATCACAGATATTGAGCACTCTTCTAATAACACTGTACGTTGGATTACTACTGCTTCTTCAAGTATAATAGTGCCAAGCATACACATTTATATATATATATATATATATATATATATATATATATATATGTGTGTGTGTGTGTGTGTGTGTATGTGTGTTTGTGTGTGTGTGTGTGTGTGTGTGACTTACTTTCGTTCACCCTCTTCCGAACATCTAATTATATACTTTACTCGCACCTAACGTTTGGGCTGAAAAATCAGGAAAAATAAAGCGTCTTATACAGAGATAATTACGGTACATATCTAGTATTGTCTCTATATCATAATTGATGCATTTATATTGTTTGAAGGAATAAAAATAGAATTTTCGGAGTTTAAAAAAAAAATCTTCACCATCAAGTCGTGCTGATAGCACGGATTCCCCAAGTTCTCTCTGACCATCCGTCTTTATCGCTCATCGCCCTTGGCAATTCCTCAACTCGTCATCTAGCGCCCGTACATACGTGATGTGTGTAAGTTTTGTTAGCCAACACTGTGTAGGGGTCCAGAGAGAATGTCACCTATAAGTTCGTCCTTACTTCTTCAGCAGTTCTCAGCATACCTTACTCGTCTTACTTGCATGTCTTTATGAGATAGGAGGCAAGTGGCCATACAGCTGCTGTATTGTTTGGTGCTTCTTCCAGGATTTGTTCAAAATAGCACGCAGAATCATTGGGTGGTTCCTGTAGTGTCCTACGCCCACCTTTTACGAGCAATAGACTCACCTATGCAGGCTATATGAACAGTGATTTGCCCCTTCTCATTTTGTAGCTGAGCTTCGTGCAGCTAAATAAAGCTTAGTAATGTTACGTCTGTTCTGGGTCTGTTTTACTTTACTGAACAAGCGTAAACTCAGCTAAATGTGTCAGGAACCACATTCTCTCAGCCATGACGGTCGGTAACTAAAGTGAAATGTTGTGACAGATAATTATTCCACTTGCGAACGGCTTCAATAATTGCTGTCGCCTCCTTCTCAATTATGTGATATTTTAATTCGCTTCCTTGTATTGTTTTCGACATGAACGCAACTGGGCGCCCGCCTTGGTTGAGGATGACAGAGATGGCCACGTCTGACGCATCGCATTCAACTTCGAAAGGTAGGCTTTCGTCTATTGGTTGTAGAAAGGCCTTCTCCAATTCTTTTTTAAGATGATTAAAAGCTTTGAGTGGTCTCTTCTCAAGTGTGAAATTTTTAGCGTCTATTTCTTTCTATTTTATCAAGGAGAGAATAATGTACTATACTACGCTCACGTTTTACGAGCAATATACTCGCCTATGCAGAGTTTCGTGTAGCTAAATAGAGCTTAGTACTTTTACGTCTGTGCTGAGCCTGTTTTACTTTACAACAGTTCGCATTTGGCATTTTCTCAAAGCGTTTCGTTAAAGTACAAGTGGTGTAGCCAAAAGATTTTTTTTTCAAAATTACGTTCACTAACAACAGAAAACACCCTCCGGGCGTCGTAAAAAATATTTTTTGAAAGACATTGCCTGAGAGGGTGGGAGTTAAAAATTCAATGTCAGAGGGTTTGTATCATAAGTAAGACAAATCTTCATATTTATCAAAGGAGTAAAAAAAAAAAAAAGAAAATAAGATAAAATAAAACAATTTGAAATGAAAACTGAGCCCTGTCCCTCTCAAATAAAATGTTGCGTGCATGTAATAATCAAACAATTATTTCGAATATTTTCCACATCAATTTTACACAAAATCGTAAGTATTTATTTATTTGTAAAACTTTTTAGTTAACTTCTTGTTACTGTAAAAAAAAAAAAAGACAAGAGTAAAAAAACAATTTTTTAAAATTGCCTATTCAAATTTTGTGTGTATATAGCATGAATATTGTGACGTAAGCTGTGACGTGGAGCTATGGCGTAGTTTTCGTTACAGACATAAATACAGACAATCTCGATTGATAATATATATATATTTTTTATTTAAAATTTTTTTTTTACTAAATGTATCTATCATTTTTACAACAAAAGGTATTAACTTTTAAAACTGCTGTAGGACTTTATGAACAGCTTGAATTAACGGCTATAAAATGAAGTTCAGTTTTTGTTTTCGAACAAAATATCGAGTGTGAAGTATCAATAATGAAGTGTTAAAATTGTCTGGTTCTAAATTTCCCAGATGGCATTCGCCTGTTATAATTTAATACTAAAGTATACATAATTTCAACTTGTGATTCTCTCGTGAACTGAAGATATGTCTATCGGCACCTTGTTAGTCGATAGAAGGAGGAAAAACCGGTCCCGAGGTCTTATGGGAATATATATTGTATCCTATGGAATTTATTGAAATAATCATAGGTGTGATAGTAATAGCATATGTAAAATATTTAATCCCTGTGGTGAGCTATAAACATTATTTAAAACAAAAGAGACACTTGCTAAATGGTGATAACCAAAGGAAGAGTTGCTAACCTCTGTTTTAGAGAGTATTTCCTCTATGCATAATGAGGGCCTTTCATTTCTACGGAGGCCCATATGCGCCACTTATACGATACACACTGCAACGCTACTGAGATCAGCTAGAACGTCGAGCAAAGTGTTGGATATTCGAGGAGACTTGCTGTCACTTGATCCCCTTGATGACCACTAAATGTGAGGGTGGGCTGAAAAGTTCGTAGGTTGAAAGTTGCAAATGATGACGTCATATCCGTTGTTTATGACTTTTTTTCCAATAGGATCCAATCACTGAACCGAATGGGAGAAATGTGTACGCTTCTATGTTGAAAAATAACGGACCCTCTCTCTCTCGTCTATTTCGACGCATGAGGGTTCATCCGATGAACAATCCACACAATGTTTTGTTTATAGTGGTGAAGGCTTATGTTGGACCATCTGCACTTTTTGGCATAGTCGATAGAAAGAATTGGTGCACAAGGAATGCTACAAATCCAATCAACGAGTTTTCCTTCTCCTAAACTGGTTACCTATCCAAGGTTAAAAAACCCAGTGTACTATTTTATCCATAGCTAGAGGGAGAATATATGAATATATACCTTTCCAAAGGCTATTAGTGCTTGTCTAAGATTTGAACTCAGGTCAACGAGTCCATTTTCCACGACTCAAAACATTAAGCCACACGCCTAAAAAACTGAAAAATAAACCTCATTTAATTACATTCCATGAGAGTATCTTGGTGAGCCTATGAACTTTTCAGTACATTTGATAGAAAGATCTATAATAATCATCGTATAAAAAAGACAAAAATAATAAGGAAACCATAATTTGTCCTTGATAATGAAACGTATAAAATTCTCTGGGACTTGAATACAGATGGATCACCTTATTCCAAGCAGAATACCAGACCTAGTATTGATTAACAAGAAAAGAGGTCAGCTGGTATATTTTGAAGTCCCAGCAGATCACAGGGTGAAGATGAAAGAAAACGAAAAAATAGACTAATACCTGGACCTTGCTAGAGAATTGAAAAAACAAAACAAAAAACAAACAAACAAACAAACAAAAAACTGTGTAATATGAGGGTGAAATTGATGCCAATTGTAGTTGGTGCATTAGGAACGACCCCAAACAGCTTGCAAAAAGACTGGTGGATCTGGAAATCAGAGGAATAATTGAGATCATCTAGACAACAGCATTGTTGAGACTGGCTAGAATGCCCAGAAGAGTCCAAGAGTAGACTTGTAGTAGAGTAAACCTGAGTAGACTTGTTGTCACTCAAACTCCAGCGAAAGATCATCAGCTTACGCTGGTGTGAAAAACTCAAAAGGAGTGAAATAATAATAATAATAATAATAATAATAATAAAATAAAAATCTCAGGGACTTTGAGGTACAGACGGATCACCTAATACTAGCCAGGGGACCAGACCTTGTGTTGATCAACAAGAAGAAGAAAAGAACTTGTCATCTCGTGGATTTTGCGGTCCCGGCCGATCACCGAGTGAAAGTGGGAGAAAGCGAAAACATAGACAAATACTTGAACCTTGTCAGAGAACTAAGAAAACTGTGGAACATGAGTTATTAATTGTAATTAGTGCCCTATGAACGGCCCCAAGGGTCTAGAAAAGAGTCTGGATAAACTGGAAATCAGAGGAAGAATCGAAACCATCCAGACTACAGCATTATTGAGATCGGCTGAAATACTCAGAAGAATCCTGGAGACTTGAGGATACTTGCTGTCACTCAGACTCCAGTGAACCACCGGCTAGGGCGGGTAGACTTTGCGGTAATAGAGATGAGACTGTAAACCATATACTCTGCGAATGTAGCAAATTAGCAAACGAGAATACAAAACTAGACACGACTGGGTTGGGAAGGTGATCCACTGGGAGTTATGCAAAAAATTAAATTTTAACCATACAACAAAATGGTATATGCAGAAACCAGAATCTGTTCTTGAGAACGAAAACGCATAAGATTCTCTGGGACTTTGAAATAAAAACGGATCACCTTTATCCCAGCAAGAAGACCAGATCTAGTGTTGATAAAAAAAGAAGAACTTGTCAACTGGTGGATTTGCAGTGCCAGCAGATCACAGGGTTAAGCTAAAGGAAAATGAAAAATGGACAAATATCTGGATCTTGCCAGAGAACTGAAAAAGTTATGGAACATGAAAGTGAAAGAAATACCAATTGTAATTGTGCACTTGGAACAGTCCCAAAAGGATTAGAAAAGGGTTTGGAAAGCTTGGAAATTAGAGGAAGGATTGAAACCATTCAGAACACTGCACTGCTGCAATCTACCAGAATACTCAGAAGAGTCCTGGAGACCTGAGGAGACTTGCTGTCACTCAGACTCCAGTGAAAGACCATCAGCTAATGCTGGTGTGAAAACTCAAAAGGTGTAAAATAATAATAATAATAAAATTGAGACCACCCAGATTACTGCACTGCTGTAATCGGCTAGAATACTCAGAAGAGTCCAAGAGACCTGAGGAGACTTGTTGTCACTCAGCCTCCTAACGCTGATGTGAAAAACTCAAAAGGAGTGGAAATAATAATAATACCACCAGGGAGCTGAGGAAACTTGCTGTCACTTCAGTGAAAGACACGAGTTACTATTGGGGGGAAAACTTGTAAAGAGATTTAATAATAACTATAAGACCTTATAGACTAGAGCACTGCTTAGATCAGTTAGAATATTTAGAAGATCCCAGGAGAGCGGGGGGGGGAGGGGGCTTGCTGTCACTAAGACTTCAACAAGGGCACGAATTACTATTGGTGAAAACTCGCAAACTTTATAGAAAGTGCTGGCAGCTTTAATAAAAGAAATATGAAAATTAATGGGAATTCTAATGAAATATTGATTCTCTTCAAACGTGTTTACACCCATTTTCTATCGAGTAAGTTTCCACAAGTATAAACTATTACAATGAGAGATAGATAGATAGATAGAGAGAGAGAGAAGACAGACAGAGAGACAGAGAGAGAGAGACAAGTGAGATAGACAGAGATAGAGAGACAGAGTGAGAGAGAGAGAGAAAGAGGAGACAGAGACAGGTGGAGAGAGAGAGAGAGAGAGAGAAAGAGAGAGAGAGAGAGAGAGAGAGACAGACACACACACACACACAGAGAGAGAGAGAGAGAGAGAGAGAGAGAGAGAAAGAGAGAGAGGAGAAACAAACAGACAGACAGACATAGAGGGAGAAGGGGGAGAGAGAAGGGGAGACAGAGAAAAAGAGAAAGATAAAGAGATAGGCTGACAGAGGAGAGAAGGGGTCAGACGAAGAGAGAGAGAGAGAGAGAGAGAGAGAGAGAGAGAGAGAGGAGAGACAGAGAAAGAGAAAGAGAGAGAGAGAGAGAGGAGAGAGAGAAAGAGAGAGAGAGAAGGGGGAGAGGGGACTAATGGTGGTAGTGGTGGTGGTGCGGGAACAACCAATGTAAGCCCTGTCATACTTTTCTTTCTTTTGCAGAAACCATTTACGAGATCAACGATGACGGTCGGTTATAAACAGGAACCAATGAACGTGACATTCCTCGTCATTTTTCTTTTTTGCAGGGGGGGGGGGGCTTACCACTCAGACATTTGATGGCGATTCTTTTTTATGTCAGCCAATAAACGATCAGTCGGCGTAAAAAAAAAAAAGGTATGAAAGAAAGAAAAAAAGAAAAAGGAAAGAAAGAAGAAAACTACGTGTCGAGAATAGTTTCTTATAAATCTAGTGGTTTTTATTGTTGTTATTGCTTCGGTATACGAATTACTCACTCACACACACACACACGCACACACACACACACGCACACGCACACGCATGCAAGCACGCACGCACACACACACACACACACACACACACACAATTATATTTGAAAAAGTGATGTGACAAACAGGAATATTTATTGTTTGGAGGTTGATTTTGAAGGCTATCACAATGCAGGTGTAAAGAAAAAATAATAAGGTAACAATGGTGTTGTGTGTTAACCTGTAATTTATTCTTGAATTTTCGAGATAAAATCTCTTTTTCAGAAGATCACTGGAATGGAGTCGTCTTCTTATGGCATTTCTAGTTAAATGAATTTTTTTTGAAAATGTTACAGATGGTATTTTTTTTATAACTGTATTCTCGTGTTGCATGTTTACGTGAATGCGTTTTTTTTTGTTGTACGTGTGCGTATGTTGTCATGCGCGTGTGCATGAAAATGCGTGTATATATATATATATATATAATATATATATATATATAATATATTATATATGTTGGTTTGGAGGTTGGTTTTGAAAGGCTATCACTATGCAGGTATAAAGAAAAATAGGTTAACAATGGTGTTGTTTGGTAACCTGTGATTTATTCTTAATATTAATATTTCGAGATAAAATCTCTTCTTCAGAAGAACACTGGAACTGAAGTAGTTGTCATCTTGCTATTGCATTTTTAACAAAAAATGCCATAGCAAGACAACTACTTCAGTTCCAGTGTTCTTCTGTAGAAGAGATTTTATCTAGAAATATTTTATGTCCGTCGAATTTAGTTTTAATGATATTATGTATCGACAGACTGACGGAATACCTAGAGGACATTGTTGTCTAGTCCTAATAAACCCTATGTTGATATTGGCATTTCAGTCTCGGAAGACTATAATATAGTTTTTGTGCCCCTGAAGTTACATGTGACTGTGAAGTCCAATGTTTGAAAAACATTCTCGACCACAGATGTCGCATTTGAAGGCTGTCCATGTAGATGTTGATGTGTCGGTGTTTTGTTGCCGCTGCTTTCTTCTGGACCTCTTAGCTTCATGGTGTTGTGTCAGGGTGACTTCTGACATGAACAGTCCTCTATGGAGAGCCTGTCGCCACCGAGAACGGTCCTCTAAAAGCCTCTGTATAATTTCGCTATGTAGACGACACTTTTTGTCTCTTTAATAGTGTAAGTTGAGAATTATCTTTTGTTTTCGGTAGAACAATTTAGGTACTGAGGCAGTAATATCTCCTCTACAGAAAACGATGTTAATGCACGCATAGGAAAGACATGGTCCTTTATAAATAAATTATCACTCATATGGAAAGCCAGTCTCACAGAAAAAAATAAAGAGACAATTCTTCCAGGTCTTTGTCGTGTCAGTACTGCTGTATGGCTGCACCACCTGGACCCTAACGAAGCGACTAGGGAATAAACTTGATGGGAGCTGCACAAGAATGCTGCGTGTGATCCTGAACAAGACACCCCACGAAAAAACAATTGTACGGCCACCTGCCACATATCACCCAAACCATCCGAGTAAGACGGACAAGACATGCAGGACACTGCTGGAGAAGCAAGGACGAATTCATAAGTGACGTCCTCCTGTGGAAGCTAGGACATGGGCACGCCAGTGTGGGCCGACCAAGAAAGATGTACATTGACCAGCTCTGTGTGGATACAGGATGCTGCATAGAGGACCTCACGAGAATGATGATCGATGGAGAGAGATCGTCATGGATATCCGTGCTAACAGTCCGACATGATGATGATGAATAGGGTAAGTGAGACAGAATCATTTTTCACTTCTCTTAACAACATCCATCTGACCTTAAAATTTTCTTCGGAGAAGGAAAAGGATGTTTTATTTTATAGGACTTAAATCTTATACTTATTCTCGATACTGTATACTGCAAACCTACGTTTATGAATCACTCTACCGGGTGAAAAGTAAATTTAATTAATACCCTTACACACGGGCACGAGATTGTGCCAGTCGATTCAGTGTTAACTTGGTCTCCGTCGTAAAGCAGTCACACACATTCTACTTTTGAAATAACACCTACAGATTTGTTGAGACCTTACATATTTTGATTAGTTAAGCCTGTCCTTTGTAATCAAAGGAAGGCTTACTAGGACTTAATATCATTACCTTTGCAGTCTCAAATTCCCTTCACTCTTAGGGAAAAAGAGAAGGATTATCTCTTTTCTTTCATTTTTTTATATACTTGTCCCATTTACATGGATATTTATATATACGTTCTATATACTAGCAAATATATGCACCCTCCGGGTACAAGTATTTAAATTTAAATATAATACAATATTATATTAATTATAGAAAGGCTAATGAAACTGAATAAGAATGCAATAAACAGATTTGGGGTATAATTGAAAATAGAACAACTTTGAAACTAACTCTTCCATCATTTTCCATTACTCCCGTTTTTCATTGGTAAATTTTCGTATTTAACTATTTAGTTAAAATAGCAAGTAAGAATAAAATTACAGTTATTTCGTCTTGTTGAGAATTCTTTTTTAAGATTATCCCAGAGATTTTTGCTTATATTCATTAAGATAAAACCAAACAATTAGAAATAAATATACTAAGCATATATTTATTAAGATTAAATTTTTAAGATCTATATGCAAATTAGCCTTCCTGTTCACATTGTAAACTGTTATTTTGTTGTATATATAAATACAATTGCATGTTATTAGTATGTAGATATGGTCGACAGTCTTAATGATGTAAAACAATTTTATTAATAATTGAGATTTAAATAAAAATAAAATCATGGAGAATGTGATGTAAATAATTAAGGGAATTGTGACTTGTATAGTAATATAGTTTCGGTTACAGACAGACAAACCCATAATCTCAATTATAATAAGATGTTAACTTTAACTACCCCTCGGTATTTAGCCATTAAGCGAGGAGCGAAACAAGCTAGCTAGTTTACTTGTTTCTCTCCCCCACACCTTTTTCTCTTAGAATTTAATAATTTTGTTAAGAAAATCAATAAAACATTCCGTCTCCTTATGGCAGTTATATATACATATTCTTTCCTCCCATATAGTGGATTTTAATTTTCTCCACAGAGACTTTATGCCTTGAAAAAGGGTAAGGGTTCACCTAAAATATCGGAATTAATCGAACCAGGGGACAGAACAACAGCTGGATATTAAAATTCTGTTTTTTTTTGTTCTGTTTTTTTTTTCTTTTTGTTCTGTTTTTTTTCCATGCTTCATAATACCCAATAAAACAACGTTCACAAGAACAAAGTGTATACATAACAAATATATATATATATAATATATATATATATATATATTATATATATATATATATATATATATATATAATGAATAGTGAATGAAAAAATGAGAAAGTATTTGCATGGAAAGGTGCTCAATATCACCAATTATATATATATATATATATATATATATATATAATATATATTATATATTATATATATATTTATTATGTATACAATAACATATATAGAATGCTATGATAATTTTCACTTAATTACCATCATTATATATATATATATATATATATATATATATATATATATATATATATATATATATATATATATATATAAGAAAAATTTGAAAAAACAAGTGTCCGAAAATTGTGATGAATTTAATTATCGATCTTTAAAACATTTCGGTTTCATTGAACCTTCATCAGGATGTATTCTGGGGTGAAGAAAATGATGGATGTTTTTATATGTGACAGGAGATGAAAATCTTTTTAGTTATGTGAAAACATCCATCATTTTCTTCACCCCAGAATACATCCTGATGATGGTTCAATGAAACCGAAATGTTTTAAACATCGATAATTATCACATTTTCGGAAAACTTGTTTTTTCAAATTTTCTTTATATTGTCGGATTTATTTTCCATATTTACTCCCATATATATATATATATATATATATATATATATATATATATATATATATATATATATATATATATATATATATATATAATGAGGCGGTAATTTAAGTGAAAATTATCATAGCATTCTATAGGATATTAACTCTTTTAAAAAGTGCCTAAAAATTTTCTTAATTTTTTTTTCTTAAAAGACACTTTTTCTCCTGACAACAACCTAAAGTTTAAGAACAATGAAAAATAAATAAATACAGGAATATTCCTGTTTGTTTTATCACTTTTTTACCCCCCTCACTCTCTCTGTCTCTGTCACTATCTCTGTCTATCTGTCTATCTCTCTATCCCTCACACACACACTAATATATATATATATATAGTGTGAGATGGTCACTGTTTCAGCTTTTACTGGAATGGCGTACCAAAGGCAGTATTATTGTTAGAGTGCTCAATATAAAATAGAGCTGTTATATAATATAATAAGATAAATATATAAAGGTTTTACATATCTATTTATTAGGTGACAAAGGAACATTCACAACCATATTGGTTTCATGCGATGCAATCATCAAGTGAAAATGTTTCAAATGCATCTTCACCTGATGATTGCATCGCATGAAACCAATATGGTCGTGAATGTTCCTTTGTCACCTAATAAATAGATATGTAAAACCTTTATATACTTGTCTTATTATATTATATTATATATATATATATATATATATATATATAGAGAGAGAGAGAGAGAGAGGGGAGGGACAGAGGTTAGGTGGCTGCGCGTGATTACCTTGACTTGATTGGCTGCCGATCTCCGTGTGTACCATGGGCTGCCGGTCCAGAGGTAGAGTTTCGGCTATACTTCCTATGGACGCTGGTTCGACCACATAGTGTCGGAGATCATGGTATACATTGCTGAGAGACCAATATAAACTCGAAACAGCTGTCCAGGTTCTGTATGTCGCACACGGTGTTTGCCAAATTTTCTGGTAGTGGTAGTTTAATATATATATATATATATATTATATATATATATATATGTGTGTGTGTGTGTGTGTGTGTGTGTGTGTGTGTAGTCGATGTCATGAAGTGTGTTCAAAGAGAATCACAGAAACTCAAGATCTAGTTACTATGGCAAAAATTTACTCCCAGTCAATCAACACACTTATTCCATAGAGTTTTCCATTGGTCGAAGCAACTGTGAAACTCCTCTTTTAATATGGCATGAAGCTGTGCCGTTGTATTTCTTTCAATAACTTCCCTGTCCTAAAATCCTACCCATCTTATTCTATCAGTTTTTTAAAAGTATTTTCTAAGATCTGCGAGATATCTGTCTATCTATCTATCTATCCATCTATCTATCTTAGTCTGTTCATATCTATCTATCTATCTATCTATCTATCTATCTATCTTAGACTGTTCATATCTATCTATCAGTCTGTTTATATCTATCTATCTATCTATTTTAGTCTGTTCATATCTATCTATCTATCTATCTATCTACTATTTTTAGTCGGTTCATATCTATCTATCTATCTATCTATCTATATCTATCAGTTTATTAATTATCTCTCTATCGATCTATTTTTCTCATCTATTCTTATAACTTTTATTGACCGACATGCCTTTTCTTTCTTTCTTTCTTTCTTTCTTTCTTTCTGTCTTTCTTTCTTACTTTCTTTTTTTCTTCTTCACTTTCTTGTTCTTAGTCTCACCTTCCATATACTTAGCTTTTTTTCTCCTCTATATGATATATCTATCTATCTATCTTCTTCTATCTTAGTCTGTTAATTATCTATCATCTTAGTCTGCTCATATCTATCTATCTATCTATCTATCTATCTATCTATCTATCTATTTTAGTCTGTTCATATCTATCTATCTATCTATCTATCTATCTATCTATCTCTCAGTTTATTAATTATCTCTCTATCGATCTATTTTCTCATCTATTTTTATAACTTTTATTGACCGACATGCCTTTTCTTTCTTTCTTTCTTTCTTTCTTTCTTTTCTTCTTCTTTCTTTCTTGTTCTTAGTCTCACCTTCCATATACTTAGCTTTTTCTTTTTTGCCTCTATATGAGGGTGTGCGCAACGATCGAGAAACTAGATCTACGCACACACTTTCCTGTTTGCCGTCTCCCGCCCTCTAATGTGTTTTCGGTCATCTCATTTCGAGGGGTTTATGGCAGACAAAATGCGCATGCACAAACGGCCGGCAATTTGCAATCGTGTGTCTTTATCCCCCGGGGAAATAAATCATGCTTAAAAAGTCGACAAACACTTAACAACCCAAGAAACTGATCCCAGATCCGTGTCTAACAGCAACAATGTCATTTCGACACGCAAAAATCAAGCAGGACCTTTGACTTCAGGATTTTAGTGAGCGCATTTTCTGTTGCGCATCTACGATCGATGCTGTAGACTTCCGGTCTTTCGCCTTGTCAATTCTTTTGACCTCGGTGTTTTAAGAAACAGCGAGAGAAAATTGTTTGCTAAGAGTACGCTAAAAAAACAAAACAAAAAAAAACAAAAACAATACAACACACAGAATGGCAACACAACACACAGAATTCGCCTGTGTGTAAAAGAGAAGGGTAATTTTTCAGTTGTCCTATTGTGTGTTAAAGCGAATAGCTGGTGTGTTCAGACGAGACAACACAAATTGAAATTCTCAGACGAAATTAAGACAATTTATAAAGGGGGCGGTTATCCAGGTGTATTATATTGCCGCTTTGTTCACTCTGTCCCAAATCTGCGTTATTCTTTTATTTATTGTTTTGTCTCGTCTGAACACACCAGCTATTCGTCTTTACCACACAAATAAGGACAATGAAAATTACCCTTCTCTTTTTACACACAGGCGAATTCTGTGTGTTGTTGTGCATTCTGTGTGTTGTATTGTTTTTGTTTTTTTGTTTTGTTTTTTTTTTAGCGTACTCGTTAGCAAACAATTTTTCTCTCGCTGTTTCTTAAACACCGAAGGTCAAAAGAATTTGACAAGGCGAAAGACCGGAAGTCTACAGCATCGATCGTAGATGCGCAACGAAAAATGCGCTCAACTAAAAATTCCTGAAGTCAAAGGTCGCTTTGTTTTGCGTGTCCGAAATGACATTGTTGCTGTTCAGACACGGATTGGATCATTTCCTTGGTTGTAAGTGTTTTGTCGACTTTTAAGCATGATTTATTTCCCCCGGGGGAAAAGACATCACGGATTGCAAATTGCCGTGCCCGTTTGTCATGCGCATTTTTTGTCTGCCAATAAACTCCACGAATGAGATGACCGAAACCATAGAGGCGGGAGACGGCAACAGGAAAGTGTTGCGTAGATCTAGTTTTCTCGATCGTTGAGCGCAACCCTCATATAGAGGCAAAAAAGAAAAAGCTAAGTATAGATGGAAGGTGAGACTAAGACAGAAAGGAAAGAAGAAGAAAAGAAAGAAGTAAGAAAGAAAGAAAGAAAAGGCATGTCGGTCAATAAAAGTTATAAAAATAGAAATTTTTGAAGGAAAAAG